>VWZP01007710.1:148068-199524 GCA_013396995.1 Dicaeum eximium | reverse complement strand
GCTGCTCACTCTGGAACTGGGCACGGTGCCCACCGTGTTCCTCCCAAAGAGCAGGAATGCAGGGCAGGTGCACTGGTGGGGTTTCCATGGGGAGCCAGCTCGGGTGCAGCTTTGTGGTTCTGTCTGTGCCCCTGGGCTAGTGCCAGGGAAACTGCTCCCTCCTCACTCTGCTCTCTGCTCCCTGGCTACAGCCATGAGCAATAGAGTCACAACATCATGAGCTTAAATGTTCGACCTGCTTTGTGGCTGCTGTTTAACCATTCCAGGATCATTTTAACTCCAATCCTGAAGAAGGAAATGTTTCCTGTTTAAAAAAAACCAAAACCAAAACCAAAAAAAAAACCAAAACAAAAAACCCTTTCCCTACTGAGTTAACCTGAAAAACATTTCTGCTGGAGCCAGACAAATTAAGAACCTATTTCCTCAGCCACACTAACTGCAGAGCAATTAAGATCTGGGATATTTCCTAAAAATTGGGATGTTGAGCATGTGTCTTCTCAGCAGACTGCAGGCATACAGTGTGCCCCTGTATACCTGTGTTACTGCCAGGCTAAACCAAGCTCCCAAACCCCAGTCTGGGTGATGGAAATGGTTCTAGGGGAAGGGAGAGGTAAGAAAGTGAAATCAGAGTGCTACATAACTAAACTCGAGTATCCATGAGTGTTTTTATTTTTACCTCCATTTCATCTTACTTTTATATTCATCAGGACAATGACTTTAAATTCAGACTAAAAAATTTTGATTTCCCCATCAGAAAATAATATTTAAGAACTCAATTCTGTTCTGAAAACCCTGAATAGGGCTGCTAGATATTTCAGAAAAGTCCCAGCATGTTAAGAAGTAGATTTTTTTTTTTTTACAGCATGTGGAAAAGATGTCACTCCAGCCTCTACTGAACACACTGAAGCTTTCAAACATACATGGTAGTCTTTGAAAAGTTCTTAGACCTCAGTCAGAGATTGAGGACCTAATATCCTCAACTCTCCTTGAGCTCCATGAGGGTAAAAAAGCAGCCACTTCTTGCAGGATTCCTATGAGCTGCATCTTTACTTGTAAATTTGCATTTTGCTGACCCAAAGCCCAATGAATTTATTTAAAATCTCTCCTCAGGTTTTGACTGACTTAATCAGGCTAACAGAGAGCACTTACTGGGTCTGTTAGCACAGGGGGAAAGTTTCCATTCAGAAAAGCCCATAGTAGTGTGAGTTTCAAGGTGGAAAATTTGGAATCTTTCTGACAAGACACAAAAGGGAAGAAGCTTTTCTATCTCCTGCTTCTGGTAAATCTGCCACTGGCCCAAGGAGAAATGGGCACAGTGGGAACTATTTCTTGCTGCTGTTACCTGATCATCTGCAGGGGATTCCTCTGCCTGGGGTTTAATTCAATGCCTTTACTGGACCACAGCTCAGCTTTGTAGAGCTGAACTGCTGGCTGGGATAAACAGGGAGAAGATCCCTTGGGAAGGAGACTTTTAAGGATCAAGTAAATGGGTGCAAGTTACGGTATTGAAGAGTTGGCATTTTAGTGTTTAGTTCCAAATGTCAATGTATTTGTATGTGTTAGGGCATTTTATCCTTCATACACATGATAGATAAAAATAATGATCTCTTTTTCTCCAAAAGCAAGTAATGTTCTTCTCCCTCATTTTTGGCAATTAGGATCACATTTTAAAAATTGAGTAAGGTAGCAAAAAACACATGCCAAACTTTCAATTAAACACCTTTTTGGCAGCTTCACAGCTGTGCCTACAGATTGTTGTGGCCACTGAGAGAATTACAAATAATTAAAAGAGTTGTGGGTTTTGCTTTTTTAAAATAACCTTTTCTATTACGTTATCAGTTTATGATCTTGATGTTCATTTCCTGTGTTCTTTTCTATGCATGGGATCTTTGCTTGTAGAGCTGACACTGCAAACAACTCCTGCTCTGTTTCTGCAGATAAGATTCCTAGCACTCTCTGGTGAGGGCAGAATGGACGTGAATTAAGGTCATAAAAGAGACTTCAACTTTGTATTTTTTCCTTTGTTTCCAAGTGTTTTGTGGTTTTTTGTTTTTTTTCTTAATATGTTTATTTGTTTTTTGTTTTGTTTTGGAGGTTTTGTTTTGTTTGTTTGTTTTGTGGTTTGATTTTTTTCCCCCTCTGTTTAACATCTTTAGTACTTTGGTTGTCCTTTCTGATTGCTGTTATAGAGGTATTCCTGTAGGATAAATAATGCATTATTAACTCTACAAGCATGATTTTATTTTGCAGTCTCTCCTTCAAGGAGACTTTAATATGTAAACTTATATGACTTTACAAAATCTTTTTCATTAGAGAATCTAAGCAAGTACTATAAGAACTAATACCAAGTTGGACAGGCATCCACTGTATGGTGGTGGTTGGAAAACCATTCCTCAAAAGATTTGAAGGATTACTTAAAAAAAATTACAAGAGCAATAATTTCTTGCAGGTGATTAGGAAGTATTGATGTGAGTGATGCTGGACTAAAACCCCACTGTCATTTAAAAATAAAGCCAAACCTTGATCCCCAAACTGGAGCTAAATAGGCAAAAATATTTGGGGTGGTGGTGGTGGGGAGGTTGGGAGGTTTGTTTTGTTTTGGTTTTTTATCTTGTATTTTATGTGTGAGTTTTTTCTGGGCCAGATTTCTCCTGGTTTGGCTGCCTCAGTCAGAAGCTCCCAGTTTAGTTGGGAGGCACCAGGAACACCAGGGAAATGGAAATGGGAGAGATAGAGGAAGGGGGGAGGTCTGAGACTGCAGCTTATAGGCAGAAATCATCAAATTGCAACCTCAGGCACTGCTAAGGGAGTGACACCCACAAAGAGGTGTGTAATGTGTGTGTGTACATATATATATATGTGTGTGTATATATGTATATTTATATGTTTGTATATATATTTACATACATACATACATACATACATACATACATATATCTATATCTCTATCTCTATCTCTATCTCTATATCTATATCTATATCTATATCTATATCTATATCTATATCTATATCTATATCTATATCTATATCTATATCTATATCTGTTTTGCAACTGACAATGCAGGAGCATGAAGTGGAAAAACTAAAATTCTTGTTCATCTTTTACAAAACCCACCACTATAGTTATATTTTATCTGTCAGATTCACTTCTGTGAAGACATTAGACATGTAGAAAGTAGCTCAGGCTTGAAGTTCACGACAGCAGTCACAGAAAAATCCTTCTGGACAAGAAAGCAAATGCTTTTGGAAAGTATTGTGTTACCATAACATAACTAATGGAGCACAGGAACTCATTACATTGCATCTTGTGGATAGCAGCCCTGAAAAAATCCTTGGCTGAGTACTTGTGGTGAATCCACTGTAAAACACTGCTTTCTAAAACTTGTGCTATCTGGAGAGTCAGTATCAGCAGGCAGTGATGAGAAGGAAGGGGTTACTGACCATGAAATGTGCTGCTGTCTGCATGGGTTTGGGCCTTGGTTTTTATTATAATACCTGCACTGCTGTGCTTGAACACACTGTTGAGTTTTTAAGAGATAATTTCCCTGGGAAAAGCAAGGAAGGCTGATGTCTGTGAGCATCCTACTGCAGGTAAATGTGATCTGAAGAGAGGGGAGTGGTGCTCAAAATGGCAGCAGCTCTCCAAGATGACCTTTTTGACTCAGCGTGGCAGGAGGGGCAATAACTTTGTGAATTTGTTGGGTCTCATTGCAGTTAAGTATTAGGATGGGTTTGTTGCCGGGGAAAGCCAAAGAAGCTTCTTTAAGTGGCTGTCATTCATAAATTAGGAGCCTCTCTCGGGGGCAGGAATAAGGTTCTGCTGACAGAACTATTTAGGATGCAAACAACAATAAGTAAAAAAAGGCAGGGCTGGGAATGAAGAATTCTTTGTGCAATAGCTGTCTTGTGGTTCACTTTGTTCATCTGTTGTATGTTCTAACTCTGCTAAAATTGCTCCTGTTGCACTGTCTCCATTTTGCTGGTGACCTGGTGTGTTCCTTTGATAATGGCAGACAGAGCCCCTGAATCTGGAACTGCCATGTGCTGACAGGTTGGAGGTGTGATGAAACAGCACAAAGGATGTTTAGATGATGTTGTTACCTAACAGAAAAGCTGAAATTAGACAATTGTGCTGTAACTCTCTACAAGAAGGTTCAGATGAAAAAAATAATGATGTGTTTGATGCCCAGGTAGGCAGTGTAGCTGATGATGCTGAACCCTGCCTTCTGTGATGGCACAATTTGCTCACAGCCAGGTTTGTAGCAGAGGAGCCTGGAAGTCTGTCCATGTTTCCTTTGAGGTATGTTTTCCTAGAATACATATTTTCTTTGGTGATTTATTATTACCATGAGGAAATGTATCAGTTTTGATGGAACTGCTCCTCTATTGACATATATCATGAGGCAGGATATTTTCCTAGGTTTATTTTTGATCCTGACACTTTCCATTTGAGAGTCTAATTATATACCTATTTATATACATATTTATGTTAATGTTTTTAAATCCTAAAAAATGTAACCCAAGGTATTGTTCAAGAAAACATCTAGGGCTTAAATAACTTAAGTAGATACAGGAAAGGTGGAATTTAGTTTTTTTCTGTCTTTTTTTCTGTTCATAGTTATTTCTGGAATTTCCAATTCCTCAGAACTACAATAGGACTGTTTGTGTTTATGAACACTAAAAGGCTGCATCCTTGTTCTGCACTCTGTGTCAAGATAATCTTGAGGAAGTTATGACTTTGATGGATAAATATTCCAGAGGAAAAATGAAATTCAGTGTAAACTGTTTTCATGAGAACATAGATAACATTTGAAACCAATATAATGCAGTTTCATCATAACTGTGCTGCTTTAAATGATTGAAATAAATATTTTAAATAAAACAAGTCATTCTAGGATGAAGATTTCATATGATACAATTCAGCCTGGCATTAATTTTATACATAGTAAGAACTACTTGGTCATCAGCAGTGTTTGGTCTCTGGATTTCTGTAACAATTATACAGTAAAGGATGCTGGGCACTGATTGAGTAACAATAATCAGTTAAGACAAATAAAAATTTGTAGCTTCCCAAGCCATGGAATTAATCTACAAACAGGATTCTGAACACTACCACCAATTCTTGCATGTCACCAGAACCTGCTGATGTTTGAGGAAGTTTTCCATTTGACAAGTTTTAGGATCATATTCCTAGAAAGGGCTTTGCTTTAATTATTCCAGGAATGAATTCTGAGCAGATGAAGGAAATACTGGCTGCAATATGCAACAAAAAGTCTGACAACTGGGAAATCAGAGAAACATACTCTTTGTTTTTTAAGTACCGTTACCAAATATTTGGCAGTTTTAAGTTGTGGTTGCTCAGCATGGCACTGGAGATTTCTGGTTAGAAATCCTTGGTGCTTCCTTTCCATCAGGTGTTGCTGCTTTCACTGCTGCAGGGTGTTTTTTACACAGCACTGATTTGCACCTCCAGAGTGGACCTGGGGCAGGTGTAAAGGGAGGCTGGTCAGAAGGTGCAGCCTCCCCACAGATATTTTTGATGACAGAAAGCGAAGAAAATTTTGTGCCTAAGCCTCCCAACACACAGGCTGAGGTGTGAGAGCATTTTTGAATACAAAGACAAAAAAAAAGAGAAGGGTGTGGATAATCAAGAGGAATGGAAATGCCACAGAAAGAAACTCTCATAAAATGTTTGTAAACAAAGTTAAGCTTGAAATAAGAAGTTTGCCAAAATAATTAGGAGTTTACTTGTTTCCATCCCTAATACTGATGAGGAATAGCAGTGGGATGTGAAGGGAGAGGCTTTAGAGTGTTTGGAATTTGGAGTTAAAGGAATTCAGAGTTTTAGCTCATGCCATGATATCTAATGGACTTATAAACCTGTCATATTTCCAGTGGCAATTTTCAGTTTACTAACTGAAAATCTCAGTGGGGGTGTTGAAGTAAGAGCTGAACTTAACCCCAAATGCCCATCTTGTGCTTTGCCAGCTGTCACTGTAATGTGGCAAAAGCTCCTCACCTGGTTTGCTCTCCAGAAAACAGCCTTGGCAAAAGAATACAGTGCTGTATAGAAAGATTTTATGTCAGTTCTCTGCAAGCCTAATCCTGCAAGCCTAATTCTACCTTTCAAGAAAATCCAGGAGGGTGGCTTGGCTAACTTGCATCCTCAGGAGTGGGGGATGAAAAAGAATGTCTTAAAAAAGAAAGTCCCTTAAGTAGGCTTTTAAAAATATATATTTAAAGGGAAATTAGTGTCTGACTTTAGGACAGGAGCAATTCCTTTTGCCATTTTAAAGTAATTTTTAAATTGATTTGCCTATTTAAACAATGCAGGCTGAACATGGTTATTGAGAATACTGGGATTTATCAAGCCTAAACAAGGCAATTTTCTTGAGAACAGATCCTGTAGATTAGGCACGGTGACCAGCTGAGGAAGAGTGAGCCCACAAACAAACCCTCACACAATGTGGTTTAATATGAATACTGGGATAGAGGGGGCTGAATTTTTTTTATCTTTATGTGCCTGTGGGGAAGATTCAGTGTGAAGTATGGAGAGGACTTCTGTGGCTTCCATTAAAACCATTCCTGAAGGTAAATCCCTGCATCCTCCTGAGCAGTCATTCCTCAGGGATGTTTTGTGTTAGATGCCCACAAGTCTCAGATGCAAAAGGCAATAATCTTGGTTGCCTAAAGCTCTGTACATACCATTAATATCCAATGACTAAAGAGTGCAAAGGCACTTATGCAGTAGGGTGAGATGCATTTTCCCTGGCCACAAGGTGAGAAGTTGATAAAACTCCTTTCCTGCTGTGAAATCTCCTCGTTGCTTGGATTTTACTGACTCTGCTAAAGAAAATGTAACAGTTTTTAATTTACTTGGACTTTGGTTGGTACTGTAACTCAATCCATTTCAAACACATGAGCTCAACTTATTTTTAACCAGCTTTCTTACTACATATTTGTAAGAAGATAACTAGCAGTGCTCACTAGAAGTGTGTGTTACAAAGAACTCAGCATAGTGAACATGAGCTCATGATTTCTGTCTATAAAGGTTCCATCCCCACAGTGTCAACAGTAAAATCAGCATGATTTTACTCACACCAGCACAGTCAATGTTGAAAAAAATGGCAGATACTGGATTTACAGGCTTTCCAGTGTTTCTTTCCAAGTCATTTTGACCATGATGATAGGTAAGATGTGGCAGGGACCACAGGGCATGTGCTTGTATTCTGTCCTGGCTGGATGTTTCATTTTGCTCATTTGGAGGGAGTAGAATTCTGTGGTTTAGAACTGTTGGGAGATCACTTGGATCATCTTTCTCAGACTGAGTTTCTTAGAAACAAAGACTTTGCCATGTCTGGTGACACAGACTATGGAACAATAACTTCCAACCCTGCTGCAACTATCTGTACATATCAGAAATATGCTCTGAAATACAAACCCCTCATATTCTGAAACTGTTTGGTTCGTACCTCCTGTATTTTGTTTTTATATTTCTCATCTACACCTCATGTAAAATCAATTTGACAGATGCTAGCACAGATCTGAGATTAATTAAAAAGCCATTAACTCTCCTAAAGGGATGTTTATGGATAGCAGCACTGTATATTTTGGGCTGTCAAAACAAATTGACCAAATGGCTTCTCTGTAACTGCAACTACAACAGGCTAATGACAAAATTTTATGTCTGGCATCCCTCTAATGCAAGAAAGGGGTTAGTGCAAGTGTCTGTGGGGATAATCAGATTGAGTCGCAAATGAAAATTGTGATTTAGAGGTCAGAGCAAATACCAATATACCAAGGCATTTTTCATAGATTAACTTACCAACAACATTTTTTTTTCTATAAATAGTGTTTTATATAAATAGTGTTATTTGACTTCCAGCTGGAGAGTTGGGAGTGGGCAGGCCTGAACAGGGAGCTGTCCCTCAGCCACAGACATGGGGACTGACTCTGTGTTTCATCAGCCTTCCCCTTAAATCCCTTTTCCACTCATTTTGTGGTTTAAAGCTCAGCTATAAAATCTTAACTAAAACATCCTAGACTAACCACCCCTTGGCAAAATAAAGGTGTTTGACCACAGTGTGGTCTGGCAGGAATGGTGTAAGGAGCCCTGGGCTGCACACTCCTCTCTGGGTGCTGGAATGCAGGTGGCCTTGAAGGCTCTACCAGCAACAGGTGGGTGAAGGAAATTATCCTGGCAGCACCCACTGCTTTTGACTCACTGAACTCTCTCACTTCAAAGATTTTTAAGAGTTATTTACCAGTGCAGTTGCTTTCCTTGCTGCTCTTCATTTCTGTTCTGCTGATGCCACAGCTGCATTATTAGCTTTTGGCCATGCTAGTTTAGCTTAAAATTACATCTTGCCCTCCAGGAATTAGGAGGAGGAATTACATTCATTTAGGCAGTGCTATGTTTCAGTAAACCTACTCTTCAAAATATTATCATATGCAATGAGATTGATATCAGGGAGTTATTATTTTCAATGCACAAGGTCAGGCATGTCTTGTTTCTGCTTTCAGGCCATGTCTGACAGTCAGCTTTCAAATAATCTCCATGCTCTACTAATTAAAAATAGACACTGCAGTGTTATGCCATGCAGGAGACTATAAAGGGAGATGTACAGGAATTTTTCGGGCCTTACATAATGCAGGAATTCAGACAGTGCCTCTCACTCAGTGCTTTTCTCAACAGTTACAATGGTCTTAAGAAGGCATTAATAGCAAGTTTGAAAGTCTCCATGTAGCTTTGCTTTCAGTCATCTGCTTTCCCTGAAGTTCCCCAAGTTGTGTTGCTAAGATGTAAAATTTACAAAGATTTTGATGATTTGCCAAAGCTACTTTGTCTAAAATATTTAACTGCAGTGGCAGTGAGAAAACAGCCAAACCATTCACAATAATCTTTACTTTGGACCTGTGATGCAGAGCTGTAAGTACTGGGATGAGCAGTATTTTCCAGTGTGTGCAGAGTGGATCCTCAGGGACACAGTCCACTCAGCCCAGCCAGGAACCTGGAGAAGGCAGTTGGCTAGACACCTTTATGTGTCCTAGAATATTCTGAGAACAGGCAGGACACAAGATAATTAACCCTTGCCAGGCTTGTTACAGAGGCTGCTGCAGAATTCACTGCAAAACATGGATAATCTGTGCTATCCTGTGTCACTCGTATCTCCTACAAACAGAACTCCATAGAAATGCAAAAACCTTCTCTGTGTCTGTTTCAAACTGGAAATGGAAGCATCCCTTGGTATAATCTTTGATGATCTGTCTGCTAAGGAAATATATTGTCACTTTGTTCTCAGCAATCTGGCCAGCTGCCCACTCAGAGTCTTGCTTGGGTCTCAGCTGGCTGCCTTTAATTAGTAAAGACTCATGGGTGTGGGCCCAAAATCCAGTCTAAATTCTGAAGTGGATTTATATGAAATTCTACACATTTAGATGCCAGGCTCAGAGTAATTTTCCACATGTGAGCTTTCTGCTAAAATATTTACACAATCCCTAAAAGCCCATTTGTTATATAGGATGAGTTGGTAATACATAATGGGCTAGTGTAGGACTTGCATGGAATAAGCAAAGCAAAGGTCCATGTCTGGTGTGCTCATAGTGCTGAGTTGCTCTGTAGCACAGTCAGAAAAGGGCTGGTCTTACAGTGATTTAACTCAAAACAGAGTCTGTTTAAAAGGAAGAAAAAAAGAAAAAGAAAGGGGAGGCATGGCTGTCCAACCTTTGTTTGCTGTTTGTAAGACACAGCACTACAGAAAGCTTGATGTTCTGCTTAAAATTATTTTTGTTGGTTCATTGGAGGGAGTAACTGAATTCCTTCATTTCTGGACCTCAAGGTGCCTGAGGCACATGGAAGAGATGCCCATGGCCCAAAGTGCAGCTCCTGAGGCTCACGAGGCTGTTCCTGTACCCTGTGAATGTGGGCACACAATTTAGGAGCTGCTGTATAATTTCTGGAATTTTGCTTTTCTGTTTCCTCTGATCTGAACACTCTCAAGGTCAGTAATAAATGTAACTTGGAAGTTCTTGGAAAAAGTACGTATTTTTGACTTTGAAACTTTGACTTGTAAATGCATTTCATTCAAAGACAGATGATTATAAGTAATTCTACTTGTGTGTTTCATTAGTATATCATCACTATGATAAATTTTAATGTGAATATCACTGAAGGAGAATTCCTGTCCACATTTTTATTTAGTAAAAATGTATTCTGCTAAGGAAAACTTGAACTTACACTTAAACTAAACAAGGTCTGTCTGTATTCAGGGTTTGTGTAAACTGAATTTTTGTAGTGGGCTTTGCCAGTGCAGGACTGTAACCCTGAGAATCTCGGGGAAGTACTTACCATGGAGGTGGATCAGGATACATGATGTTCACCTGAGAAAGTATATCCAGATAGGAGTCGAGCTCACAGGCTGGGGGGAACTCCTCGGTGCAGGTGGATCTCAGCTCTGCAGAGGAGCCGCCGTGAGATAAACCATCTGGAGCTGCAAAACAAGAATTAATACTGGCTGTTCTCCCTTCTGTGCTGGATTCTCTGTTGTAGTTATAATATTTTATAAGTTTCTTGGATGAAAACTTGCTGAGTTTTTCCTACCATTGGAAAGCTCACTTCTAAGTACAGATTTCTGTAAACATATCTCTTTGTGTGTGTGTTCAAGGACACAGGCACATTCCTTTGCCTTGCCTTCCAATACAGGGAGATGTGGTTTTCTTCCTCTCAGCCTGTGATTTAGAGAAATGTTATCTCTCTGACTTTGTAGGCATTTTCTGGCATTCTAGCAGTTTGGTACTGAGCATGAAGACGAAAAAATGTTAGTTCAGAAGCTGGGCACCTATAGCCCAAATTCCTTCTGAACAATGGAGTAATTTTCATAACTCATATAATCCTCCTGATAGTGGAGTCAAAGAGTCCTGAATCACCCCTGTCTGGAAGCAGCCACAATAACTGGTGACCCCGGCCTCTGACCAGGACACCAGCAACAATACTCTGTCACTCATTTGTAACACTGCCAGAAATCAGAAAACAAAACCCTTCTGAGGCAGAGGAGTTGCGGATATTTTGGAACAATCAGTTTTCACAGGATTTTCTTATTTCTTTCAGAGTAAATGAACACCATCTGTAGATGAACTGTGGTGTTTCAGGCTGTGGCACAGGGACTGTACCTTTAGTGCTGCCCTACAATGCCGGTGGAAGTCCCAAAGCTTTTCTTGTGCTTCAAAGGCTGAAAAGCAGTGTGGGCTCTACCATGTGCAGCTTCAGATGTTTGTGGGGTAACTGAAATTCCAGCACTTGCATCCATGGAAAGTTTTTCCGTTCTGGGAGGGATGTAAAAGGAGGGGCAGGTGTTTGATTGCTGAAAAAATGCTGCTCTCAATAAAGACTGACAAAATGGGAAATAGCTGGAAAATAGCTGGAAAACCCCTGCTCCAGGAATTTCTTAATGCTTCCATGCAAGAGCTTCCCAGCTTCACAAATATTGAGAGTTTAGTGCTATTTTCTGTGTTAGAGGATAATTTGTGTGTGTGTGTGTGTGTCCATGTAATGTATTGTGTTGCACAATTTAGTTTAGGATTATTCTTTTGAATATTTCCCCAAATATGCTTTTCTCTAGCATTGTTATATCTAACAAGGAGTTTGAAAATTTTTCTTTCTGTTTTTGCCTGGCTCTAGGCTTTTTCAAGGAGATGAAATTACCAGAGTAATAGATTTAGACACAGTGATTAAAGCATAATGGTTAGTATTTTATCATGGCAAAATATTGGGTCAAACAGTAACTCCAGTTTGGGTTTAACTATTTAATTCTAGATGTAGCTGCTGAAAATTAGGAAAATTGCTATTACTGTAATAGTAGAAATTAGTTTTCTGGATTTTGTTTTTATTTTCCCTCTGTAGGTTGCCATGGGAGTGTGCATTTTAATTCTTTTGGACTCTAATTTTATTCCCAAAATAGAGACATTATTCACTTATCTGGATAAATATTTCTGGAAAAGCCAAAAAGAAATTATTCCTTGCTCCAAGGGGACAAACTGATCCTAGGAGATTTGTTTAGCATAAACATAAAAATTCCTGGTCCAAATAACTAAATGAAGTTCAATTGATCTCAATGGATACTTAATTTACCTCAGTGAAAATAAGATTTAAGCCAATGCATTTTTATGTGGCTCACTATTATTGGCTTTTCTATATAAATAAAAACCCCTCAATGATATGCACAGAACTGCACCCTTCATAAACTGGAGTTAGAGGACCTTGCTCTCAGAGGATGTGGTTGTTGATGCTCCACCATTTATCATTTGAATGTTTGCTCTGTGAAGAATTACTGAAAATGAAATATGAAATATGATAGTAACTTTTAAAACTGTTTTTTACCTTAAATAGAAATAACCTTCTGTCACTTCCTTGACAAAGTGGCGTCTCGTCAGCAAAGCCCCGAAAAGCACAAAAAGGCTGAAAACAGTACTCTAAAATTAACTCCTTGATATTCCCAAATTATCTGTAAGTTTTTTGTTATGTGTTGGTTTTGTTTTATGGGTTTTATTTTGGTTAGGGGGTAGGAATTGACACCTTTTTGACTCTCTAACGATGATGACTGTTGTAGTGACACCAATGTCATCAATGACACTGTTAATGATGGGGACAGTTTAATGATATTTGGGTGCCCTGTTGTTCTGTTTCCAGGCAGATATTCACTTTTGACCCCAGACAAACAGCATTTGCCCAGTGATCATTGTAGGCTGGTGCACTCGGCTGAAATGAGAACAGCTCTGCCTTTCCAAGAAATAGAAATTACAGCAAATGCTGCACCAAGGCTATAGGGGGATGTGAAAATGCACCAGGAATAAATCTTATCCCATACCAAGGGAAAGAAGGTGTTTAGGAGGTGCTGTCAGAACTGGCTGGGTTCTTCCATTACCTATGGGCAGTGCAGTGGGAACCAAGTCCCAGGACATCCCAGAGATATCCCAGAGATGCCATTACAGTGCCAAGCTGCCCGTGCCTGACTTATCCCATCATTTCATTTCATTTCATTTCATTTCATTTCATTTCATTTCATTATTTCGCACCCCCTGCACTGGCCGGGTTTTCTGCTGCCCCCACTCCCAGTCCGGCGTTCCCGGTGCTCCCTTACCGTCCGCAGCCTCCCTGGGCAGGGCTGGGCGGCCGAGCCTGCTGTCCTTGCGCAGGCTGCCCACCACGATGGTGGCACAGGACAGGAAGAGCACCAGGCCGATGACCAGCCCTGCCACCAGCAGCGGCGACACCAGCAGGCTGCTGTCCCCGCCGGGCTGGCCGGGGCTGGGCAGGGCGCGGGACGCGCTGCTCTGGTTCGAGGCGGCTGCTGTGCAGAGAGAGAGAAGAAATGTCACTTGTCACAGAGCCTCGGACACAGCCACTGCACCAGCTCCTGCTCTGGGGGAAACCCAGCTGTTAGCCCGACCCCTGGGGCTGCCAGGAACTGACTCCGGGCGGGACACCGGCAGTAGCCTCCGTTTATTGGGAATATCCTGCTGGAGCCAGTGCTGTATGGTCCGGAATTCTGATGGCTTCTTCCTGCCAAGGTTCTTTGTACCATAAACTGACTGATGCTGAAAGAACTGAAGCGCACAGGGAGGAAAGCGGAAATTCCAAAAGGTGAGCTCCAAGAGGAACAGAGGAATTGCCTGTTGTTAAGGGTGTAAGAAGGCTCCAAGGTTTTGCACAGAAAGTTTTGGGCAAGAATGAACCACAGGAGCCTGCTTTTGTGGCACACAGCTTGCTTTGGTTTGTGAGGAGAGTCAGCATCCCAAGGAACTGATTTGTAGTGCGGGAAGAGACTCATCCAGAGTGGGATTGCTTGGTTGCAACTGCTTTACTCTGATTAAAAATAAAAAAAAATCTATAAATTTATTATTTGTGTTCCATAATAAATCTTAAAGGAGAATAACTCCAGTGATTTACTGCCAAGTCAAATATCCTTTTGAGACAAGCCACAGAGACAGTATCAAAAGCTAACCAATAATATTCCCTTAGAGAATCAGCTGATAGCATGATTATACACAGGAATGAATTGCCCAGAGATGTGTTTTTGGGGGATTGCATTGCTAATGGGGGAAGGTAAATAGAAGGAATTATGGGGAAAAGGATTCAGGATTTTAGCAGATAGAGTCATCCTCTCATCCCCCCAAAACCCCAAAACCTCCCATTAGCTGCTCAGCATCATTAAACCAAAATTTTATTGATGCAAAAAAATTGCTGAAGATGCCATATACCAAGTTTGGCTGTCGAATCTGGCCTGGATATATTTTTATATCTGGCTATGTGCCAGTCGAACAAATACAGAATTTATTTCCTGATGAAATCAGGGATTACAAAATTTTCTCTTTTGAGTATTCTGTGGAGTGAGTATATGTTTCAGGAAGTACAGTGCTGTTTACAAGGATAGATGTTATCGGAGAGTTCTCAGCAATGTTTGCTGTTTTCCTTTGGGAGACACTACTTGATGTTTTGCAGTCACAGTAAGTTTGGAAAGAAGGCAATGGCTCCAAGGCAGTGTATGTTACCACTGGCTGCTGCCTCAGATTGAACCAACTAGAAACATACACACGAAACCAGGGGAATTAGCATGTAGTGCAGTTTTGTTAATTTTCTGGAAGCACTTGACTCTTGGCTGAGGATCTTTATAGGCATTTAGGACAGACAGCCAAGACATGTGCTGAGCTTTTATCAAGTATCTTGTGCCAAAAACCAAGACTGAATTTTCTGAGAATTAAACGGACGCTGTAGTGTTAAATCAAAGGCTGTGGACAAGTGTCCTACTTAATACTCAGTGCAAAGAAGTTTTGGGTATGGGATATGTTTGGAGGGTAAGGCCCCTGTGCTGGAACTCAAATTCCTGAAACTTTACAAAATTTGAATTGTGTTTCTCATTTGTACATTTTTTAGCTGTCTCTGTTGGTAATGTGTCCAACATACTCTCACTGGCTTTCCATGGCCTTGTTTTTTCAGATTTTTGCAAATTCTGCCTTTGAGAGATGCAAATATCACAACAGTGGCAGTTTAAATCCTGGCTGCAGGGATTAACACCTGAACGGGAAGTAGTGGCAGGTAATTTATTGGTAATTTTGGCTGACTTGCAAAAGTAAAAGAATTAACTTTGTTGTCAGCATGACGAGAACATGAGCCTGGGGTGTGAGGTTACCCCACACACTGTCAGGCCTGTGATCATCAATTTAATGTCAAATAGCACTGAAATGGAATTGGTGATAAACTGCTGTCAAGTGTGGAGGAAGGAGGCTGCAGTGATACTTTCAGATCTTTAAAAACTTGGGACAAATTTGGAATGATCCTCTAAACAGGAAGGGCCCAGCCAAGGATATATGTTTTGTTTTGTTTTGTTTTGTTTTGTTTTGTTTTGTTTTGTTTTGTTTTGTTTTTGTTTTTGTTTCCCAGTTGTGGAAACCAGCTGGAATATCCACACTCTGACTATCTGGGAGATATTCCTGTGGTGCCACCCAGTGTGAGCACTCATATTTGGACCTGTTTTGCTTTATAGAAGTTGAACAGCTACAAATGACTTCATAGAGAAAATACTCTCCTGCACTGGTGGTGTGGTTTAGTTCAAGACACCCCATTTATCCACCACATTCTCAGGGCTTCCTTGGCAGTCCCAAGTCTTGTCTGTTTTATCTATTGTTTCTCACCAGTGTGAATCTTTCTGGTTTTGTTATGCTTTAAATCTAACTGAACCCAGTCCCTCATATAGACAAGTTATAGTGCAATATTGCTTTTATTAGAAGGAATGAGTGAGTCCCCTTAGGCCAGCTCCTAACACAAAATGGACTTGATAAACTTCTCCTGTGGCACCATTTTCAGTTTGACAGTGAGTCTGATCCTCCAGACTTTACCACTGACTTATTACTGTGACAAACAACAGCAGAATGAAATGCTGTGTTGATATCAATTCTTTGGGTTTGAATTTTGTGGGGGTAAAAAGAGATGTTTATATTACTTTTGGCAAAAAATCACATTATAAATTTTCTCCTCTTATCCAAAGCCATCTTCTTTTGATAAACTGTGCATTTCTCCATATAAAAATGCTATGGTTTTTCCTTCAGAATAGAGATATCTGCAAATATATGTGAAGCCCATAAATACAACACCACTAACAGAGTGCAAATGCTTTTGTTTTGAAGTAAATTGTATCATTTCCCATGAAACTACAAATTATAAACAATACATACATAAATATGAATGTTTTATATCTAATCTTCTAAATATGAATTATGTTAGATGTACACACCATGGCTTTTATACACAAAAGGAGCTGTGTAAGTAACAAGAAACAGCACAACTGGCACAGGGCTGGCAGAACACTCACTTTAGAGTGAGCACCAGTGCAAAATTGCCTGGACTGTGCATTCAGTGTCAGACAATAAATTAGCATTTTGAAAAATCCCTTAAATATCACAATATATTATTTTACTCAGTGCTTCTGCATCTCAACAAACCAATTGGAAAGTAACTGAAGGAGGTATAGAACAGCCTGACTTTTTGGGTGCATATTCCTCTTTCTCATTCCTGCTAATCTGTCTTTGAAGATTTTCTTTGAAGCCTTTCTAACTTGGCCATAAGTAATGGGGAAGTTTCAGTTGGGTCAGATCCTGGCAGGGTGAAATGTCCTGGTGTGCAGACATGTCAAGGGAGCTTGGCTCACCCAACATTCAGCCCTTTATTAGGACTGGCTTCTCTCTTAGTGCCTTTCACCTGCTTGTACCTCCAGAGGAGAGAGAAGGGAAGCACCTCTGCATAAATGAGTCATTTCTCTCCACACTGATTCGAGTTTGATGGCAATGGTGGGGTCTTGTTCTGTTTCCTTTTGTCCTGAAGGCACATCAGCTCTAGTGAGGCTGCAACAGCCTCTGGAACTGATAGGCTTTGAGATTATTTTAGAGCTGGATCCTGCTAAGATAACCAAATCTCTTTCCCTGGTTTCCAATCTTAATGAAGATGATAATTCATGTTATGACTGGTGGAGAGGATGAGACATGGAGTGGTTTTGTTTCCCAGGCAGAAAAGTGCATTGTGGTATTCATGATTTTGGGTTTCTGAATTTCCTAGCAGCACGCCTGCTAAGGTTTTTCTTCCCAAGGGAAACTTCTCCATTTCTCAGCAGATTCTATAAGCATATCTCTGAGCTGTGTTCCCTCTCAGGGACACAGGTGTTGTTTTTCTATCCTGTTCTCACAACAATAGATATGGTTTCTCTCTTCCAACCAATGATACAGAGAGGTGTTATCACTGGGCTGTAGGCATTTTTGTACTAAGCACTAAGAAGAAAGCATTGTACTATGCTGCATTGTACTGGGCATTAAGCCTCAACCTGAACATGGAGCCATCATAATAAAACCTTCTTAAGCCTTCTGATACTGGAGTCAAAGTCCTTATATCTGGGGGACACAACAAGCACAACTGGTGACCCCCAAAGAACCACCACAGTGCATGACCAGCTCCTGAAGGAGTGCTGATGTGTTGTTCTGGAAAGATTTTCTGTCTAGAATTATCCACCTCTTCATCCTTGCCAGCCTGAGATTCTCCTTCCTGAGGACAGGGTAGGCTTGGTGCTGACTTGCTGAACTAAAGCTGAAGCACATGGACAGAACAGAAGTATTCCTTGTACCCCCTGGGTCAGTAAAACTGTTTGGGATGGTGATCCAGCACCTCCCAGCACCCTTACATGCACTGCATTAACACAGGGTGCAGGACTGGGAAGGAGTAGTGGGAAGGTCAGTTTAGGATGGTGCACAACAGCCTTCGTAATCCTTCGGTCTTCAAATAATTGCAGCAAAGCATCTCAAACACTGAATCAATTTAAAGCACGTTTCTGATATCCTTACTTTTCTCAGTCCCTTGGATTATGCAGTCTCTTTATCCAGGGAAGGTGAGTGACAGATGTCAGGAAGGAGCTGAGAGCACCCAGATACACTAACTCAGTGGAATGATCCAAGATTTTGTTGATTCTGCCTTTATGAACATTTCCTGTTTGAAGATGGTTTAGTCTGGCTGGGAGTGACCAGTTGGACCCTGTCCTTGCTGCTGCCCCAGGAAATAAATCTCTGGAAATCAGCAGAAATTGCACTGCTTGTTTCTGTGGTACAGGAAAGGAGTAAGGGAGGTGTAGCACAAAAAACAAACAAACAAACAAACAAACAAAAAACCCACACAAAAAAAAACCAAACAAAAAAAACCCCAAAAAAACCCACAAACAAACAAACAAAAAAACCCCAACCAAACAAAAAACCAACCAGGAAAGGGTTTGGATCACAGAAGCATCCCTGCAGCCAGGGGGAGAGGGTTCTTACTCAGGCATTGAATACAAGGATTCACAGGAGCTGAACCTTAAAATTAACTAAAAAGAAATGTCTCTGTTGGATTCAAAACTATTCCACTGGATCCTGAGGAAGGCTGAAACTTCACTTAGGCTTGCCATCTGCTTATGGGACTAAAAGGAAGCAATGAGGATGCTCAGAACAGGGCAGGATATTTTTGTATTTCTCTTATTCTCTTGTAGAAAAGTTGAGAAATGAGTGGATGACCAGAACAGTCTGGGAAATGCCCTCTCTATAAAGCAGTTTTACACCACCCAGACAAACAGTATGGGAAAAGGAATTTGCAGTTCAGGAGGCCTGGCAGCATGTTTGGTTCTCTCAGACACAGTTCTGTTCTTCAGGCTTTTCTACTTTCCACACAGAATATTAAACTGCCTTTTAAGCTGCAATGGATGTTCACTAACAACTCTATAGGAAGTGCTTTAAACTTTTACCTCTTATCTTCTTATCTGCTGGAATTGACACTTAGTAGTTATTTGACAAAGTCAAGGAAAAAATAAACTTTTCCTGTCAGTTGCTGCACCACTGACATTTTAACAGTTCCCAAAGCATATGATATTCACTATTATTTCTAAATTTGAGGTAAGTCTTCCTATACAAATGGTTAACTAATCTTGCCTGTTCATTGCTGCTGTGGGAGATACCTCAGCATAATCCAAGCCCACACAAATTCCATTAACCAGGCAGGACCTGAGAATTCAGACTCACTTTCTCTGCAGCTCTCTGCAGTTCAAAGACCCTTAGAACTTTTTTACTGCATATATACGTTCCAATCAGAATTAAAATTTTTCACTGATAATAGCAAAAAATGAAAACCTTATTCAGACCTGAGACTGTGTGCTAGGGATGGCTTAGTTTTATCTGATGCCCACAGCTGAAAGTGAATGTGGGACATCCTCGCAGGTACAAAAGCTGCCCATGACCTTGAGGAGCTCCTCCAAGGCAGAGAGGGTGGCCTCTCCCCTGAGACAGCAAACTCTGCCTTTTCATCCTGTCTTATGCCTATCAGATAATGACTTTCTCTCTTCTTGCATTGACATCCTTATTATAGAGCCAGAATGAGGAAGATTGGATCACCACCAGCCTGCAAATTGAGAATGTCAGGAGCAAAGAGAATGTGGCTGCAGAAGGGCTCAGGAAATAAATCTTTTCAGCTGCTGTGGCTTTAGGGTATTATGTTGATGTCACAGCAGCTTGTACAGGTGCTGTTTCAAATTAACAGGAAAAATCTTCCAATTTTCAGATCCATGGTCTCTTTTATCAACATGATAAATACCACTGCAGGGAAACAAATCACTCTGTGAGTGTAACAGCCCACTTTCTGATGGACAAGGAATATTTTCCCTCTATTTTCTCATAATCAAACATCTTGGAACTAATACAGTTTTATAAGCAGAACCCAAAGCTATTACTTTTCTCAGAAACTCTGTATTGGGGCTTGGAAATAGGTATGATGAGAATTCTCTTTTATCCATTAAAGTAAAGTTACCTTCATAAGCTCAGATCCAACCTAGCTTGGTAGTGACTTGAATAGGGCAAACTCTATAATTTTTGGGTTTTTTATTGTGAGAAACTCTGTTTTTTTGGCACACAACTTTCTCATATAAAAATTTGGAAAAAAAATGTTTCAATATAGTCATATTTCTTAAGGTTTGAAAAAATATAATGGGCAGATTCTTTTATATTTTACCTTATCAGTCTGCTTGAACTGTGATCGGGATGTCTCATGTCTTGTCTTTAGGAGGCTGAGCTCTGTCTGAACTGTATTTAATGTAACCTAAAGAGGGCAGGTGGCAGCTCATAGGACATGGAGCCCAGGTAGGAAACATAATCTATACTGCGGCAACAAAAAACCAACCTCTAAACAAAAATCCAAACTCTTTCACAGAGAAGTTCCTTTCTTTAGAAACTCTTCTCTCAACCTCGACAGAGAAAATGGGAAGGAATGATGGAATTCTTGCCAGCTCAAATAGTCACAACTGGTGAGCACGTGCCTTGTGCACTATATGCGTTTATGAATCTCCTAATCAGTTATCCACTTCTGATCACTATTAAACTGGCTCACATTTATGACTTTTTAAGTTATGGAGTTTTATATTTTCCTGGTGTTTCAATGAATTGTTCCACTGGCTCTATTAGTCATCTTTAGCAATCCTTACCCTGCTCACAGGGTTTAAAGCTGTATAATGAAGATCCATCTGCAACTAAATGATGAGGCTGAACAGAGCTTCAGGAACCAGATCCACCTTCTGTACACACCCTCAGCACTCTTTCTATAGTGCTTGTGCCCTTGTGCTGCCTCTTATTTAGGGCTTTTCTTATCAAAATTAATCCTGTTTCTTTTTCCAGCTTCCTTGCCAGTCTTCAGGAGAAGTAATCTACTGAAAAAGCACATAGAGGAATAACTGATTTTTACTGCTTAGATAATAATGATGACTGAAATACTGATCCAGAGAGTTGTGTAAGGAATGGGGTGCTGAGATAGAAACCTGTTAACAAATGCTGGGATCCCCAGATCTTCCTTTAGGAGGTGGTATCACATGTGATATATCTCCGTCTTTCTTTCAAGGTGACATGAATTTTAAAAAATAATTAAAATGGTTTGCAGTGGTGTTCTGCACTCCCACATGAGTGATGGTGATTGTGTTGCAGAACAGACAAAGCCTCTAGTGTGATTTACATCATCATTTGTATCTGTGTCTGTATCTGTGAAAGCTCCAGCAGTATCTGCTTGCATAAATCAAGGGGTTTTCTCATACCATTAAGAAATTATTTATTTCCTTCAGATTTCATCTGAACAGGACTAGGATGTCTGCTTAGACAGATGCAGGGATGTCAATAATGGCAAGTCAGATATTGATTCTGGAGACAATTTCAATTACTTGGGTTCTTTGTTGCTAAAGGAGCCACTGAAATACAAGGACACTGAATGATCTGTGGAAATTAAACACTCAAACATTACTATTCAAAAGCCGGGGGGGGAAATCCCTATTGCTACTGCAGAACACCCATTTGGTGAAGGGATTGGTCCCTAGGAAGGCAGGACTGGCCATATGGCCAAGGACCATTCCCTGGATCTCTACAGTGCCCGGGGGTGCACACCCTCCACTATGCCCTGTGTGTGTCCAGCAGGGCTGAGCCAGGCTGGCAGAGTAGAGGAGACTCACCCTGAAGGGCTGGGAAAGCTGGCAGGGAAAGCTGGCAGGGAAAGCTGACAGGCTGTGGTGTTTCTCCTGGGGCAGCAGAACATTCTGCTGCCTTGCACACAGAACTCCTGATACAGGCTCCACACAGTTCCTTCTTCTAAATAATGTAATGATGGTTGCTTTTCATTTGAGGTGGCAGAGGAAAGACTTTAAAACCGACCAAAACATCCCCCTAAGCCAAGTGTAGCCTTTAGGAAGGGACATTTCTTCACCTTCAATATAAACTACAGTGTGTATATGTGAATTTAAAAGAGAAAATGCAGTTCCCACTTCAAGGCCTGTTTCAGCAGAGGGTTACCACAAACATCTGCAGCAGCTCCAGCAGCTCCATGTGTGCTGGGAAGTCAGAAGGGCTCTGAGCTGTCCCAAGAGAAAGCAAGAAGAGAAAGACTGAGATTTACAGATCCCCCCAGAATCAGCTGTGCTTGCTGCACCATTTCCTTTCCAGGCAGTTAACAGTCTTGGTTTTTTGGTATTCCAAACTGTTCTTAAAGGAAAGCTGTTTATTGTTTACAAAGATGATTTAAATAAGGGAGTATTTCTAAAGGAACAGGAACTGCAGTGTGCATTGTTCTGCACTGCCACCCCATCTCACCCTCAGTGAGATTGAGAGAGTCATAACTGAGGGATTCAGAGTCAGGCTGGAGCAAGAACTTGGGCTTTTTCTGTGAGCACACTGTTCTGGAGATTATACTCAATTTAAATAATTATACATTATGGGAAAGTTGATTAAATTTTGAATCTAAAGGATTTATAAATCCCTTTGTAAATGAATGGTGCTGCACATAGATGAGAAGCCCTTAGAGCACCCTGGACAATGCCTTAACCTGCAACACTGACTGGGTTTAAAGCTGGCTGGGTTTTGTGGCCTTTTGAACAAAAGGGACCAGAAAATGGTTCAATCCCAAAAAATAAGTGTGCCCAGCAAGGGTGATTCTAATAAAACTATCTAAATAAAAGCTCTTGTAGGGATACTGCCTGGAAGGATCCAGGGATACCATCCAGCTCCCACCTTCTTGAAGTTCAGTCTGTGTTACAAGTCACTAACTTGCTGCTTTCTGTTAATACTCATGGTGGAAATGTGTCTGTTAAACTGTTCCCATTTACCCACTGGAAAAAAAAATAGAGAATTTTTGAACAAAGCTTTGGGATTCTTGGTAGAGAAACTGGTATCTAGGCTGATGTAATCTTCTATCCCCTTTTGAGTACATGGGTAGACACCTGAAGAAAGAAACAACTTCGTAATAGAACAGGAAATCATTTCTGTCCCTGTTGTCCTGATGACACAATTGCAAAGTGAGTTCAATCCACAGGCTTGCTAACAGCAAGGGCTTTTACACTGCAGATTAAAAAGTTTGAAAAAAATCACAAAAATAAAATTGAGCCCTCTCTTCAGTTTCCTCTCACCTGCATTAATTATTCATTTTAACTCCATCAGGATTACCTTGCTAGGTGCTTAATGAGGCTGAGAGGACCCACATGGTGTGGCCAGTTAAGGAGCTCTATCCAAATTACCTAAATATTCTTCTTCCCTACCTGAAGGCAACCTTGCATTACAGGAGAATCAGAATGTCCTTCAGTATGAGGGCAATCTAAAGAGTTTGCATCAGGAGACTGATAAATTTAGATTTGTAAATTGTATTCTCCAGCTCTTAGGGGGACTCAGAGTTGCTGGATACAGTGCTCTTCAGTTCTGGTGGGAATGGATGAACCTCTTCAGTTTCTGGTGTGTGAACAATCAGATTAAGAAACATTCATATTTAAAATAAGATGAAATTTTCTATTCTTTGCATTAGCAGACAAAGAGGTTTTTTGTGAGGAAACTAACAGCATGAAAATAATTCCTATTTTATAGGATGCTGTAGAAACACAGATGTGTGAGCTGCAGAAAAGTGACTGCTCTTCTGAAAAAGGCTTGTTCATAGAAGTGATGGAGCACTGAAAGGAATAAAAGGGGGAAAATGGTGCCCCAGGGTTACTAGAACACTATCAAACCCATGCACAGCACAGTGGGATATGTGGTGTGTACTGGACACTGCAGAATGACCTTATGGGGAAAGGCCTGGGGAAAATCCTGTCCAGCAGCAGTGGAGTCCCAGGGCTCTGAACAGCAGGAAGGACCTGTCCCTGTGCAAAGGTGCTGTGGCTCCTGGAGGGGACCAAGAGCAACTCCCTGAGCAGGAATTCACTTTAGCCCAGAGATCTCAGAGGTTCCCTGAGCAGAGGCTGGTGGGAATGGCTGAAATCCAAGGCCTCCAGCAGGTCAGCAGAGAGGGAGGGTTGGCTGAATGAGAGAGCCAAGGGATGCTGAGACATTGTGGGAACCTTGAACCTCAGCTGCCTAAAGCACAAGCAGTGCAATGTCACCTTGCTGAGACTGCAACAAAAATCAGTCTAGAAAAGGTGGATGCTTTCTCTTCAGAGCTCTTGTGCTTTAATGTCAGCATGGACCCCTGGTGGGTATTGTAACTGGAAAGTGAAATAGTAAAACAGATGTTATGAGCCTAATTAACTATTAAAAAGCTGACAGTCAGTGTGGACCTGCTGTGGAGAAGGTGTGAATTTAGGATGAGATGTTGCCTCAAAGCCATGTTTAAATCTGTGTTACCTCTGAGAAGTAGCTCTTCACCTGCTCTTCCAAAGTTATAAATCTATGAACTTCACAGTATATCCTAAATATAATTATACTGGCAAAATGCCCTGTTAAAATAGCAATGGGAAGTGGATACTTTTTTGATTGTTTTAGTTATTTATGTTTTTTTAAAAATCCGAAGTGCCCGCTGTCCTGAAGCTTGAGGAAAACCATGAGAATGGGAAAGACTTCAAATCTCTGCATGTATCCAACAGTTCCTTCAACTCTTCATTCTTGACTTACGCATCACAAGGTTCTTTTGAGGGGTCCCAGTGAGGGCGGTGGTGGTGTCTTTAAATTGTGCTACAGAGATGTGGGTTCCTGAGCTAGAGAAGGGAGGGTCCTACCTTCAACTGCAAGCTGGAAAGGGAACATGATGTGGAGCCAGGTGTTTATGGTTTGATGGCTTCTCCAGGTCAGTTTTAGGTTGTTTTTGTATGGTTTTGGTTTCTGTTTGTTGGGGTTGGTCTGTTTTAAGCCTCTTTTAGCTTCTGCAGATGAAGAACAGACTGCAATGTTTGGCTAAGGAAGGTATGAACTCTCTGCAAAAACAAAATCCTGTTTGAACTCCTCCTGCCTTCTGGATAGCTCCTGCATTGGTATTAATTGGAGAAATATGCTAGAAATGTTAACAAGGGTGATCACTGTGTTTTATGGGGGTACATTTACAGCTTTAGAATGTTCAGCCAGTGCATGCTGACCTGCTGCAATTTGTTCTGAATAGCACCTGCAGCAGGGACTTTCACAGTGATGTCCCTTGTGCTGACAGCACATGACACAAGAAATACCCTGCTGTTTGGATTATTACAGTAATTGATGGATTCATACATACTGTGTCATTTGTTAATACTACCCTGTTAATACTTCTGAGAATGAGATCACAGATTTTCCTAAGTAGCAGCTGCTGCAGAGTTTCCTGAAACCCCAGATTTTTGGGCTGGGCCAAAGAAGGCAGGGCTGAGGACACAATCAGATGCCTGGTTGCAAAATATGAGCTGACAATACCTAAGCCTGCAGCCTTGGTGATTCAGGGCGTGCTGACGATGTTCAGTGAGCTCTGTGGTTCAGAAAGGAAACTCACTGCTCCTGCTCCCCTCCTGTGATCCTTGGAGATAAACCCTGCCTGGAGAGAGGCTGGAGACAGCCCAAAAAGGTATGTATTTATTCACCATGCTGCCCTTTATCAGTGTTTGATTACCCAAAAGCACTGCAAAGAGAATAATGTACACGCCACCCATCACCCCTGGAAAATCACTGTGAATGAGAAAAAAAGGAATGAACAATGACTGATGCATTCATTTACATCTGTCAAGGTGATTACGGACTGAATTGCGGTTCTATTTCCTCTGATTAATTTAGCACAAGATTCCTTTTTTAGTCTTTCCCTGCCCAAGGGGTGGATACCCTGATGAAGCACAGGTTCCCTGGAATGTTTTTTGCAATATTACTCCTCTGTCCAAATAAGTCCTTCTCACCAGCAGCTCCTGAGTTGTTGCAGGAGGAATCAATACAGTGTCTGGTCAAATTATCTGGTGCATCTGCTCATGTCTCAGTTATTCCCAGAGATGAAATTACAAAGCAGCAGCCACTTCACTGAGGAAGGATTCCAAGGGAGCAGGATGTCCCCAGGATGAGCTGGGGGAACGCTGGTCCTGGGGCAGGCAACGTAGGTGCAGAATGATCATGGTATGAGACCGGATTAATTACTCATCCATACATGCATGCATCTGTAATCATTATTTGTCATCTTATTTAATTAGATTTTAATTATACTTTTTTGTTATGGTTGCATTTTTTCAGTGAAGTTTTAATATTTCTTGAAATTTTGGAAAATTGTTTTTGTTCTTAATGGTAGTATTTTTTTTCCTAAGCTTTAAAAGCAATCTTAAGCAGAGAAATCTGTTTTAAAGGTTTTATTTACTCTATAAACAGTGTCCTTTGGGTTCTGACTCAAGATAATTCAATATGAGCAGAGCAAACCCATCGCTGTCTCCTACAAATGTGTATAGATCTATATTATCACAAATAGCTGCCGTGCTATGATCCCAAATGAAGACTAATACAAAACCAGTTTGCCTAATGTCAGCCTTATTTTGCCTTTAATGAAGAGCTCTTCCAATTCTTGTTGGCAATTTCTACTAATAAAAAAACTAAGGGGCTTTTTTTCCACTGTGACTTAGCAGAATGCAGCAGGATTTCCAAGTTTCCATAATGTGGTAGGAGAGATGCTGACTTTAAGGCTTGTTTTATTTCCATTTGTTGGATGCCAGTTTGCCTGTGGGAGAGGGAGGGGGCTGCTGGCCCAGCCCTTCTCTCTGCCAGAACAAAACATCCTGGAGGAATGGGCTGGGGGCAGAGGTGTCCCCGCAGAGCTCTGGGACTGCAGGTGCCCCTTTTCCTGAGGAACATGGAGCAGAGCACTGTGGTTTCCTGTATAATCAGTCACATGGCGTTTGCTGGCTTCCAGGAGGAAAATCTGTGGGCTTATTTTGCATTGTGTCAGCTCCCCTGCTCAACAGCTCCCCACACAGTGGGAGGAGGTGGCCCTTGCTGGACTGCACTAAAGGAATTTATCACCTGCAGAGCCAACAGAGCTTTTTCCGTCCCAGTAGAACAGAGGATGTACCAGGACCTTGGCATCCCAGTGCTCTCTGCCTTTTCAGAAGGAAGGGATGATATCAGTGCCCAAGAGCAGCCCAGCACCAACCCACACTGGATCCATGAGGATGTTTAGCTCATGAGACAAGGCAGTTGCTCAAGCACCAAACAATAACCTAAATGTGCAGGATTTTAGCTCATGGAGACATTTTTTGACTTGTTCACTCCTGAAATCCCACGCTGGCCTCTGTTAGGATGCAGTGTGGTGGGGACAGGCTGCTGTGCAGACCCTGGCAGGGCTGCAGTGGGACATTGGTGGCACCATGAATGACACCTCCACTTGTGTGAGTGGGGCTCTGACTGGAGGCATTTCTGAGGGATTGTCCCTTTGGCTGGTGACTTAACTCTGCCCTTCCCTGGATTCCCTTGTGATTTAATTTAAACTCCAATGGCCCTTTCTGCAGCACATGATCTCTGTCACGCTCTGTGTTCAGTCACATCCTATTTCTGCACATTTTTCCTGCACTTGCTGTGACCTGTGAAGATGGATGAATTACCAGCATGCTGTTTCCTTAAGCTGAGCAATTATTTTGAATGAATATTACATGGGTTATGTGAAGATAGAAAGTGGGAATAAAGAGACTTGCTATGGAAACGTTGGGGTTTTTTTTCACTTTTCTTTTTTGATGCTTTCATCTCTTCTGCAGTGGGAATCACTGTGCTATTTATTCTTTATGGTGAAAATATGACAATTATGTCTGTTAGATTTTTCACATTTTTCTCTATATTCCTTAAAGAGTGAGAAATGTAAATGACATTTTTGTACTGTCTTTGGGTATTTTGTTATTTTGATGATGTCTCCTTTCTCCAGGCAACAAAAATTAGGATGTTGCACTATGCCCATCTCATTCATGCATTTTTTTCAGGTGAACTGTCTGTCTGTCTTGTTAGCTCATGTTCCACAGAGTATTTCCAGAATGGGGATTTGGTAGAACTTTGCAAAGTCCTGCTGCCTACTGTCATCAGTGTGGCAGAGCTAGAAAACATTTAAAGCCCAACAGAAGCTTGTGGATTGACCTCTCTGTATTTTACTGAAGTGATTAATCTATCTTATATTTTCATTGACTGATCTCTCTGTTTCTGCACCAATTATTCACTTCTACGTGTTCCTGCTGTGCTGTATAAAATATTCCTAGTACCTAGAATCAGGAGTCCCACAGCAAAGTATGTGTGCAAAAGAACCACCTGAGAAGTTCAGGGATCCACACTTTATCCTCTTGGTATTAAACGAGTTATAAAGCAAGAAGGAGAAAGGCATCCCTGCACTGCTGACACTGAGCCAGCAGTTCCAGTCTGAGAGGAAGAGAGAACAGTGATATTTGTAATCCAGTGCTAAATGCAAATAAGTTCTGTGTCTCTTTTCTTCGGGAGATTGCTTCCCTGAGTCACCGGGGTTCATTTACATTCGGGTGACATCTACAAGAATTTTGCCAACACAGCTTATTACTGCAAATATTGTGTCAGTTCTGACATTTCTCTTTGCTGGAGAATCCCCAGAATGGCTCTGTTTGTTCCTGGTGGCAGACTTGGAGTCACACAGAGAGCGGTGCCAGCCTCAGCCGCGCCTGCATCCTGCCGAGCTCCATTCCCCGAGCTCTGCCTCCACAACCCTTCATGGCCAGGGTGGGAACAGAAGCCTTTCCCAAAGCCATTTTACTCTGGAAGCAGGATCAGCACCTGGATCTGGCTCCTGGAGCAGCCCGGGCAGGTGCCAGGTCTTTTTCTGGAGCAGAGGCATGAATGTGTCACCACAAAGGGGTGGCAGAGCTCCCTGCGGGCACCAAGCAGCTCCAACTCCAAACAGGAATTCACATTAATCCAGCACTCCTGAGGCCAGACAACTGAATCCATGGAAAAGAAAGGTTGTTTTTATCCCTGGAGCTGCACTGAAAGGATGCTTAATTCCCAGACTCCTTTTCCAGTCTAACTCACAACAAGGGTGTGTTACAAAGGTGGGGAAGGAGTCAGTGCCAGGAGCGTTATCTGAGTTAGATCCTCAACTCTTTGGTCTTGCTTTCTCATGTCCCTGCTTTGTGCATTTCCTTGGCTATCCCAAGCAGAAGGATTGAGGCAGTTACTTCCACTGCCCTCCTCAGAGAGGGCGTCCTCAGGGTTTCTTTAATTTATAAACACCATTTACAGGTTCTGTGAATTGCTCAGGAGTCACCAGTGATACATAATAAGAGACATCAGAATATTTTCTTGTCTACCACTCCATACATTTTTCTCCTGCCCTGTTTATGTATTTATATGTAATATGCATTTATTTGTCACTCCCCTCTGGGGAACAATGCTTGGCAGCTACAAACACTTCTCTTGCAATGCCATGACAGGAACAAGCCTCTTCTGGAAGGCACTCAGATGAAACCAGCCACATTATTTCAGTTATGATTCAAGGCAGATTTGAATTTAGGATTTCAAGGAGGTATTATGCCCCCTGGCCCTGCTGGCTGTTTTCTATTCACTCTGTTCACTCTGTATTTTTCATCTTATTCTCAGCTCTACAGCATACAGTGTTTTCCACTAACTCATATTTCATAAAGATAATGTGCCAAAAACTAGAGTCTGCAATTTTTTATAAAGATACAGAAGCTGGGCCTCAGTTCAGGAAGGTGCTTAGTTTGTGCTCTGTAAATACATCCTTGATTTTATTCCTAAAAAATTTTCCAATTCAGGAGGCACTGAGATTCATGTTCTAAAACTGTCACTGTTCCACCCCTTTAGATTGTGGGAGAAGGTTTTGCCTTGCTGACAGACTTGTCTTTTCAAAGTTTGTATTATATCAAAATTACCAGAATGTTTGAAAGCGCTTTTGCTGTAATCCATAGATTCATCCAACAGATGAAGGAAAAGGCGTAGCAAGGTAGCTCCTTTAACAAAAACAGTTTGTTGGCTGTGTTTGTGGGTTTATGGAGCAGCCTTTACAGGCTGCCTTGATAGAAACTTTTAAACCTTGGCTTCTCCCCTGAAAAATGGCAGCCATACAGAGAAATATGTTTATATGTTTCAAAATATAACAATACTACTGATCACTTCTCACTATGAAACAGAAGTAGTCATTCTTTTTATCCTGTCAGATAATTTACCGTGGTTATATCTATCTTGAAAACTGCTGTATTTAGCAGAACTGGGCATTTTTACAGTTCATGGGACAAGGAGAGTCACATCACAATGCCCATCCCATTACAGGAGGAGCTGGCACTGCCATCTTTGCTTGTCCCTGCTCCTCCTCCTGTGTTAAGGCTCCTGGTTTCCCCCAGCCATTGCCAGTGCTTCCAGAGGGAGGCAAAGGGGCCACAGCCTTGCAGGTTTGTGTCTCTTGTTTCCTGTGGGCCACAACTCTGTGCTCGGTTTTATTCCTATGCCCTCTATTCCTTTTAGCCTCTGAAAAGATAATAGAGATGCGAAACCAGATAAAAGTTCTGCTCTGATTAACAGTTACTCGAGGACTATTGCAATTATGTCCTCTGTTCACTTCTGCTTACAGAAGTTGGTAGTGTGTCAGTGGGATTTTCTGTATCAGGCAAGATCAACAAATACTGACCCTCAGCAGGCAGTAAAATACTCATTAAATAAAACCCAATGCCAGCAAATAAAAGAGGAAGAATATGCTGAATAGACGTAACTAGTGGAAGAAGCAGTCTTCCAAAGGAATCCTTAGAAAGGATAAATAAGTTGTAAAAGAAGAGGATATTGTTGTCATTAGTGTTGATAATCCAGACTAAGGTAATCTATGAAATTATAACCAGCCCAGTGGCAGGATTTTTGTAGGCAACAGGCATTTTGTTGTGGCAGGGAAATAGCAGATGGTGATTTCCACAGCAATCTAAATTCTCCTACTAAGCACTGACAAATCTTGTGAATGCTCCAAAGCTGAAACCTGCCTGGAGGTCACAGCCTGTGACTATGTAAGTGAAGAAGAAATAAGAGTTACAAGTAGCAGTGAATTCAGAATTTAACTGCCTGACAAAGACTGCTTAAACTATCAGTACAACAAACAATGTCATACCTTAAGAAGCCTGAATTAATCAGCGTGTTTATAAGAACTGATTTATTAAGTTACCCCAAACTGGATGCTGATTGGGTTGCTTTTTACTTTCCTCCATCCCTTTATATTTTTCTTTGGGATGTTTGAGTCTTTTTCCTAATAGAGAAGATTGTATAATAAGGTATTCCTGAATATAAGGAATATAACTTTGTTGCTTCATAGAAGTGGTAGGGTATGATGATACAGCAATTTGCCAAGCTAGCAAGTACAGTTACATTCATTTGCTGAGTGAAGAAGTGAAGTTAAAGGAAGCTGAAATAGCTTCTCAGAAGGAAATTGGCAGGCGTGGGGCAGTCTGGGCCTCTGATAACGCTTCCATTTGAGTACCCTTCAGTGGTTCCTTATAACGAGGCTTTCCCATCTCTTTTAGTGGTGTGTGACAGTATCCCACAGATTGAGAGCAAATATTCCCCCACTTCTGGAACTTCACTTTGGAGCTTGTTTCAGGAATTTCTTGCTGTCCCATTTGGACAGTAAGAAGAGCCCGGATGCACATGCACCTGCATTGAGGTTGAACCTCTCTGAAATGCCCCTCCTGAGTATCTGCCTGTCTCTGATGATCTGGAGAAGGTCTGTGTGCCTCCTCTAGAACTGCTGGCAAGGACTGGAAAAAGCCTGGGTACAAATTTGCAAGAGAACTGTGAAATGACAAATTCCTTTTCTTCAGCTGGACCAGCTCTAAATGGGTATGCAATGAAATGAATGGAAACAAAGAATGCAGTCATTAGGTTAACATTTAATGTTTTCAATATTTAGTATTTCAAGTTCTGCTGTGTTTATGCAATAGATGTTTAAATAACAGTACCACGCCTCTCTTGAAATCAGCTTTTTGGACAAGAACTGTCCAAAACTCCAGTCTGGACAGTGTTCAAACATATTTTCCTCAACAGCCTCTTGGTTTGTTTTTTGATTCTGTTCACCATCCTGGTGGACTCCAGGCAGGATTACCTAGAGAGGATTTTCCATGGGCAGGACTTTCTATAAAGCTGCTGGAGAGGGATGGAGGTTGGGGAGGTTATTAATCCCCAAGGCCTGAGGTGCTGCCCAGAGAGGCAATCTGGGGGCTTGGCTGTGGAGATGCCACTCTTGGAACAAACAGACACCTGTTAAAGTGAGCTTTAAGTAAAATCTTCGTGACAGAATAATTTTAAGCTTTTGTGCAGTGTTTAATTACTCTACTTCTAAAATGAGAAGCGTCAAGTTAAATAAAACAGAATTTCTTCAAGATGAAAGCCTCCACTCATGTAACCCTTGGGACTGGGAGCAATGATCACACAGGTTGTGATTCTCTTTGGCTTCAGTGGGGCAAATTCTTTGGTTGCCATGAAAATATATGTTTAAACCTGAAGCAGAATTTTACCTTTTCAATCTACTTTCTCATGGTTTCAGGAAAGTCTCTAGATAGAAAATACAGCCTAAAAAAGGGGGATAGGTAAACTGAGACACTAAAAGCTTAAATCTTTTGTGCTTTAGCTTCATGCTAAATGAGTGGTGGAGGAGCAGACAAAGGGGAGATGAAGGCAAGAACATCTTAAGTGCTACAGGTCAGCATCACTTTTCCAAGAGTAATTTCTGAGAAATGTGTGGCTAACCCTTGAGCAAAGGTCATACATTTGATTTCCTCTTCCAGCCAGGGAAATTTTAGTTTGTTTTCTCAACTGGAACAAATCCATGCATTGCTTCTGAGGGCAGCTTCCCCAGAATGCACGCAAGACAGTGCTTCTGTTAAGTCCTAGAAGTGGTTCAACTTCCCATACAAGAGGATTTAACAGCAAAAACCATCCTCAATCAGAAGAGAGAGCACAGGAAAAAGAAAGGGAGAGGAAAAAAAAAGACAATAATGTGTTTTTTCATCTGGGGATTCTGGCTGACTGAGCCAAAAAGGAATAGGCAAATATATTCATACTTGCAATGCATTTGAAACAGTTCATGTTCTTTCCCATTAGGCTGAATTTCATGGTAGGTGCACATTAAATGCAATACTTTTATGCCAGGGCTTTGCAATACTTTTATGCCAGGGCTTTGCTTCCTAAATGCTAAAATTAAGTTCTCAGAGTAAGATAGGAAGTAAGGATTCTGTTTCTGAAAGCCAGGACAGCTATGGAGGGTAAAAATTAACTAAATTCTGGGGATCTATCCTGCAAGATAAAATTTTTATTTTTTCTTTTGACATTATTTTTTCTTTCCAATTAGTCAGCATGATTATATGAATTTATTTCCTAAGCTGCCCCCAAATTGCATGCTGATGGGTGTTTTTTCCTTTCCTCCCTCCTTTATCTTTTTTACCTAGAGAGGACTTTCCATAGGCAGGATTATATACATGACTTTCTATAAAGCTGTTGGAGAAGGATGGAGGTTATGAATCCCAAAAGCCTGAGGTGCTGCCCAGAGAAGCAATCTGGGGGCTTTGGCTGTTGAGATACAGCTCTTAGAAGAAACAGAAACCTGCTGTTAATGTGAACTTTAAGTAAAATCTTCACAACAGAATTAGTTTTTCTATGCAGTGTATAATTACTAATAAAATGGGAAGTATGAAGTTATATTTGATTTATTTTTCTGCACGAAGCCCCTCCTGTGCAGAGCTGTGTGTGTTTGTGGGAAGCACACACTGAGGGCTGCATTGGAATCCTCTCCATGACCAGCTTCTCAGGCTGTTGTCGGTCACTGTGATGCCCTATAGAGCCTTTCAGGAATTTTGGAGCTGTGGCTCAGCACGCTGGGACTGATATTCTTACACAGCTATAATGCCCAGGAGCCATGGCTGGGAAACTGCATGTGTAAGGTGCTACAAAAAGAACAAATATTCCCTCCTCCCACATTCTTCTTGTTTGATCCACCACTTGTTCAGGCTCTTCCTGCCAGCCTGGTCTGTGGCAATAGCACAGATGCTTTCCACCTTGCAGCAATATGCTGAACATATGATGGAAATCCATCCTGGAATACAGCCTCCCTGGGAAGTCCACTCTTACTCTCAGTAGACACTGTGGATGTTGATTTTGAGGACCCAAGCTTTTCCTCTGTTCCTTCCCTGGCTACAAAGCTTTTTGTGCAATGCCTAGGTCTGAAAGGATGTGTAAAATACTGTGAATCCTCTCTGTTTTACAAGCAGCATTCTTTGTGTAAGGCCTGGGGAATCTCTCTCCCTGTCTCAAGCAGAACACCTGAGATGTCTCTGCCATTTGCTCATGATTGTTCAAACAGCACTGCCAAGATCTTGCCCCAGTGTGACCAGACTGCCCACAACAGTGGTGGATCTCCTCAGAACCCTGTGGCTTCATTCTCACAGCTGTGACCTGAGATTTCCATGAATTTTGTAATAGTAAAATTGGTGTGATATGGCTGAGAAAGAGCTGCCAGGTTTGGGTTTCCCCTTTCCTCAGAATTTATTTCTGAACTCCTTCCTTACCATCTCTTTTTGCAAACCATTCTCATTTCTGAGATCCTGCATGGCTGATACAAAGCAATCTCTTATCTAATGAGTGCTGAGGCCTCCTGGTCACTGCTGTAGACACCACTGAATCTGATTTTATCAATGCCAGAACAAAGGGTTTGATTCCCTCTGAGGCCCAAGAACAGGAATCCAGGATATTGGATTAGGCACTAACAGCACAGTGGCAGGCGGTTTTTGAAAGTCATTTCCCTTTCCCTCTGTCACTGATCTGGTTCCAGGCTGATGAGCTGCCAGTGTTTTAAGAAGCAGATCTCATGAATATTCTTTAGTGACAGGCCAATCCAGAAGCCCCTGCAGTGAGCACTGTGGGCACATGTAACAGACTGAGGAACTTGGCCATTTATTTCTCTGTTTGAAGAAAAAAACTTTTCTCAGACAAAAACCAGAACTGGACTAATAACCTTTTAATGGGTATACAGTGGGAAAGCTTTTTGTTTTCAAACCTGCACAAAGCACAACCTTCCATGCTTTGGGATTCTAAAATGTGAATTTAGGGTTTTATTTAAGGGCCTGAATAATCACACCACAGCTGTAGTTTAAACCTAAGTACCATCAGAGACGATCTAGTCCAGGGAAAAGCAAAACCCCACCATGCTTCTGTGATTAATTTTTAAGAACTCCAGCACTAACATGAATGATTGACCAGTTTTCAGACTGATGGGGGAGTTTTCTTGGGGCAACAGGAAATACATCTCTGTACTTTGATGGCTATATCTTATCCAGTTATCTGGGGAACTGGTCTGTTCTGTTAGTTGATACCTAAGACTAAACTGCTGAGGTTTTTTCCAAATAAAGTTGCACATGGTCAGCTTCCCTGGGAATCCCTGTACAGCTGTAGTCCACCAAAAATTCCATTATCTCAAAAGCTAATGACAGAATTGCTTGTGAGTAGAAACAAAAAGTACCGAAGTCCCACCTGCAGGCATTTACTGGGGGGTGAATTGTTTTTCAGAAACACCTGAAATGTGTTTCTGAAAAACACAAAATGTGTAGCACCACACTCATTTTCCAGTTTCATGTATGTCTGAAAGTCAAATTATTGTACAGTTTTCAACAGGGTTCCAAAAGACAAAGGAGCTCTTTAAGGTGCTGCATAACCACCGGTTGCCGTTACTGTTCATAACACAAACTGTTTTGTAAGTGCTGTTTCAGCCTTACTGAAAGATACTTCGGTTTCTGGAAAGCCAGAGGTGGGGGAAAGAATTGGAGCAAAATTTAAATAGCAAACCAAAACAACACAGTAAAGCATGTTATCATCATTGAACAGCTTTGTGACTTTGATAAATATTCTAGATAATGAATTTAAGAGACAGAGCTCTGCACACTGCGTGGCTCTATCACCATCTGCCTGGCACTGTAATTAATTGATTCTATCACAAAATTGCCTTGCTAATTAGATGGAACACAGTCCAGTAGTAGTACTTGGAGGGCTCCTCTGCTGGCCTGATGAGTGCTGCACAATATTTGGGTGTCCTGTCCTTCCATGAGAAGCAGGGATTGTGATCCCAATGGCACTTAGGGATGCATCTCTCTCTTAGAGGACAAGGTGTGGGCCTCCTGGGCTCACACATTTTTAGGCTGAGGAAGTCATCTCAAACCTACTTATTCAGGGTCAAGCTGTCAGCAAGAACAGATGCTGGTGAAGATGTACCTGATAGTTTTTCCCCTTTTGCTGGGGGTTACTCTCCCTGGAATTCTTGAGGTTCACAGAAAACTTCCTGATAAGCTGCAGGGAAAATCTGAGGAGCTGATTCAGCCTCCTGTTCAAATATAAAGCTGTCCTTCCTGGCTGGTAATGAAGAACTTTGATAAGGACTGTTTTCACAGACAGCTCCAAAGGTGGAACAGGGCTTTATTCTGCTAGATTTTTACAGTGTAGAATTTATTTATTTATAACACACTGAAAATGGAAATGTTAACCTATCTATGCACTAGTTTTACATTATGATTTATGATGAGAATTACAAACTTCCAGCCCAGCAGAAATTAATTTCAAAACATCTGTTTAGCATCCATTGAGGCACTTGCAGTCAAGGAACACCATATTGCGTGGCAGAGATTTGGACTACAGGTTTTGTTTGGGTTTAAAAACAGCCTAAACAACAGCTGTCTTTTTCCTCCTCCTCTGCAGTTAATTCATCATAACTACAGTGAGTAAGAGGTCCTGCTGCACCCTGCTCATGTGAGTCAGAAACACTCAGAGCAGTGGGAGCACTGCTGCCTACCAGCACTGGGAAACAGAAAATATTGTGTCATTTTTTGTCCTTGAAGAAACAGCTATTTAGCAGAAGGTTCCAATTTCCACTGGGAATTTGTGTGTGTGAGTGTGGGGGATGCAGATGTGGCCTCTAAACAAATGTGAGATGATGGCCATAGGGTTTTAGTACTGACAGTCTGATAGCTGTAACTTTATAGAGTGCTGCACTTGCCTGTTGTTAAAAAACAAACTTAAAGTCACTTAAAGCCATTTATCAAAAGATTTTTAGGTTGTTGAAATAATAATATGAAAGTAAGTTTCATCTATCTATCTATCTATCTATCTATCTATCTATCTATCTATCTATCTATCTATCTATCTATCTATTCCTGCTTTTATCTATATAAAATCCTTTTCAATTAAAAAAAGGTGACAATCTCCACGTCTCTGAAAACCTTGAAATAAATAAAGAACAATCTTAGGTGATAGATCTATTTGTATGCTTAATCAGTGCCCTTAAGCAGCATGAGAAATTGTCCAAGGACACACAAATAAAGGATGAGTGATATGAATGACACAAGCTTTAAAGGTATCTATTAATAATGATTTAACAGAAAAACATGCAATAAAGGAACTATACTCCCTTCTTGGTTCCTGTTTTTTATTATTTATGGGGTTCATATGAAGTAGATGAAGTTTTTGTTGTCCAAAATAAAAAGAAAATTAAATATCTGAATCGAGATACCATTAACTGTAAAGTAAATGTAACAAATCTCAGATGAGAAAGAATAATGATAATTAACATGTAAAAGTCAGTTATTTTCATTCATGCTTTATGGCTGAAGGATATAGTTCTTTAAAATGACTGTTGCTTTCAGAGGACAACAAAAGGTGCTTGGATCCTGCCAGGAAGTCCTAAATGTCCTAAAATATATTAAGATGAAACAGGTATATCAAATATACCAAATACCAAATCTGTTCTGAAGGAACCAAGGTGGGCTAAATATTTTCTATCCTATGGGCTAAATGTTTAGATGGTCAGTATTACAAAACCAGAAAGTTAGAACAGTGAATGATTCAAGTGGTGTGCCTCTATCTTGCACACTGATAGAAGGAAAAGTAGTAAATGTGATACATAGGTATTATATTTATTTAGATGGATACTCATCCCCAAGATATTAGTTATATAATTATATACCTTACATAATGTTACCTATACATTAGTCACAAAAGTGGGTGTTTTATACATAAGTACATTTTCATGTGCTAAATTAGCCACATGTTCATTGGTGACTTCCCTATGTGGACACAACTGCTACGGAAATCTGCCTGGCAGCCTTTGGATTCCATCTGGCTCTGTCCTGCACCCCAGGGCAGCAGTGCTGCTCTGGGCAGGCTGGCACTGAGGGAATGCTGCACCAGGGGTAACTAAGCCCTCCTGGGAAGCTTTGCTGTGGCTGCTGCTCTGACAGGTCTTGCACCGTGCTTTGGCAGCCACCTTGTCTGGCGTGTTTCTGTGTCTGTGGGGTGACAGCTGCTGGTGCCTCAGTGGTGACACTGCTCCCACGGTCACTTGTGAAGAGCCAGTGTGTGTGAAGATTGAAGATCATCAGTCCTTGCACTGACAAATAATGAATTTTCCTCCAGGCAGTTTCTGAGTTCTGCGCACTCCTGTAACTATTGCAAATGCTCTGATGGTTTGGAACTCTTAATGACTGTAATGTGTTCAGAGCAAACCTGTGAGTACTTGACTCTTATTTTGTCAGCTCTCATTCCTGTAGCTTTTTACTAGCACTGAAGTGACAGCTTTGCATTTAGAAAAAATATATTTATCTATATTAAGAAAATTGTTGCCAGTCACTACATTATGCACACCTTTATAGAAGGGCAGAAAATAACACATTCTTATGTGCAATATAATTGATTAAAGGTTATCATGGGATCCAGGCAAAATGCAAGATCATCCAAACTGGTGTGTACCCATTAAACCTTTCACGGCCACACCCAATATGTTTTCTTAGAGGAGAAACCACAACCCCATGTCTAGCTGTAATCTCTGCTGATTAGGTTATGAATACAGAGTGTAAGAACTTGAGATCTTGCCTAAATTCAGGTCTTATGTTCCTCCCATGCACATTAACTGTAAACCTCAGGAATTCTCAATATAAAGTCATAATCTTTTGTGCTCCTTGGATCTAACCCAGATGCTGCTTTATTGTCAGAGTGTTGGGCTGGAACTGCTCTGGGCAGCCTGGGAGTGGGTGGTGCTGAGCAGAGATGGTGGTGAGAGCCTGCTGTCCACACTCTGCATGTCCAGAGGTTTTACTTTGCATTTTTCCTCCACATATCTCATACCCATTCGAGGATGGGGTGTACTAGGCTCACTCCTGGATCTCATTTTTTGGGTTACTTACATCTGAAGTGTCTTTATAATCCACTCTGCCATTGTAACATCTGGTCCTTCTGCACAACTGAGGCCATGTTCTTCTGTGTAAAATGTCATGGTAACTGAAATCTACAAGTCTCCAAGTACTTCTAATTAGTGACAGCATGTGATCAATGCTATTTGTAGAGTGTAGAGTACAGGTCTAAAAGTAGTTTGTCTCTTAGATGTTGCTAGTCACAAAGTGGGTATGCTAAAAGAAAGGCTTTGGTGTTAAAACTGTAGCTTGACATTAACGTGTAAACATAACGAGGCAGGAACTGAAGAAGCTGAGGTGGTTACATCTCCAAGTTTGCTTGTAAACAGCAGCTGCTGAGACTGCAGCACTCTTGTGTTCATCAGAAATCTTCCAACACCTCCTTCAACTCCTTTGCAACAAATCTGGTTTTAAAACAAATGGCTGAAACCATCTGCCCTCTGTATAAAAAGCACCCCACGACTCCTTTAAATACACTGGATACCTCTGATCTGACAGTAATTCTGCCCTCTCCCCTGGCCAAGCATTACTTGAATCAGCTGTGAGGTGGTTTGGTTATTCACATTCCCCTTCCAGACACAGAGGCCAGCCAGCAGCCATTGCTCTGCAGAGCTGCCAGTGCCCAATTGTTTCTGGCAATGGCAACTGCCTTTCTTAGGCTTTTTTTTCTTCCTTCTGCCTCCTTAGCTGGCATTTCAGAGCAGTAGCTTTCAAAATACATTAACTTAATGCACTCTGAGCTTGACCACATCTTCCATTCCCACTGCTGCCTGAACCACACATGGTCCTTGATCTCAGCATCCAGGATGAATGATTTAGACAGACGAATAAATAAGCTTCTGAATATCCATGTCCTTGCAACAGCAAAACCAGATCAAACCTATTGTTCAGAGCAGCCTATTGCTGCAGACATTGAGCAGAGCAGATGGATTCACATTCACAGAATGTGGGGGCATAATTCAGCAAAGTGAAGGGTAACTCACTTGAGCAGAGTTTCAAGGACATGTGGACTCTGCCACAGCCCCCTTCTAGAGACAGCACAGCCAGTGTAAGAGGTAGAGTCTGTCACCACAGTGTGGTTCGTTTTTACTCAGCAGAAGGCTCAGTTCATCTGAAAGGAAGAGAAACAAGCAACTCCTTCTGAAAGTCAATCCTGCTGCTTTTGAAAGGCCCGGCTGGATGATAGCACTCTGATTTGTCTGACCTGAAAAGGGTCTCAGACTGAAACAAATACTTTCTGTCCTGTTGTTCTGGGCATTTAATGTGGGTTTGAGCCAGATGAGGTCTAAATGAAGCACACCAGAGAAATCACAAGGCTGCAGTGTCTCTGAGCCTTCTGGTTACCTGATGTGCTTGAACAACCAAACCAAAACAATGCATCTTCACCCCAGCTGAACGCAAAAAATTATTAAATGGGGAAAAAAAACATATCTGTTACCTTCCATAAACCTGAAGGACTGCAGTAAGACCGCCTTAGCTGTAAGTATAACTCTGCCATCGTCCCTTTCCAGTTTGACAGTTAAAGGTAGGAATTGAGTCTGATAGAGTGGGGAAGGATTTTTTCAATACTCTTAATAAAGCCATGGGTGAATTTATGGAGACATAAACTCAGGGCTGGTTTGCAGAGACATGAAATCCTATCTAGTAGGATCTGCAGCTCTGCCTGAAGCCAAATGTTTTACTGGCCCCTCAGTTAAATTATTGAAGACATGTCCCAGGGCTACTGTTGATTTTCGGGGTTGAGTAGAAAACAGAATCACTCCTCTCTGGCTAGAGAGGGGAAAAAAGTAATTTTCTCTTGTCCTCTGATAGTGCACTGGGGTTCCTTTTATCTTCAGGCACACCGACAGCTATGAATAGACATTTCCTCCTCTCAAAGGAGAGATGGTAACAGCCAGAAAAGTAATTTCAGGTCATGCTAATATTCACCTGTACAAAATATATTTGCATGAGAAATGGGAGTGTGGGTGGGACTGGTGTCACTTGTCACATCTGAGCAGGGCCACCCCTTCCCATGCCAAAAGCTCTGAGGGTTTGCCTGCAGCAGCAGCAGTTTGGCTTTTCGTGTCCACCAACAGTCCAACAGCAGCTGAATGACACAAAGTTTAAAAGGGAGTTGGGGCATCTCTCTGAAAGGAAGTATATGGGGTTTTCTTGTGTGTTTTACACTTCACCATACAAAATATCCTGTGGAATTTCAGTGTCCCACTGAACCATCTAGACCACTAAGCAAATCACTGAAAAAAGAATTTGTCATGTAAATATATTTCAGTTCCTTAGGTTACAAATCTATTAACATACTATAAGGAGCAAACAAAATTATGGAGATTAGAAAGTCAGAAAGTTCCCTAGGAAAAGAGAGGTAAAATTTTCCTACATTATTCAAAGAATATATTATTTTATATACTTTTCCCATTTCATCAGAAGAGCTATTGAAGGTGATCTTGTTTGGATGGTACATAAAAGCAAATAATTGTCTGACAAGTGCATCTGAGTGTGCACTGACACATGTAGAGTCTTCCAATAAAGAAAAAGAGAAGTAAACCAGACAGAAAATAGTTCATTAATGACCAAATTAAATGTTTTTAAGTTTGGCAAAGAAGAACTTTGTGCAGAAAGATTCTTTGGAAATCAGCTTTAATTTTCAGCAGGGTATTATGAATTCAGATTGTATCCCCGCCACTTTATGTGAGCAATCTAAAACATTCCAGAGGCAAACAAAGGTTCAGGCCCAGCTTGAAGAGCATGAGAGATGGAGCACACCAGCTCAGAGAGAGGTGCAGGTTGGCACCCAGCAGAGCACAGGCACTGCTGCTACATGAGGTTTATTCGCTGTCCAGTATTTTTAATTTGGAACCTTTTGGCACCCTTTACAGCTGTGAAATTCTGCAGTTTGGGTAACTGCTCCTGATTTCCCCTCCTGCACAGCTGCTCCAGGGGAAGATGGCAGTGTCCCCAATTCATAAACATCACCAGCACCCACACACTGCCATAGCAAACCCAGCCTGGGCCCTGGCACCTGGCAGCTCTGCCACCTCCCAGGATCATTGAGTACTTCAGAACATCATGGTGCACCTCCCAAGCGGCCTCTGCATTTCTGGCAGGCATCTCAGACAACTTCAGGTAAAAAGGCATGGAACTCCCAGCAATTAAAGCTGTGGGAGCTCCTGTCAGGGCATGGGTTGTTTTGTTTGTTTGTGGGGTTTTTTTAAGGGTGTTGTTTGTTTGTTGCTTTGTTGGTTTGGGGTTTTTTTTTAGAGTTAATAAAATGATAGAAGCAGCAGCTAAGCAATAATACTTTGTGGTGCCAAGGGTAGTGTAAATGGGAACAACTTTTACTGGTGTTGGACTGGTGGCACAGTCACTGTAAATGTCAAGCGGGAAAATGATGCAAAGGGGAAATAATATTTATTAGGAAATTTATTGGAGCAATTGGTCCTGGTAATATCTCATATCTTCCATAAATCTGTTTAATTCCTAATCTAGTTCGAAGTTGCCCTAATTATTTTAAACCTCTATGAAGTTGCTCCAGTTAACACCCTTTTGTATCTTGTTCACTGCACGTGTTTTTAACAGTTTAGCACAATTCTCCTCTACCACTGGCTGTGATGTCACCCCTTTTTGGACATATGAAAGTTCTCTACAGTTCCTGCAACATAAAATTCCTGTTTTACCTTTTACCACTTTACTGGCTCCACTTTGAAGGTCACTCTAATCCAAACACCTCATGTCCCATGAGGTAATGCTGTGCTTTGTGTTCTGCCAGCTGTTGTAGAACTGGGGAAGTCACTTTGGGATCTGGCCTTTATGAGAACACCAGAAACTCACAGTGATGTTTTGTTAGCCTCAGGGAGAGCCATTCAGATTGTAAACTGTAGAACATTACATGGGCAGATAGAATTTCCTTTGGACTGAGAAGCAGTAGGGTACAATGATGGTTTAAAAAAATGGGTGTGCCAACCTATCCCAGCTGTAGCAAGTGCCAATTACATGTTTTGTGAATCCAGATGATACAAATGTCCCATCTGTTCTCAAAGGGAGCTGTAAAATAATCCCCAAAACGATAAAGATCAAAAATATGTCAGTGTTCTTTTGAGGAAGAGAGTGAGGCACAGTCAGCAGGCAGGGACAGAGGCATCACAAATTGACTGAGCAAATAATGAGCTTTCAGTTCTTTGCAATGAAAATTCTTTCAAGACTGATTGTTTCACTGGTGAAACTTCCCAAAGTGATCCTTCTGTCCCAGTACATGCTGCCAAAAGATATTTTGTCTTCAAAGCTTGTTTTAAAACTAAAATTGATTTGAAACCCGTTTTTCCTATGGATGACAGGGAGCTAAGAAGCCTCTCTCAGAGAAGCCCTTTCTGGTTCTTCACCTGTTCCCATCAGAGGGCCGTGCAATGGAGGGTGCAGGTTGGAATTCTAAATCAGCACAGGTTTGATGGATTTAGCAAGTGGAAACCGGTAACTTAGGAACTAAGTTCCAAATGGCCACATCAAATTTAGGTTAGGGGGCAGTACTATATATATGTGATGCAAAAAACTGACCCACAAGTTGAAAACAAATCTGCATCAATATTAAAATACAGTAATAAAAGGTAACAGTTTGCAGCTAATTTTCCAGTGTCAGTAATACCAATTTTTTTAGCCACATGTCCCCTGAATTGTGTCTCTGTTGAAGTGGATACACAGTTGTCACCACAGCCATTGAGTGATAATGAATGAACCACTCATGGCCCAGGCTGGGTTGACCTTTAATGCTCTGTACCTATGATCTAGAGGAGCATGACATAGAAACCTGTGCCAAACACAATATAAGGAAGACAATTCTTATCTCTGGTGACTTCTTGTGCCCACCAGTTCCAAAGTATTTTTGTATTGATGGCAACTAAAGAAATGTACAATAACCTTTAACCAGAGCACAGACACAGGATGTCACTTCTGTCCTACTACAGTACCTTGATACCACCTTTATCCCTGCATTTTACCTTGTTGTCCTTGGCTGTATTTGGGAATCATAATTTGAAAATCCTTTTCAGATATCTTTCAGATTGATTAATAGGATCAAGTAGCAAAGGTGCAATTTCCACTGATTTTTCCATTTAGGATTGTTCTGTTCTAAAAGGAAAGTATTTTATAAAATTGCCTGTGTAGTTAAAAAGTATTGGAGATATTCTGATTTTGTGCTCTCCCTAAACACCTGGGCATTTCTGGTTGGGATTGCTGCTCAGAGATGTGCTGTACAGCCAGAGCACCCAGCAGGATGCATTGGAACTGTTTCCACTCTACTGTTGTATGTCCCACATTTTTCTAAAGGAACATCCGATTCCACAAATGTGTTTACTGGGAGGAGAGTGATCATTAGTGCAGTCTGATGTACTCTTCAAATGATGTACAAAAATCACCCCAAATAGCTCCTCCTTTTTGCTCTTCTTTGCAGAGTGTGTGTTCCTCCCTTAGCTCCAAGTTCCAGGCCAAACCAAAAATCACTTTAGATTCACATTCCTCTCTGGATATGTCTCTGAGGCAGAGTTGGAATTACAATATCCAGTGACTAGATATTGTTGGGCTACTTGTCAACATGGCTGCTGCAATAAAGCATCAATTTGTCTTAAAATAAAATAAAATAAAATAAAATAAAATAAAATAAAATAAAACAAAACAAAACAAAATAAAATAAAATAAAGTAAAATAACCTCCAGTTAATTTACCTCTCAGAGCTTTTGTTGTCTGGTCAAGGCAGCAGAGCTTTACCCTTTCTCTGCTGCCCAGGGAGTGAGTGTCCTGTGGTTCCCTGTGTAACCACTGCCCTTGGAGCAAGTTTCAGGGCAATACATTGAGGTGACAACAAGGAAACCTGGTTTGCAAATTTCTAGAAACTCTGGTCTTCTGTGCTGGGCTTTCTGTGACCAAGTTCTTTAATAAAGCCTGGTACTTCCTGCCAATTTTTTAGGCCAAGGGCTTGTGTGCTGGATGTCTTTGGAGAGTGAAAACAGCCAGTTTGTACCTCAGTAGTTTAGCTTGGAAATAACCAAAATACTGATTTCTGCTAATAAGAAGAGATGTGAAGTGTGGATTAGAAGCAAAATTCAATATAAGTGGGTCCCAGTAAGAGCTGGTATTCCAACTGGGACTGAAGAGCTCACAATTACTCTCTCCCTGAGAGGATCTGGGATCTCTTTTGTAAAGCTCATATCTTTAAATTCTGAGGCCTTGCTGTAGAAATCGCTTCCCCAGTGGAATGGGGACCCACCTGCATTTGTCACCTAACCATAAAAAACATTACAGGTCCTCAGTAAGTGGAAACTGAATTCAGAGACTTCCTCTCTCGTTAGCAAGAGTCAGTGCCAGGTGACAGACACACACCAACCCAGCAGCCAGGAGAGCCAGGCTTTCTCCTTAAGTTCCTGTGTAATTGAAAGCAATTGACTTTTCTGCCAGCCTGTTTTTCCTCTGCCCACCTTTTGTGCTTTCTAGATACTTGTCATCTGAAAGGACAAGGCCAGTTGTTTTGTGTAGAACCTAGAGTGATTAAGCTTCAGTTTTTGTTGGGGCTTTTAAGCAGAAGTAATCTTGTAGCAATTTTGCAGCTAAATCAAAATAAAGGTAGGATGCTGAAAACCTTAAAGATCAGATGCTTACAGAGCTGCTCTTCTTAAACCATAAAACTAATAAAGATTACTTTTGAATCAATGAAAGAAAAAACAATTACTGAAAGACAAATCCTCATTTTAACGATGGAAATAGAGGGATTAACATGCTTGCAACTAAAAAGAGCAATTAAAAGATAAGAAACTTAGAATTAAAGAGCCCACAGAAACAAAGTGTCATAGAATAACTATTTGCATTAACAGTAGACAGAGATCATGGGACTTTGGCTGGAATGTCCTTTAGGGAATTATCTTCACACAGGTTCTTGAGGACTGTAGCCTTCCCTATGTCACATAATGTAATTTGAAAAAAAAAAAAGAAGGCAGGGGTATTTCAGGAAGTTCCAGCAAGAAATGTATTAAGTCCTGGAGCTAAAATCCCTGTTTGCATAAATGCTGTCAAAGCCAGCTGAATTGCTTCTGCCAGCTCTGAGCTGGAGGCCAAGTCTTCAAAACATCTGAGGACAGAGACTGTAAGGAAGCTTTACAGAGGAGTCCACCTCTCCTGGAGAGATGCTCTGCATAAAAGTATCTGGGCATGTGCCTGAACACACAGCTGAAACAGGACCTAAACCAAAACTCCCCTCTGAGAGGTTTCTTGATAGGACTATTTGTAGCAGCTTGATGAGATCCCCTCCAAAAACTGAAGCATCATTTTATTTATTTGATAGGGAGCAGACTAGACTCTGCATAGACTAGTCTAGCAGGACTAGACTCTGCATGTTTGCAATGCAGGTGCATGGGAACTATGCATCTATTATTTCCTAATATATTATTTCGAGTGGAGAAGTGTGAGTTAGGAGAAGCTGCTTGAAATGAAAGCATTAAGTCAGTAGGCACAATGGAAATTAATGACTTGGAGTTGTCAGCCTACATCCTCATACAGGAGGATGAGAAACTGTCAGGCTTGGAGAGAAATGGATCCCTTCCCAGTGCAGATTCCACTTAAAAGGTGAAGAAATTATTCTTCAAGTGACAGACGATTTCAAGCCATCATAAATTTGTGGTCAAAATTGATGGCAGAAAGATGCTGGCTATTACTTAGTAGAAGAGAGGAACAGAGGATTCCAAAGTGTGATTCTGGAGGTATTTGAGCATCCTTCCCTCCTGCACAGCTGGAGTCATTAAAACATGAAGTGCAATGTGGAGAACTGTAGGGAGATATAGGGCATACCCTTAAGGAAAAGGAGATGGGAACCTCTTCGGCACCTTCAGAAAAACATCCACACTTGGAGAAGAATTAGAATTAAGAAAGAAAAGAGCAGATTATTCTGAGGATTAAATTTTGCTGTGCACTTAAGAGGGGGCAAATGCAGTGCACATCCCTCCCTCCCTGTCTGGTACCACAGACCTATGTGGTATCTGGTGTTTTTGATAGGGAGACTGATAATGGGTGGTGCATGTTGGTGCTTTGATCACTTAAGGCATCCCACAAGTGCAAGACAATGTGCTGCTGTGCTGTGCACAAGTCTGGCTGCAGATCTGTCAGGCTCTCTCTTAAATTCCTGGCATCCTGCACCTCTCCAGGCCAGCAGCTCCCACCAAAGCTGGAAACAATCTCCTGTCTTTCTTCATGTCTCAAATATGGGAGAACTCCTGAAGGTGCTTGCACAGACCCCAAATCACCCAGTCTCCTCCCTGCTTTGGACTGAGGCACTGGGCTCCATGCCTAAGGATGTGCAGTTATTTTCCTGCTGATGTGCTCCCTGTCACTGTGAATTGTGTTCATGCCTCAGACAACTGCATTAAACTGCCTGAGTCTGGAGTGGGAAAAAGACAGGATTTGCCATCAAGAGCTGCAGAGTCCCAAGTCTTTAGCAGTGGAGAGGGCATTTCATTCTTGCTGTGTGCAGAAAGATTTCCTTGTTTATTAATAGAAGTTTATTCATCCTTTTGCTGTCATCCTGGGGTCTCAGGGTGCAGCTCTCAGTGCTGGAGTCAGTGGCAGCACAGCTGGCAGCCAGCTGTGCTCTTCTGCTGTCCCCGAGCCAGATGCTGAGGGACAGCCTCCAAGGTGGCTCTACTGATTTCAGGATGAGGATTTTCTGCACTTCCCCCTTGTGGGAGGTGTCCCCTGGGCCTCTCTTAGGTGGGTTTTCATGTGCAGAGAGCCACAGTAGGAATGCTTCTGTTCCTTCTTGATTTGGTGAGAAAATTCTGTTTAGTTAGGACAAGTTTGTAGACTATCTAAAGATTCTAAGACAGGAATCTTAGCACTGGATTTGAAAATGCTGTCTGGATATTTTAAAGCTTTGGTTTTTGTTATTCATGCATGCAAATGAACATTTTACATATCTCTGGACATTCCTTGTGCTCTTAGATATAAAAGCAGGGATGTAGTTGAATGGGACTATCATAAATACTTTTAGAATATGTAACTATAGAGTCACTAAATAGCTGGAAATAACTATATTTTTATAATACCACACGTGTATTGGCAATCTGGATAATTGATTGAGTATCACTTGGTTTAATTGCTTTTACTTGTGTCTACAACCAATTTCCTCAGAGATAAATCTCAGGAGTGCTGGGAAGCAGGTGGAGGAGGCAGGCACACGCAGAAAGGGAAGGCAGTTTACACAGAACCATTTTTCTGCCTTTTTATTTCTCTGACAGTTTTTGGACCCCTTCATTTAAACATTTGAAACACTGACTGAGGTTCATGACTGCTGATTAATAATTTATATTCATTGTCATTATTTTCTAGAGATAAATCTGACTTTTTATTCTGAAAACCAACCAACCATTCAGACACAGCTGACTAAAACCTAGAAACACTTTGCAAAGAAAATCCAATGTTTCTCTCAGAAAGAAACATCTAAAGCAAGAAAGTCAAAACAAATTCTACTTCTGACTAGGAAGTTGTGTTAAACGCTGACCCTGTCGGCTGACCTTGGCTCTTTGTGGTTGAAGTCACTGGGCTCCATCCCTGAGTATTCTCTTGCCTGGACTTTGCTGGGGTGACTTTTCCCCTTTGTCCTGGACTAGAGCAGGGTTCTCCAGGCATAGCTCTGGATGGGCAGAGCTGAAGGCCTGCTCCTGGGCCTTCTCCCTTGCTTAGGAAATTCAGTGTTTGGACAGCAAACAGGCCTGGTACCTGGCCTACAGGAGTTCTGTAGAGGCCACTATGGAGTCTCCTTCCTGTGGTACCTCCAAACAGCCTGGGATTACTCCGGTCTCTCCACATTTGCTGTAAAAGCATCCCATGAGCCATGGTTTCATTGCTGGCTAATGCCTACGTGGTACTGTGTTAATATCTGTTCCTGTCAATGGAACATTTCAGAGCCTAGACATTACAGGAATTAAAGATGAGAGCCCTTGTGAAGAGGGCCAGAGTGTCAGGCCTGGCTGAGCTGGACTCAGTTAAGGCTGAAGAAAAATCATGGTCTAAACCCCTTAATTTTAGAGGCACCTGCATGGAAATGAGAGCAATCTGCAGACTCCTCTGAACAGTTTGTTGCAGTTGTTCAATTACAGAACTCTGCTAATCTAAACCCAATGCAATGCAAAGCTGTCCTGCAATGAGATGCTGGGAAACATCACTTTGTGCATTATGTAATCCCAGCATTTCTGGGGAAAACAATCTCAGCATTCTTTTGGCAATATTGACCTATAACACCAGCACACCAGAGGGATTTTCTTGCCAAGCCCACAGGCAGCTCACTAACAAATGAGGAGACTGCCAATGCAGCTATACCAATGTCCACATTTTTGTACTGCTATTACATATTTTCTGTGACTTGGGGGATGCCAGTTGCACATCTATTAGGCAGCAGCTACTGATTTTGCAGTTGCTCATCAGCCCAGTTTTAATGTTTTTTTTGGGAGGAGTTTAAGGGATTACCAGGCAATCTGAAAGACAGCATTTGCCATTTACTTGGTTTTGCACTCTCTTCACCTTTACCAACCAAACTCTGCTCTCAATTACCAAAGTTATCTTGGGGATAGGTGCTAAAAATCCCTTCTGTGGCCAGAAGCTGTTTCTGACTCTATGATTAATTTCTCCAAGTTTGCTGTCACAATAGGTTATGACAGTAAACATTAAAATGGGTACGATTTCTAGTCTGTGAATGACTGTAGCTATCTGACCTTGTGTTCCTCCACTTATATTCCAAACTAAATAAAGGGAACTACTTGTCTGTTCTTCCTTTAAACTGCACCTTTTTCTGTACAATTTCCCAGCCACGATGGGCATGAACAGTGTTACAAAGTCACAGTCTAGTTATAACATTCCAGCACAGCTTTTCCTGAGCTGCAGCCCTTGCTCCAAGAGGGCTCTTGGTGGGTTTAATTGTTGTATACCTTTTCTCATTCTGCATTCTTCTGTCCAAGACACTGGACATGCTGCTCTGCTTGCCTGCATGCACGTGGTTTTCTGCCAAAACAGGACCAGTGATATGAGGATAATTGGCTCCTATAATGGTGTATTTCCTTTTCAAAAAACCTTCATGTAATAACTACAAAAGGCAGTCATAAAAAGGAGAGCAGAAGGAAGTCAATTGTCAGGAATTGTTTTATTTCAATGACTGGAAGTAATTTTTAGCTAAATTTGTTTCACTAGTGAGTGCCAAAATGATATAAATTTTGACTGATGTCAGTGTGCTCCATTTGTCCATTTGCTAGTTTGCTGTTGAGGGAGAAATTGCTGAAAGGAAGATTTCTTTTTTTTAATAAAATATTGAAGTACTTGTACCTGACACTAAGTTTTATGGTCCTTTATTTCAGACAATTCTGTCATTTCTGTGAGTTTGGGCTGCCTAAAGATGACAAGGTAAAGAACATTTCTGTTAACTCAGTTTTTTCTCTGTCAGAAAGCTATTTGCTTTTTACTGGATCGATGTTAATCTGCTAGAGAACTTTAAATATAATATTCCTGCGGCTATACATGACTGCAAAGCATGCCAATAATGCAATTAAAAAAAAAAAAGAAAAAGATTACTTACGGAGATTGGAATAATTGCTGCCTATCCCAATACTGATGGAGCTTCCAGAGATGAGAGGAAGATGGAAGAAAATAACTAAAAAGTGAAAAATGAAGAGAAAGGTCCTTAATAGCAGTTTGGTTTTTTAACCTGGTTTGGTACCAGGTGTGAGTTGAAGGCACATTGAGTTAAGATTCACCTGCTCCCTCTGGGCAGGATTGCACATCTCAGACCCTGAGGGCACACACACATGTAGCTCGAATGGAGGGGAAACGCCAAACAAGCCATTGTTCATACTTCCAGGAATCCCTCCTGTTCAGGAACTTATATTAATGCCTCTCAGATTCCAAACCCCACATATAAACAACAATGTGTTATATAAATATGCTAATTATTGTTAAGTCATTCATCAGTCTCTGAAACAGGCACCTAGCACTGTAAAGCCAAATAACTTCCCTGATTTGTGTGAGTGCAGCTTGAATGCATCGGGCGTGTGTGTGACAAACTGGGTTGGAATAAATTTAGTTTAAAATTTGATACACATACTCCCCCTATGCACTTAGGCTTTGATATTTATAACTTGCTCTTCAGAGATTTATATTTACAGACAACAAAATGCACACGAGTAAAACGTGTCCTAAGTAACCAAATCTTTGGATTTCTTAAAAGATGAGCTTGTTTGCTAATGCAGACGGATTTAAAGCCTGATTCCCGAGAGTCGCTCGCTGGGTCACAGACTCGGGCTCGTGGTCTCGGCGCTGCCCTGCCCTGCCCTGCCCTGCCCGCTGCGCTCCCACCGCGGGCACGGCCGGGAAGGGGCTGCTTCCTTTTCGGCAGGGGCCCGGCCCACACAAACTTTCGGGCAGGGTCCTTTGGGCTGTGGGATCCCCGCATCCCGCA
>VWZP01007710.1:130124-147216 GCA_013396995.1 Dicaeum eximium | reverse complement strand
AAAAAAAAAAAAGAAAAAGATTACTTACGGAGATTGGAATAATTGCTGCCTATCCCAATACTGATGGAGCTTCCAGAGATGAGAGGAAGATGGAAGAAAATAACTAAAAAGTGAAAAATGAAGAGAAAGGTCCTTAATAGCAGTTTGGTTTTTTAACCTGGTTTGGTACCAGGTGTGAGTTGAAGGCACATTGAGTTAAGATTCACCTGCTCCCTCTGGGCAGGATTGCACATCTCAGACCCTGAGGGCACACACACATGTAGCTCGAATGGAGGGGAAACGCCAAACAAGCCATTGTTCATACTTCCAGGAATCCCTCCTGTTCAGGAACTTATATTAATGCCTCTCAGATTCCAAACCCCACATATAAACAACAATGTGTTATATAAATATGCTAATTATTGTTAAGTCATTCATCAGTCTCTGAAACAGGCACCTAGCACTGTAAAGCCAAATAACTTCCCTGATTTGTGTGAGTGCAGCTTGAATGCATCGGGCGTGTGCGTGACAAACTGGGTTGGAATAAATTTAGTTTAAAATTTGATACACATACTCCCCCTATGCACTTAGGCTTTGATATTTATAACTTGCTCTTCAGAGATTTATATTTACAGACAACAAAATGCACACGAGTAAAACGTGTCCTAAGTAACCAAATCTTTGGATTTCTTAAAAGATGAGCTTGTTTGCTAATGCAGACGGATTTAAAGCCTGATTCCCGAGAGTCGCTCGCTGTGTCACAGACTCGGGCTCGTGGTCTCGGCGCTGCCCTGCCCTGCCCTGCCCTGCCCGCTGCGCTCCCACCGCGGGCACGGCCGGGAAGGGGCTGCTTCCTTTTCGGCAGGGGCCCGGCCCACACAAACTTTCGGGCAGGGTCCTTTGGGCTGTGGGATCCCCGCATCCCGCACCCGCCGCAGAGCGGCAACCCACGGCCCCTCAGAGCCTGCCCCACCGGGCTGGGATCGGCCCCTCAGAGCCTGCCTCACCCGGCGCGGCTCCTGCCCCCGGCTGGGATCGGCCCCTGAGAGCCGCCCTCAGCCGGCACGGCTCGGCCCCTGCCTTTACCCCGGCACGGCTCACGCCTTTCCCCAGCTTGGTTCCTTCCTTAGCCCGGCTCGGTTCAGCCCGCCTTATCCCGACTCGGTTCAGGCTCTGCCTCTCCGCAGCCCGCTCCAGCCCCTGNCCTGCCGTGCGCGGGGCCGGGCCGGAGCCGGCGGCCCCGGGCTGGGGGCAGGGGAGCGGGTGACCCCCGCCCCGCGGGCAGGGCCGCACATGGCGGGGGCAGCGCGGGGGGGCCCGGGGCCGCACATGCCGCGGCTGACCCCGCCGCTCATTCCTCCTGCGGCAGCAGCGAGCGGCGCTACCGGGGCTGCGGGATGAGGAGCTGTAGGCGGATAGCGGCTCCGGAAAGCCGAGTCCAGCCCAGCACTTCGGCTGAAAAGGAGGGACTGCCTTGAGTAAACCCACGGGGATGGACGGGATTATCTGGCAGTGCGGAGGATATAATTCCCTAGGGCTGGATAGGGGATAGAAGGAGGATGTAGTCATGTAGTCCAAGTGAGAGCTAAACCCACTTTAAAGTAGTATGATCTACTTGTTACCAGGGGTCCTGGGGACGTTTCTCACTGTGCTCGATAAATGCCCTAGTGCTGGATACAGAGGGAACAGGGCTGCAGCAGGTACTGAAGAGTATAAGCTTTCATAACTGGTTTACCTCAAAGAAAAGCATCTTTAGCTTTTTAGGTAAAGAATGCATGAAGTGAGGCCTCTTTTCTGAATGTCCTGTCAGCAGTTTGGGGTTTTTCATGATCCACGTTCCATTGGCAGTTTGTGCCACACACTCATTAAATCTGCAGGACCTGATCCTGGTTGTAGGGATGTGGAGCTGGAGCTCCACGGGTGTGCAGGCAGCCTTCTCTACTTCCCTGTCTCTGGGTGGTTTTGTAGCCTGGAGAGCAAGTTCTCACAATCAGAACAGCTTTGCTGTCAGTATTTAGGCTGTTCAGCTTCTCTGTCGTTTAGCAGTGATGGATGCAGGTCTGTAATGAAATTTGGGGATGATGAAAAACATGTGAACTCCCTAGTAAAAAGTTTCTTGCTGTCGCTGATCACCTTTTTCTCATTTTCTTTTCTTTTTAAATCCAAGTGAGTATTAAGGGAGTCTAAGGCAATTGAAATGAAGGTTTATGGGAATTTACAGGTGTGTTTCCTTATGGCTCAGAGAAACCTGTACCTGCTGTCAAAAATATAGCACCTTGGTACCCTAAAATCCCTTAGAATGCTGCTGCAGAAGTTACCTTGTAATAAATTTCTTTAACCCCTCAGAACGTCTGACTCCTTGAAAGACTCCTTGTTTATAATTTCAATAAATGGAAACTGCATGGCTTCCTTTTAGGGGTCTTTTTTGTTTGGTTATGGCATGAAGAAGTGAATCTGTACATGCATCAGAAATTCTGATTTTCTGTGTGTTGGGTTTTGGTTATGTGTGTTGTAACGAGGTCACCATTTGTTGTAACTGGGCTCTTTTTGTTGTAAAGGGGGAACGACCACTTGTTATATGAGGAGGCCGTTAGCACTTCATGCCAGGAATGGAATGAGAGACTCCATGGTCCAGAAGGTGAGAGAACAAGCCTTTATTCTATGAACAGCTTTATTCTAAGAAGAGCCCTATTCTAAGAAGTGCCCCCTCACTAGAAACCCAGTTAGCTTTTTATCACCAGCCTCGCTAGGCTATCAAGAATATCTCGAAGGACAAGATATTGTAAATAACAGGTATGAAGCAAGATAATAATATAGTTTACAATTCTCTCCTCCAAGTTTCCCAGGCCAGTTATCTCAGTTCTTTCTACAGAAGAACTGAGAGCAACCACATATGTGCCTTTTCGCCTCATTCTGCCTGTCAAGAGTCATGTATATGTGTAACGCTGCACTTAAAGATATCAAAATATTTTTTCCACTTTAAAGTTCAGAAATTCCCAATATTTAGTACTTCTGCAAATTTTGGTGATGACATCTTTGTTCAATGGCACCTCACATTTATTCACAGTATCAGTATTAAGTTCAGTCCTGAGAGACTTGGGGTCTTAAGTTTGACTGAGATATCCATGCTCAGACAATTAAATAAGCTCACAAATCATGGAAAGTGCCTTAGTAACTGACTTTGGATGCAGGGGAATTGCTCAGTGTTTGCAGTTCTGAAGAGATCTCTCCCTCAGCTTGGCTTTAGAGCCCTTTCTGTGAGAGTCTTGTTCTTTTGCTGAATTAGGAGTTGCAACTGCTTCTGAGACAAAGAACATTTGTTTCTGGGTCAGACAACACAGTGCCCAACAGGATCTGTCAGAGCCTGCAGGAACATCCCCATGGTTAACAGGAGCCTCTGGGAACCAGCAGTATTCACTGTGCCCAGCTCACTGATTTCCAAATCTGCATCACATGCATGTGGAGATGGGGTAGTTTTTTACCCTTTTTCCTGTCTGTTTTTCAGCTTTTAGACTTTCCTGTTTCACTCCTTCTGCTGTGCAGCTGAGTGGAACCTGTCTGTGGAGTGGGACTCGTATTTGCACACCCAGTGCAGCAGTGCTGTGTTGTGTCATGGTGATACTGTGGGTAGTTTACATCACCAGTTGTTTCTTCTGGTAGAACAGATTTGTATTAAAGAGAACTCACCACAAATAAATGACTTAATAGATAGGAGTTTGCTTATGGATGGTATTTGGGAGAGCTGGAACAAAAATTAAAACTATTCAGTGTTCCTGCTGCTCATATCTATTGACTTTGGGTTAGTTTGTCCTTCTTGGGACATCACAAAGCAGGGGAGACCAAAGCTGTGCCTGTGTGAACCTGAGTGGTTCCAGTCTGAATTCTGCCATCTTCTCATTTTTGCCCAGTCTACAGAAATGGGGAGTGTGACTGACTGGGAGCCTGAGCACATTTAGGTTAAGTTTGGAATGGTATTCCTTATGGATGGAGCTGCACAGAATTGCTGTCCACAGTGGCTGTTGCCCAATTTACTTATAAGGAAAAAACCACAGGCAGATAATTCTATTCTAGGATGATTTTACATTTTCTCCAGTTGAGGGACTTCATTATAAAGCTGCCATCAGTGCAGTGACAGACCTTGGCTCAGCTTCCCATCCCCTGGGGTTTGCTTTAGGATCCTTGGAGCTGAGTGGTAGCTGCAGTCTGGTAGCCAATTTTTGTAAGGCAAAATAAATTTTCTTGCTATAATGAGATCACTTTTGACTGAGAATTTTTATGTATTCATAGAAAGACTTTGGGGGATACTGTTCATCACGTCTTTCTTTTGCTTCGTGGAAAAGGTGGTAATCAAATAAATGGCAGTTGGATTATATAATTAGTTGTAGATAAAATGCCTAAGAATGAGCAAAATCGATTATGGGAAGAAGAAAGTCTTTTCTGCATGGAAAATGTGGGAGCATCATTGCTGTAGGGTCTGCAGAGCTTTCTGCTTTCTCATCACCTCGGGCTGGCTCATTCTGCCCCATGCTGGGCGTTCCCAGTGCTCTGGCACTGCTGGAAAAGCTGACTACACCAGGCCCCGGGCTCAGGGAATTCCTTGCTGGAGTTTCTGTGGTGTGGTGGAGCCGGCTGAGTAAAACTCTGCCTGCTGCTGAGAGCAAAAGAGGTCAGGGAAAAAGGCTCTGGAGTTTGATAAGAAGCATCTCATGCTTTCACAGCTCTCTTGGTTCCAAAATGTAATAAAAAGAGTCTTTCAAAGGAAAAGTTTTCAAATTTTCTAAAAAAATCCAAACAAACAGATGTTTGCCAGGTTCTAAATATTTTCTGAGTTTGGACTTATTGTAGAATTATTAATAAAGGAATTTCCTCCATGCTGAAAGCTATTTTAATGAAAAGAGTGGAATTTTAAAGATATATATTTTCTGTAGAACATTTTTCAGCTGGCATTTATAGGACAGGTAAATTTATTTTGAACAATATTTTCTAGAGTTTTAAATCAAGTGTTTTTGTATTTTAGGCATAAAATCTGTCAAGAGGAATAATAATTTTAAATTATTAATACAGGTGAAGCATACCAGTAACAAATATTTCACAGCAGCCTGAAGACCCAAAGGCAGAAGTCCTATTCTTTTACCTGCCATGTAAAGGAATGAGACCTGGAATGAAGAGGCTTTCTTTCTATAACTGCCACGGCAGGAAAGGATTCTGTAGGAATTTTATGTTGTGCCTAAATTCTCAGAGGCTGTTTTTCTGATTTTTAGCTTGCCAACTGTCTTATTCTCAGGAACAAAAGGTGCTCTTGGGCTCTGGGGCCAGATTTAGTTTCTTATTTATTCACCTGCTTGCAGACCTTTGAGAAAGATGGTGAGTTATTCTGTCAGTGCCTGCTGTATATTTTTTTTTAATATCTGTATATATGGGAAGAAATAATTTGGTCCAAGATTGTTATTGAAAATCCAGTATTTCCCCTAAATGCATTCAATCTTCCTGATGCCATTTTAAAGGATGTAGAATGGAAAATTTCATCTCAGTGTTCTTTTCCCTCTCATTCTCTGACTCCTTAATTAAATTTATAGCTAATTATGCCATTTATTTTGTGTTGACCTTTCAAAGACCTTAGAGCATCTGACGGTGAACGTAGAGTCTCAGTGTTTATTTCTATGGGTACTTGAATGAATTTGTTATAGATGCTAATGGCACTTACTAACAAATGGTAACATGTGTGTCCCTGGAGATACTACAAATATACTGAAATAGATAGAAAGGAATACTCAATTATGTCATGCACAGCATTTAATATTAGGTAACACCACTACCACCAGCCATAACAGTAAATCTGCACATCAGAATAGTTAAAACCATTCTGTGTGTAGTAGGTCTACTCTTTGACATGGGTGTTGCACTTGGTGCTGCAAATCCTACGTTTGGATGATCAGATCCACCTGTATACCATGAAACATGGATATACCTGTACCTAAGTTGAGGGGTATCCATGGCCCTGTGGGGAACCAGGCTTAAAATCTGTTTTTTTTTCTTTTGGTGCAGAGTCCATTTCCTGTATTGGCAGAGCACGATGTGTGCATCAGATGTCAGAGGAAGGAGCAAAGAAAAGGGAAATGAAAGGAAGCTCCACACTGCAGAGTAGTTTATTGACTATTTAAAAGATTGCTGGTCAGTGTAACCCTCGTAGAGGTTGGAAGTTCTATGATTTAGTTCTTATTTTTACACTGGAGTAATGTATTCGTCATTTACTCTCAACAGGGTTTTTAAAAGAGGCTTTTGATGGATGGCAGAGAAGGCAGCCCCGCAGTGCAGTGCTGTTACTGCAGGCAAGAATGAGAATCCAGCCATGCCTTTGTTCACCTAAACCAAAAGTACAAATGAGGAAAAGGCAGCATGGCAGCAGCCCAAAATGTAATTGTGACCCAATATCGATTTTATCTCTCTGACACCGTTGTGTACTAACAGGAAATGCTTTGTTCACCTTGAAGTACAAACACTCATAATTCATTTTTTATGTTTTACCAATGAATGCACAAGTCAGTATCTCTCCATTTTATTACTTGTTTATTTATGAAGTGTTTGTGAATCTGCAGAGCCTCTGAAGGTGGCAAAAAATTTATAAATAAGCACAGGTGCAAAGTTCCTCACTGGAACTGTGAACTTTTTCATGGTAGTAAGGAAGAGATGCAGACTAGAGATCAAAATGTTTGGGAAGGAACCTTAGGGCTCATGAAACCCTTGTGCAACTCCAGCTTGATTTAAATGGCGTTGGGCTGGCAAAAGGGAGGGTAGAATAAGGCCCTTGGAAGGCTCCTGCTGCAGAGAGATTGCCATAAGATGCAGAAACTAGTGACAGAAAAGAACTTGCACAGGGAATTATTCAAATACAGCCAGATTTTATGTGAAACATGAAAAAAAAAAAAAATCGGCATCCTCCAGGTTTCCTGACAGACTGGCACCACTTCTGAAATGAGACATGTATTTTTATAAACTATTAATGGTTAAAGTAAAGGTGTAACCTATTCTCTTGTTTAACAGTTTTTCCCTGTGGAAACAAACGTGCAGTAAGATAAGCAGTGTGGCAATGAGTTTAAAACCTGAAGAGCAGAGGAGTTCACATGCTAGGAGAGAGGAGCACTGTGATAAATGATGTGGAAGGGTGGGAAACCAGGGCAGTCTGGTGCATTGTGCAATTCTTTTGCAGAGAAATGTGAGGCAGGCTTGGGGACAAAAGGAACAGAGCAAAGCAAAGGAGAGGGAGCAGATCCTGAGGGTTTGCAACACAAAAAGGTTGTGCTGGGGTTTGGGGTAAAACTTGGACAGCCTGGGCAGGTGTTTAATGCAGTGGGAAGAGCAAACAGGGTGGCACAAACTGATAAAGAGATACCAAAATCAACTCACAGGGGCTTAGGGGTGCTGCAGCCCTCAGACTGCAACATTTTCTGGTCAGCCTTTGTGTATGCTTGGGACAGAACACGATATTCCCAAAATTGCTGGTAAAATTAAAAAGGAGCAGTTGTGAATTGAGCACTCTAAGGTAGAAGTGAGCCAGAGCCAGTACAACTCTCTGCAGAGGGAAATGATGATGGAGTAGCTGGGAAAAGAGAAAGGAATTGAAGGGAAAGGAAGCCACAGGCTGCCTGAGTTGGTGATTTGTAGTTAGGACAGCCACTTTTTTGTTCCTTAGTACTTAAAAGAACAATTGACTTTTGGCAGAAGCCCAATAGAAACAATTGAATGGTACAAACACAAGCACTGGAGATATGCCTCTGCCACTCTTGCTTTCCTTACTTTACAGCACAAGGTGGAGAGAAGAGCATGCCCTTCTTACTAGCCCAGATTTGGTCCAAGCTTAACTGAAAATGTGCTGAGTGTCAAACAGGGGATGGGTAAAGCAACAGGCAACTAGATTTCTGATTTTTTAAAAAATTTGTTCGGTTATTTGTAATGTTCATAATTTGGGTTTCTGAATTTTCTAGCAGCATGCCTGCTAAGGTTCTTCTTCCCAAGGGAAAAGCTCTTCGCTTTCCCAGCAGCAGATTTATAAACAATCTCTGCATTCTCAAAATAACACAATATAGAGATATGGGTCTCTATCTCTCTTTCAACCAATGATATAGAGAGTTGTTATCACTGAAGTCTAGGCATTCTTGTGCTAAGCACTATGAAGAAAGCATTGTACTAAGATTGTAAAGGAGCACGGTACAGAAGCATTTAACTAGGCTGCATTGTACAAGGCATTTAAGCCTCGGCTTGGAACATGGAGTCAATCATAATAAAGCTATCTTAAACCTTCTGATACATGGAGTCAAAGTCCTTATGCACGAGGGAAACAACCACCACAACTGGTAACCCCTTGCGCAAGAACAACAACAATTGGCGCCCAACGTGGAAGAACCGCAATACTTCTTAGCTTGAAAAGTGACCAAATTTGATTTTGGAGGTTTGGTTTTATTGTTTTATTGGTGGGTTTTTTGGTCTGTTTGTTTGTTTGTTTGGTTTTTTTTTTTTTTTTTAACTTTATTATTTGGAATAGGTTAATATTTTAGAGGCTCTTATACATATATATATATATAATTTAGCTAAAAATTTCAAAAACAAAGCAATATTTTAACAAGTCATAACACCAAGGCTCAATGCTGAAGCTTCTTAGGGTAAACTGAATACTTTAGGATTTAACAGGTGCTCATTTTGTGCTCGGACACTTTGTGGACCTTCGGAGTGGTTTATTTGTTAGAGATCTGAAGCAAAGTAGCATCAGGGCTCATGGATGAGAATCTGCACATTGTGTTCATGCCATACTTTAATCTTTAATGACAGATAGTTAATGATAAGAACTTTTAACAACCAGAATAAAGAAGCCTCTAAAATATTAACCTATTCTAAATAATAAAGTGCAAACCATACACTGGAATTAAAATGGAAATAAAAACAAAACCCAAAACCAACAAACAAACAAATTTCTGTATCAGCAGTTAGTTTTTATGTGTAGTTCTGTACCAGCAGTTAGTTTTTCAGGTCTGCTACACAACAATGTAAGCAAATGTCTTAAGGGAAAAAAGCTGTTGTCCCTATAACTGTATTGCTCCTTTTGGATCATCCAGCATCAGAAACACAGATGTTATCCAGTGCTGATGTTTCCAGAATTCACCAGGAATCTGACCTTTACTCATGTTTTTGTACTGTAGCGTGAATTCGATTCCAATGCCTTACCTGGATCTCTTCCCAGCCGGTGAAGATCTACTTAAGAATATGAGCATGCAAAGGAAACAAAACTAAATAAAATATAGTATGAGCAGCTGATTTCCATGTTCATCTAAAACTATCTCACAAGTAGTCCCTGCTTCTGAGAGTTCATTTTACTATTTCTGAAAGTCACCTTTATTCAACCCATCACTGCAGAGGAAAAGCACTCAACCTGTGCTGCCTTCTGCTTCCAGGTACTGTGTGAGACACTGGGAATGAGCTTAGAGCCTTAAAAAAATAACAAAAAGAAAAAATCCAACACAACTGTTCAGGTGCTGGAATATAATAAGAAGCTCAAGTCTTGCTTATCTGGGGCACTTGAATTGCTGATACCACCAGTAACAGTTTGGATCTGAAGAAGTTATTTAAACAATGGAAGACTTTGGTATTTTATATGTAATAAATTCATTGTAGGTCCATCTTCAAAGTAATATCTGTGGCCAAAAGGTTGATAACACATTTCTTTTAGTACTGAGTAAGAGTCAAGGTCAAAACCATATAGCTGTTAAATCTTAGAACTGAAAACATTTATTCATATATATACAAATATATACATACATATATAAAAATATATATAATTTATATACATATAATTTATATATATAATTTTTATATATATATATGTATGTATGTATGTATAAATGATTCTACATGATCTCTATTGCCAGATTTTGAAATGTAAGTATCTATTGAGCAATTGTAGCGTGTTTTACCACTAGAAATACTTGGTTTAAATGCCCAAGTTTTAAGAAGGAAAGAGAACATGTGGATTTGTAAATTCCAGATGTGTTTGCTGTCCTGGCAAGGAAAATACCTTTTTTCTCTTATAAATACCACAAACACATGAATGCAGGGGGTGCAATGTCAGTTTTTACAGCCAGTTTCCAATGATCACACCTTAAAATGGCTATGTCTCCCCTCTGCTCTGAAATGTGAGATTGAATTGGGGGATATTCCCACGAGAGCTATCCAGGAATGGCTGATATCACTCCTCTGACTGCTACCTGTGGTTCTTTTGGCAGCATGAAAGCTGACACACGTGTGCACCTGGCTTGGCAAATACTGTTAAAAAATTCAGTGTTGCGCCTTGATACTCAAGTCAAAATTAAAAAACTCTCTGTGAATATGTAGAGAGGATGTCCTTGGGAAGAAGAGGTGCATAAAGAGTTGGAGCATGCTTTGAAAAGGTGAGGCGGCCTTGTTTATGTTGTACACGCTGAGCTAACATTGCTTGCAGTGCCACAGCAGAGTGACCGTAGCTCCTGCTTGTGGATCTGGAAAATAAACACAAGGACTGGGAGCCAGCACTGCCCAGAGCCCAGCAGGGAAACCTCAAACTGTGCTGCTGCTGGGGCACCAAGGTCCTCGTTCCCCTGACTGATGCTGGTTCTTTGGGGCTGAGTTAAGCCCCATGTGATGCAGGGAGAGTGCAGCTGACAGTCTGCTGTGTGGGTGGATGTTTCTCAGGGTATGAAATGCATGAAATGATCATATATTCAGTCAAAAGCCCTGGGGAAGTGCATTATTTACCACCCTGCCTCCTGATGGTGTTTAGTCTGAAGCTAAGTGCAGCTTTGGCTGCAATGATCAATGTGCAGAACCCGTGGGGCTGCCAGGAATAGATTTGGGAGCCACGCTGAGGACACTGTTATTACACTGCTTTTCTATTGCTTTCAAAATCACTTTGTATCTGACAATTTGAACTGGCAGCAAAATAAAAACGTGTCCCACCCACTTAGGGCTTTCTGTACATGTTCTTCGTTTCTTTTCCCTTTAGTTGCCCCACATGAGGGGCTGGGTATAGATCTTAACCTTGCTGAAGACCAAAATTCGGCTGTGTTTAAATGGTGCAGACACAGCCCTGTGGGGGTTGGGAGTAAAGAGGGAGAATTTATTGCTGGAAAGGGATTAGTGCTGCTGTAAAGAGATCTATTTACGGAATCCACTCACTGTCAAGGGGCTCTGTACATGAACTTAGATTTGGGAGTTGCATGGTGCACCAGAGAGAGGGAAAACAGACATTGTTATGTGGGATTGCACATGGTTTTAGAAACTTACACAAGGCACAGGAAAAGTACACCTTTCTGGTTGACATTCAATTTTTCAAGTTTTATTACATAAAGACAGCTAAGCACCAGTAATTTACTGAGAAATCCTCATTGAAGTGACCATTTTATAAAAATTCTCTTCCTGCCATTGAGTGGAATTAATTGCTAATGAAAAAAAAGGTGTATCAAGATACGAGACAACATAATATATGAATAATGTATTTTTGCTGTATTTCCCTAAGTTAAGAAAAATTCAAGTGATATGACCTTACTTACTGCTTAAGTATATATAAATATAGCCCCACAGTCATCAGTTATGTTTTAGAATGCTTATGCTTTATTAAAAAATAAGCAATTATTTGAGCAGATAATCTACCTTTTTTTTTTTTTGACAGAGCACTAGGCTGTTAGGTGAAAAACAGGATTACTTGTGAGAAAAGTCAGAATCCTTGAACAGCTGTAGCTAGAGATGGGATTAAACAAAATGTCATAATACTGAAACATGGCGTTAGAGGCTGAGGATAAATACAGACAGTCGATGAGAAGGTTTGTATACAAATTGGCTTGGATCATGCCTTTGAAAATGGGTCAATTGGAACATTAAAGCTGATGGACACTGAAAAGATCTGCTCTCTGCAGGTCAAATCTGTGCTGGGAGGCTCTGATCAGGTGCTGCTGTCACTGACTTTGGGGATCTGATGTGGCCAAAGAGGGCAGGGTTTCCCTGTGGCTCTGCTGCCATTTTTCAGCTGTAGGGAGTGTCTCTTTCTGTAGAACTTAGAAAAACAAAGCAGATTTAATTAATTCAGATAGGAACCTCATGATGTTCATTGGAATGGGTAGAGTGCAACAAGAAGAGAGGTTTGGGCTCTTGTTTGGAAAAGGTGAGGGTGTAAGGGCAGAGAAAGGTGCTGGGGGCCTGTGTGGAGGGAACAGTTCCCAGTTTGGGAAGGTGGCATGAAGGGATAACAAAGCTGAGCAAGCACAAACTGTGTTCTCAGAAGAGGGGACTCCCATTCTTTTTCGGCTTCCCACTGCCTAATGTCACGGCTGGGAAATGTGTTTCTCTTGATGCCCCCTGCTCATTCTGTCTTATTCCTTCCTTTGGCTGCTTCTGTGGAAATATCTGTTGGGAGTTTCATTTTCTCAGAGTCCTTGGTCGGGTAAGTATTGCAGCTTTTTGACACCTAGCAAGAGAAGAGTTTCCTAGGTGCAGTGCAATCACATGCACAGCATTCAGTAGGAAACCTTCCGTTTCCTCAAATGAATGAAATACGTGAAAAAAACCCAACATTTGTTTGATATTGAATGAAGCTTCTCCGAGCTGAATGTGAAAACCACAACTAACTGAAAATGGCAGAAAAAAGGCTATTGTGCTCTCTAGAGATAAGGGCACATGATAGTGGATCAGCAGAAAAAAACTCCTTTAAAATGAGTTTATTGGAAGGAATAAGATCAGCTGCTGTAATGTTTTCTATGTTGCAAACCTGCTGTTGCAGCTCAGGCTGTTCCCATTGCAGCAAAGCATTCTTGAAAGGACTGGAATAGCTTTTCCAGCAGAGTTCCATACAACAGGATCTCTGTAATTCACCTTCCGCCAGCATTTCTGGCCCTAACCCATCTTCAGGGCCCTATAACTCAGCTTTCAAATCTTCATTTGGTGCTTGCAATGTGCTGTACTGTGACTGAACATTTGTCCAAACATCATGATGTGAAACTGTGCTCTCCTAATGGTGGAGCCTTGCTCAGATCAGAGCTGTATAGAGTTATATATTTATAAATTTGTATTTATTCCAGAGGCCTATGGCCATGTGGACTCCCTGCAGACTGTCCTGTGTAGGAAAATGAGCATCTGAACACCAGTATAGCCAACACATATTTTTGAGTTCACTAAGAGACTTATTCCTGAAGGATGAAGTAGTTGTGCTGTGCTCAGAGGAGGACAGGAAAATCACAGAAGGCCTCTGAACCTGGTGGTTGAAAACATCAGAGGTATAAATTTAAAAAAAATATAGTCTTAGTTATACAAGAAACACAGGTGACTGTTGGTTATTTGTTGTGGTTTGAAAAAGGGCGATTTGGGTAGCTGCAGTAAAGGTCTGATGTGAGTACCACAAATGGCTAAGGTAAACATGATTCTTAGAGGCAGAATCAAAGTAGTGAAAGGGCACTGGAACCTGCATCCCTTGACTAAAAGTAAATCTTTTTCCATCCCTATCAGAGCCACATGAGGTATGTTGTTCATATGTTTAGCATCTCATAAAAATAACACTTTATTTCTCACCAGTGTTTTCTGCACACAGTAAATACTCTTTGTGGCTATGCCATGGATTATAAATGCCTAAAACAGTAATTTTAACTTCCAGATGTGTGTGTGACAGCCTTGTTTTGACACTCCCTGACGTGAACTGCTACCCCTCACCTCTGGTCACAGTGACCTGTGTTGTGCTCCAGGTTCTCTGTTAACTGCAGTGGAATAATGCTGTATATGCCATGCAGAGCTGTAAATATGGCCAGAGGTTGGTGTCTTACTACAGGTTTTTGTAGATCTTCTGTGAAATTCTCTTGTGCCTGCAAAATTGCTTTAAAATGATGAGTGGTAGTAGAACTTTCACCTGTAAAATGAGCAAACATAAGAGATTATTCCTTATTCAGGATGCTTTGGTGTGTGTTAACTAACCCTTGTAGTGTGTCTGCGTGGCTCTTGTGGCACAGGAAGGGGAAGGACCTTTCAGAAGGGAATCCCACTTTGAACACTTGATGTGAAAAAGCAAAAATTGGCCTACATGATGTACCTGAGATAGAAAGGAAGTCTGTGTCACAGCGAGGGTACAGGCCTTGAGTTCTGCTCTTGCAAACAGACTTTATTAGTGCATGGTGTTTATAGCCCTAATTTCCTCCTAAAATACCAAAGGCAGCCAGCTTGGCATAGTCAGTTTGGTCACTATTTAATGTTCTGCCAGATCCCCCTCTCCTGAAAGGCTGTGTGGTGCTTCCACTTCCCTCAGGAGTGACTGAGGGTGTCACACACAGCCTGCCCACAGGTGACCCTTGTCTGTTGGCCAAGTGCTTGAATCAGTGTGCACAAAAATCCAGAAGTGGTGGTGAAATCCAAGAAGCCCAGTTCTGATTAGGGTTAAAGCTTAATCACCTATTTATAGGAAGGAATTAATTGTGGAGATTGTTTTACCAGGATTGAAGAGAACAGCTAATTTTTCCAGCTAACTCAAAGCTCTTCTAGTAAAGGAAGAAGAAGGGGCTGGCTGTTCTTTTATGGCCCTTCAGGAAGGGTTTAATGCTTTGCACTTCCTCCAAGTGATTTCTCTGCCTAGCTTGAGCAGCAGTTTTGGCAGATCCAGGCAGGCCCTGAGAGGCAGATCTGAGGCTGTTCAAGATGTGATTTCTCAGGCTGGTGACTAGTGGGCACTGCCAAGTAAACAGAGTGACAAAATGGTTTTTTGCCAGCATGCTGCCTGGCATTTCTGACTGCCCAGGGTCTATCCCTTGGCTTTCCAGGTATATTTCTTGGTGCCAGCTCTTTCATACAGTTGAGTTTCATAGTGGATCCCTGCTAGCCTGGCCTTCTGGTTGTGCTGGCAGTTACTGTTGAGTTCTAGGAGGCAGCAGGACTGGCCGTGGCCATCTGAGCCTTGTCCTGGTTGCACTGGTCACAAAGGGTGTGGGTTTTGCTGCTCTGGATGCTCACCTGCCTGCAATTGCAGAGCTCACGTCATTCCCAGGCTCAGAAATCCATGGAGAGCAGGGCCCTGATTGTGTCTGCCCTGTGCCTGCAAGCAAAACTGCAGGAGTGGGAGCTCACCCGAGCCCAGCGCTGCAGGAGCCAGCAGTGACATTGGGGAAGTTTCAGCGTCCATGTGGATGGCTCCTGCTCAGCTGGGTGATACAGAGGAGAGCTTCTTGTCCTCCCCAGCTGTGTTACACACCCACATCATCCATCATTATCCATCTTCCCTCCTGTTCCAGCAGGAATTCCTCAGCCAGGAAGGCTGTGCTCCAAGGCATGGCAAACCCCAGCTGCACAGAGTGTGTGCAGAGAACTTGCCCTTGGTGCCCTCAGAGCAAGCCCAGGCTGCCTGCCAGGGGCAGGACCTGCTGGCCAGGCTGGAGGTGTTACCTGTGCTGTCACTGTGCCAGGCCAGCAGCTCTGGGGGGAAACCCTCACTGCTGTCAGCTGTTCCTCTGGAGAGGCTGCAGGGTGGGACCTGGGAGGGTGCTGGTCACCGGGCTCTGGACACTCTGTAGGGGCAGAGAGGAGCAGGGGGACAGGATGGGACCTGTGGGGCAGCAGAGGTGTGAGCTGAGCAGGCTGAGGTGGCTCAGCTGCTGCTGAGCAATGAGAGATCTGTGTCCTTCCAGGCTGGCTCTGCTCACAGGGAATTTGCTATTTGTGTATTGCAGAACTTTTTGGATCAGAGGGAGAAATAACATTTTTCAGCCTCTCCTGTTTTTGACCTACAAATTCACCTGCTGCTGTTTCTCTTTCCTCCTCCCTTCTCTTCCTGCTTGCTGTCCAGGGCTGTTTGGGATGGATGGTCAGTGTGCACAGTCACTTAATTTGTTACCTTTGTCCTTACCTTAGCCCAGTGAAATGTCATAAACAGATGTCAAGCTGACATGCTGTTGTTCTTTGTGGCTGACCAGCTGGAATCTGCCCTGATGATCTGCAGGTGGATCTGGATCCCAAAGGCAGAGCCTGCCTCTCCCACTGTGCTCCCTCCACAGAGCTTGGCAGAGCTGATGGGTCAGCAGGGTTCTGTAATCTGTCCCGAGGAGGAGCAGGAGAGAGGATGGAGGCTAATTAAATTGCTGAACTGGATCCACTTGCAAGGAGTCTTTGACTTGGAGGTAGTTATTAATTTGTAATTGTGTGACAGGATTTCTGTGAATACTTCTAATTTTTAGGTGATCACTGAAAGGTTCCTGGTACATTTTTGTTACTGGTTTGTTTCTGTGGCTACTTGGGGAAGTTTTGCTGCATGGTTATAACACAGAAATAATTAACAAATTATAACTAATGGATAAGGTGTGTGCTTGTAAACAAATGTTCTCATTCAAGGCAAAACAGAACCAAGAGTCACCAAAGATAAAAATCATTTGGTGTTGCTTCAGAAAATCCTATTTAGTAGTTGTAGTTTGGTTTGGAAAGAGAATATTCTAGAGAAGTAGGGTTGGACATCTTCAAAATAGGTTGGACATCTTCTGGTTTCTTCAAAACCAGATTGCAGTGTCGTATGACAGCTAGCAGGATTTGGTGCTGGCTCCTCCTGGCAAACAGGCAAATGTGCCCCAGTGAGGATGGTCTGGACCGAGGTTTGATTAAAGGAGATATCTGGAGCTTGCATCTTCTTCCCAGAGCCCTTCCCTTGCCCTTCATGCCCTTCTGAGCTGCTGCCTGAATGCATCACTGCCTTTTCCTTCAGAAATCCAAGCCTTGCAGCCTCCCTGGCTTCCACAAATGTATGAGAATTTTTGTGGATTCAGCGCTAAAGAACGAAACGGATGGAATGACCTTTGAGGCATTCCGAATTTCACTGACCATGGTCGGTGCGAGGTGACACATGGGGAAGCAGAGTGGGCATCCTGCAGGCAGCAGTGGGAATGCAGCCAGCATCCATTGGGGATGCAGCGGGCAGCCATCGGGGATCTATCAGGGATCCATCGGGGATTCATGAGGGATCCATCGGGGATCCAGAGTGGATTTATCAGGGATCCATCGGGGATCCATCGGCGATCCAGAGTGGATTTATCAGGCATCCATCGGTGATCCATCGGCGATCCAGAGTGGATTTATCAGG
>VWZP01007710.1:92198-130011 GCA_013396995.1 Dicaeum eximium | reverse complement strand
GGATCCAGAGTGGATCCATCGGGGATCCAGAGTGGATCCATCGGGAAGGGCCGGGCGCGGCCGTGCCCTGCGCTGCCATCGGGCACCACCTGGCGGCCACTAGCGGTCATTGCAGCCCGCGCTGCTGCGGCGGGGCCGCGAACTGTGTCGAGATTAAACGAATAAAGGAATAAAGAAATAAAGAGAAGAGTCCCTGGAGCAGAGATACGGGATAAAGAGCAGTGTCCCGGGTCCAAGGGCAGGGACATGGGGTAGAGGGCAGTGTCTCGGGGTCAAGCTCCGGATCACAGGATAGAGAGCAGTGTTCCAGGAGCAGGGATGGAGGGCAGTGTCCCGGTGCTGAGAGCAGGGACAAGGCTCAAGTCCCCTGAAGTGCGGGGCACCAGCCTGCATTCCACACGTCAGTGCTGTGGGACACCAAATGCAGCTCAGGCCTTTGGCCTTTTTAGGTTCTTCAGGTTTGCTCTTTCAGGGGGAAGAGGGAAGCCCAGAGAGCTGTTTAGAAAAGCCATTTTTAAATACTGGAGCTGGGAATGGCGTTTCAGGCTATGGCACTGTCGCAGTGCAGAGCAGTTTGTGGTGCCACGCGCTGTCCCTGAGCTCCATCTGCCGTGGGCTCGCCGGGGGCAGAGCAGAGCGGGTACCCGGGCCTGCCTCTGACTCTCTCCATTTGGGAATGCTCTGCTTTGGAGGAGCATTGCAGGCCAGGCTTTGGGCTCCTGAGGCTGCCACAAGAGCTCCTGGGACCATTTGCAGCCCAGCTGATTCTGACTTTTTGGCAAACCTTACTGGGGTTGTGTTTGCTGGATGCGTTTGCCTGGGGAGCTCTGCCCTGGTTGTTCTGGTTGTTCTGGTCACTTCATCCAGGGCACTGGCTTTCAAGTGGAGGGTTTTTTTTAATGAGGGATTAAAGAGTTGCACAGATTTCCGACTGATTGTGGCATTGATGAAGGGGTTAGCTGGATGAATTAAGAGTGTCTTGAGGGGAAGCAGGTGGTGCAGCCCCTCACTAAGGATATGTGGAAGAAACTGCTGTTTTTTCCTTTAGGTCAGGCAGGAACAAAGTCAGGAAGGGGAGAGAGGTCAGTAAAGATCCATGCATGTTTATTGCTCATAAAAACATTTTTCTGGTATTGTTTCCTTTTCCTTTTTTTCTGACGCAGCCTGAAAGAGTCTTTGCTGTTTTGTTTTCTGTTGTGTTTTTTTCTGCGGACAAGATTCAGCCTAAGTCTTCCACTATGATCTGATCAGACTTTTATTCATTTTCTGGTAGGACTTAATGACTTGTGGTACACTAAGATTGGGAAATGGGAAGATTTCAATAAGAAAGGTATCATCTTGGTGATGTATTTCATTCCAGAAAGTTTGTGAAGTAAAGCCAAGAGAGTTTTATTTCTTACTCTCTCAAATCTGAAACATTTATTTAAAAAAGAAGAAAAAAGGGAGAATAATTCAGAAAAGATGGTGATTATTTATTTTTGTCCTAACCCCACCTGAAATACAATGAAAATAAGTGTAACTATTATTTCTAGCCAAAGAAGAGAGTACAGCACCATATTTACTGCCACCAGAGCATTTCCCCTGCATGTGACATATGCTTGGGAGTGAAAAGATGTAAAATAAATGTATAGAGGTGGATCTGTACCTGAACTCTGAGCTCCAAAAACTAGTGAGGCTTTGCAGGTTGTGCCCTGCAGTCAGTCCTGGCAGGGTGACAATTCCTGTGCAGGGCAGGTGTCAGTGCCAGGCTGGCTGGGCCCTCCTGGGGCTGTTCCAAGCCCTTGTTGCTGAAAGGAGGAAAGGAAGAATGCACTTCTTGAAGAGCAAGAGCTCAGAAATGATTATTTGATTTTCCTTTGATTACCAATCCTTCTGTTTTCACTGGGTTTGCTGTTGCAGTAGCATTGGACTGCAATAGGATAATAAATAATAGAATTGTTCTTTCTTTCACTGACTGGTGTAAATTTGCCTTGATAAGGGAACCTTAGCTCACCTGGCCTGCCTGGGATGTGCCACTGTGTGCCAGGTGTTCACATTCAAACAGCTTTTAATTGTTGCTTTGGTACATATCAGGGATTCTTATCACAAGCCATTGCTTCATAAAAAGTTCTAATGGGGTGGGATTTAAAAACCCCTTTATTAAATGGCATGAACTTCTGGATCTGAATGTAATAAAATAATAATTTATGATATATTTTTAGGGATAAGAGATTAAAGTGCATATTAATTAAATGAATAATGAAAACTTTTGTGAGATTCTCTCCCCCAAGTTGCAAGTAGCTGTTTAATCAAATTCTTTCTATGGAAAAATGCATTTCATTATAACATAATTAGCACATCTATTGTGTTTTTAATACAACTTGTGCTAAAGTGTGTTTGATCTGGCGTTTGCTCATGGCAATTAGCAGGGAAGGAATTGAACTTTCTTGTTTTATTCTGGGCTTTGTAAATTGTAAGTGCCATATCTGGGGAAAATGGATGTGATCTTTTGTAAAGTGCTAGAGTAATCTTGGGAATATATTGGGGTAGTCATTAGCAGTAGCAAAAAGAGAAGGTGTGCTGCCTAAAGCTGCAAATTCAGGGGTGAATTTATTTTCTGGCACCGATGTGTTTTGTTGTGTCTGTGCTGTGCCAGTCCTGAGGAGGCTGGAGGGTTCAGTACCTCAGTGTTCTGTGCAGGTTCTGTGGCCTGCTGTGAGTCTGGGGGGACAGGGCTGGGCTGGGCTGGGCTGGGCTCAGCCTTGGTTCTGTCTGGATCCCGCTCCTGGATCCCCTGGGGCTGAGCACGGCTGAAACTCTCTGCCCCATCTGAGAGGCAGGAGGGCAGAAGCTCAGGGCTGGCTCAAAGCCACCTTGATGCCTGGCTGCTGAAATCCCAAACATCTGCTGGGCCATGGGATGGGTCCTGCAGCGCTGGCAGAGACCCCCAGAGGGTCTAGCCTTCCCAGCTGCACTGCTGGGGCTTTCCCCTACCAACAGCTCTGCAAGGAGAGGGAGAAAACTGCTTTTACAGAAAGTTCTTTGGTGAGTTGGTGCCTAGGCTGGGTTAAATCTGAGTGTTTTATGGTTGAGGTCACTGTGGCACAAAGCCTGATATTGTCTTCCAAGTGGAACTCATTAATGCGCAGAAAATCCAGACTTGAGATTGGCTTTTATGTAGTAAAAAACAACATAATACAGTACAGGAATATAAAAAGAAATGATCCAGTGCAAACATCATATACATTGGAAACAGATACAGTGTTCCTTAGAATAACTTTAAAAATCAGGCTTAAAAACAGCAATTCCAGGTAATAGAATCTGGCTGATACCTACCAAAGTACTTGTCTTACTGCACTAAATAATTTCATAACGAACTTTACCTGCTGATAGCCAACACCACAGGTACTGACAAAATCCTTAAACTGTAAGTATTATTAGTTAGCATTCTTTATAATACACGAACATGTGGAACCCCTATAGCACATACTGCTGGCTGGATTAAGCAAAAGAGAATGAACCCATTCAAAATAGAAACAAGGCTGTCACCCCAAAATGTACTTTTTAAAAACAAAGGACGCGACCGAAAGCTAATTTGACCAATGGACAGAATTCTCCTCAGTTTTCCTTTAGTTTATATTTGAAAATTTGCGTGATTACGTTGTTGATGTTGCATTAGTGTCCATCCAAGTATTGCATTGGACAACTTTTTACAGAAATGAGGAGCAGTGTGAGACTATTATTGTGCACTGTTATTTGCTGCCAAGGAAACATTGTGGGAGACGGGAGTGTGAATTAGAGATGATCAAGTGAACAAGTAAAAAGCAAATTTCTGAGGTTCCACTATGCTGGTTTAAAGAAGAAAAAACTTTAGTATTATTTGGTTAGCTACCAGATTTAAATAATCAAATCAACTAAACTAATACATACAGCTCCAGCACAGATCCTGCACAGTGGAGGATCTGTGTAGTAGGGCTCTGTTCCTTTTGGAGGCAACAAGACTCTGCACTGCTGGAAGCCAGAGACAGGCCATGGTCCTAAGGGACCCACTTTTTCCAAAATGTATTTGGCTGGGTCACTTCCAATGTGGGAAGTTTCATTCTGGTTGTTCTGTGGCTCTTCACCAGGTGGGAAACTGAACACAATCCCTTTCCAGGGACATGGTGGCTGCAGCTCCAAACCTGCCTTACATTTGTGGTGCTTTTATGCAGCCAACTGTGTGGGTGTGTAGCATTCTGGTTTGGGAGTCTACACAACTTTCCTAGGAAAATGCTCCTTTTACAGTACCTGCTTAGAAAAAAAGCACAACAGTTTCACAGTAATGAGGCCCTTCATTTTTTGTCCCTGAAAAAATGCTATTGCTTTAATAATGCTGAGTAAACCTCCTATTCAACCTCTTTAGGAATCTAGAGAGACCTATATTTCCATCCAGAGAGATTTACAGTGTTGGAGTCTTAACATTCCCCTGATCTCCACATTTCCTGCCCTGCAGGATATGTTCCATTGAGTAACACTGAGATCCTATTTACAGAGAGAAAAAACAATTTTGCTGCTAGCTAGAGCAAATTCTAGCATGCCAGAAATGTGCCTGAAATTGTCATCAGGCTGTTAAAAATGACAGATGAAACCAGATTGTGTGTCTAATTTTATCTTGAGTAACTCATAGATGTAGTAGAAGGCTATAAAGCAAAAATAATTAATAGAATGGAAAGATGGAAAAAAATAATGCTTCTTTTTGAAAGTGATGGAATAATTTCTAATACTAAATGATAGACCGTATGTTCCTCCTCTCCTCCGCTGGGTGAGCATAAGTGTGGAATATCAATAAAGATGTTGCAAAAGGGGCAGGCAAAACAGCCAGCTGGAGATCCAGGGGGGTTAAAACATCCCTGCCCAATGCCACTGAGGCTCTCTCTCCCTCTGGAGGGTGACCTTGGATGCATGTGTATGGAAACAGCACGAGAGGATTGAGGGAGAAACTGGGGACAAAATCAGGAAAACTGGGAAAGATGGAAAGAGGAGGTGTGTTCTGGAAGACTTGAGCAAGTCAGTGAGCAGGAATTCTGAGGCAAAAAATGAACGTTAGCAAGAATAGTAGTGCTGGGGGAAGTTAATATAGGTGATCTCTGTGTGTCTCTTTAACCCTACTGCAGTTTTTTTCCATGCCTGTTTGAAATCCTACTATGGCTTGAGGAAGAGCTTTGAGTTCCTCTTTGGCCACTGGCAGTCTCTTGGTATCTATCTGTAGTGGGAGGGAGAAAACTCATGGCTAGTTCGAGCTTAATACACAAAATCTTCACTTGGTTCTGATCCATACAGCTCTGCTAACATCTTGAACCTGGGTCCCCAGTCATTGAGAAAGTCATAGTCAATGTCTGAGTCTGAGGAGCCCGAGCCCAGAGAGCTGAGGGATTCTGCGATGGACTCGGCGCCTTCGTAGCCATAGATGTGCAGGGTGTCATAAGGCAGCAAATCCCTGTCATTGTCAGCCTCATCCTTCTTCACCTCAATCATCATCTCCATGCCCCCAGCTCCAGGGGTGATGTTCCCAGGAGGTTTCTGGACCTGTGCATACGGAGAGGGAGCGGCTTCCGCCTTGAGGCCGTTCTTGCGAACGGAGTTGAGCACGGACACGTCGTAGCTGGTGGTGTCCATCTCGCCCCCTCCCTCCTCGTCATAGGTCACCAGCTGCTCGTGGATCTCTGCCACGCTCCTCCCGAGCCCGCTCAGATCCTTCTTGTGCCTCTTTCTCAGCAAAATCAGCAACGCAATTACTGCAAAGGAAACTTAGGTGAGCGTGAATAGAGAAGTAAGACACTAAAACAAATTGCATTTAAGATATGTAACACAGTCTGAAGTGTTTTGTTTTTTTTGTTTTTCTGGAGTTTTTTTAACATATATTTATTTTAAAAATAGTTAAAATTTCTATTTAACTGTAGGATTAGTTGAAGGAGTTCAGTCTGGACAGGGATTGTCCACCTGACCCTTGAGCTGGAATCACAAGTACAAATGCGTGGTGTTACGAGGTCATTGAACGAACCTTGAACTCTTAATACCAAGCATCAGATGCTACTTATATGGTACTTGCAAAGCAAGCCAGTTCTCAGGCAAGAAAAAGGTACTTGGCCTTCTCTGATAGATTTCAAATGCAGCAAACAGGACTGCTCTGCTAATTTGTTGCAAATGTATTTATATTCACTGTGCTGCATAGAGGGTTTCCAGACTGGTTCCGCCATATGAACCAGGAATTCTATTGTTATTGCCCCAGCCCAAATTACCTGTTTTATAGCTGGGTACCAGTAAATCAAATATATTATACATGTGTGCAATAGCCTCACCAGGGACTCAGCCTGTCTAGAGGGGTGAGCGGCTTTGCAGCTGAAGCTGTTCTAACATGCCAGAGAGGAAGAGCGCGTGAGATGAATCAAATAGCTTTGTGACCAATCATAAGTGGCTTTGTGACCATTTCATAGCCATGAAGCTTTTGTACATCTCAGCAAAGAAAGAACAAAACAATCCTCACACTGTAGTGTAGAGAACATTCCAAAAGTCAGATACTCACCAATGATTGTGAAGATGCAGATAAAAATTGCCACCAGTGCTTGTATACTGACGCCAACCTGCTTTGCTCTCTCCTCACAGAAAGTGAAGTTGCCTTTCTCGTTGCACTTGCAGACACTGATGACCAGAGTGTTTGTGCTGGTGAGGTCAGGGTCGCCGTTGTCTGAGATAAGCACAGGCAGGTAGTGGAATTTGGCAAGCTCCCGATTGAACTGTCCGTATTTGACAGTGATGTTGGCGGTGTTGTCTGGAAGAAGAAGGACATCCCATTAGGTGATCATCTCTACCAGATTGCCAGTCAGCTGGTGCCTCTTCCCCTTAGTGCCAGCCTTTCAGGAACCCAGGGAAACTTTGGTTTCATTAAACATACTTTTTTTTTCCCAGCATGTTAAGCCTTTAAAAATAAAGAGCTACTGAGCTCAGCTGGACCAACAACAGGTCAGTGCTACAGCTTTTCTTCCCTGAGTCCCAGGGTCCCTCTCTGGGCAGCCGAGGAAGGGCATTGCAGGGATACACTACCGTAGTTCTCAATCAGGGAAAAGTTGCTGTCTTCTGTGGCCAGTGAGTATCTGAAGAAACCTCTGGGTGATGTTTCATCCTTGTCAACAGCTGAAATCCTGACAATCACCTACAAGGATGGAAGAGGTCAGAGTTTTCAGTGTACATTGCCTCCAGTGATAAAACATGTGAAGTATTTGAGCTGGGCTGTTTGTCCTGTGTAACCCTTCAGTTTCTGGGCAGGACACAGACATCTCAGGATACCCCTCTTCAAGTTATTTTCAGGTGAGCAATTTCTTTGTGGGTCTTCAAAAAGACCAGTTTTGCATCTTCAAATTTTTTGTAATGAAAGCATGAAAAAAGCCTAATTTTTAAAGACATATATCTTGTTGAAATGTCTAAGATGGTGTCTTCCAAAGTCCTCAGCCTACTCTGAGGTGCAACTGTCATTCTTGGAATGCCTTTGAGACTGCCATGCCTGAAGGACATGCTTGGGTTTTGAAATCTTCAACCTGATGTACATTAGATGTATAAAATACAAAAAATGTGTCTGGTTATATCCCAAAGGTATTTTAAAAATTAAACTAAAAGTGAAATTAATACTTTGCATGTTCTATCAGATAGTCCAGGCAGTGACAAAGTCTTCTGGTTCCGGCCAGGAAAGAGTTAATTTTTTTTCCAGTAGCTGGGAGGGAGTACAGTGGTTTTTCTTGAACACCTCATGTAATTTCTGGGAGAGGAAAGGGACTCTCTTCCTGGAGAAGGGGCTCCTGGTGTTTGAGCAGGTGTGGTGGAGGGAGTGGTGGGATAATGCTGATGCCGAGCCAGAGGGAGCACTTTGGATGGCATGGCTGCTCTGCATTCTCTTGATTTTTATATATATATATATATATATATATTTCTGTTATTTATATTGTTGCTATTACTGTTCATTTTCTTATCTCATTGCTGTTACCAGTAAATTGTTCTTATCTCAGCCCATGATCTTTCCTTTTGTGCCTCCAGTTCTCTCAGTTCTGCTGCAGGGGAAAAGGGGGCGAGCAAGTGGCGTGCGGTTTGGAGTTTCAGTGGGAGCACTAAACTGGGGAGTGCCATCCCTAAACCACAACACAAAGTGTCTAAATTAAACAAATATTACAGAATGGGCTGAACACTTGTGTCTGAGGCCAAACACGTAAATCCAAAATACCAACACTGTGCCAAGTAGTAACACAATTTGGGTGTGCAGATCTGTGTACTCTATGACTACAAAATAATGTTCCATGCAGCAATGCTTCTCTTACTAGTTTGAAATGGTTTCCTTCTCAGTATCACATTCAAGCATTTGTGTGATAGAGCTGAGTTGCTGATTCTTGCTGTGCAAAAAGCTTGCCTGTCCTTCATGGCTCAACTGTTAATACACAGATGTGAGAGCCTGGGGGAAGAGGAGCAGTGCAGCCCATGTGTGCAAGCAGACAAAAGTCAATATTCCAACAGTGAAATATCCTTAAGAGATATTCCTGACCACTGATGTTCTGGAAATCAGCAAAATGATTGGGTGTTTTGGCATGAAAACTGAGAGTCCTTTTATTAAAAGACATTTTTCACTTGAGCTGACAAGCAGTAATTCAGGTTTCAGGGAAAAGCTCTCCCTGTCTCACCTTTCCAGGTGCAGCATTTTCACACACTCGGGGTTCCTCAGGAGAAACAAGTTCTGGAGCATTATCATTTACATCATCAACTATGACGTGGACATGGGCATGTGACTCTCTGTTGGAAAGACGGCCTGGAATGACAGCAAGGATACAGGTCACCGTCTGGAGTCCCAGTGCTGGCTAAACTCCCCTTCCCACACCTAGTGCCCACTCCTGTGCCTCCCACATGATGAAGAATTTCTAGCTCCATCATAACTTAAACTTTTTCTCTGAGATTTAGATATTTTCCTAAAATCTCTTGTAGTGGTTAAATCATCAAGGATCTTTTAGGAATAAAATGACAGTAGCTTATGGCTTCCTGATTCTTCCTACTGCATGGTGATGGATTGAGCATAGTTCTCTGGCAGAACAGGCCATGTCTGTATTGTGAAATATCAAACCAAGTTGGGACTGGCCTGCCTTCCTGGACCTGAGCAGAGCCAGGGGCCAAATCTTAAAATGACCTCTGACCTATTTGTAGGGACCTGTTTGATTGGGAAGATGATGATGCAAACCTTGAAGCACTCCTTTCACTCCTAGCTCAGTAGGGACAGGCTCTCAGGTTGTGCCTTTCCTTTACAAAAGCCCTGTCGGAAAGGTGAACCCGGATTTCTTTCAAAGTGAGAAATGGGTGGCACTTACCATCTTCAAGGATCTCCACAGCTGCCACAGTGATGTTGTATGAGGAGCTGAATTCTCTGTCCAGCGGCTTAGGAAGTTGAATAACTCCATTATTGGATACCCGGATGTAGTCTCCATTAGGATTTGCTCTACGATGAATATATCTGGTTTTTGTTTAAAACAAGATATGTCAGTGCAAGGCTGATAATGTTGTGTTTCATTTCATTTCTTCTCAGAAGAGGGTCAAAGAGTTCTTGTGTGACAAATTACATTGATAACTTGACCAGGAGGGCTGAGAATATTGCCCTAAAACAATGCAAGCTGTGGGAGTGAAATAAATCTGTTGGAAGAGTTTCCAGATTATTGTACTTTGCTCTTTCAGAAATCTATTTTCTCCTCTGAGTGCATGCTTGAGAGAGTTCTTACAATAAAAAATATAACAATAAATTATAACCATGTAAAAATATCCAAGTTTATATTTTTTCCCTAAATGTGCAAATGTTTTGTCAGTAAGTCCGGTTGGTAATTACCTGGGTAAATGAAATTTATGTTCAGCTTTTGGTGAGCATATATATCCATGGCTACAGTGCTGGAAAATTTAAATTGGATATTTTTTGTTTTGTTTGGCATGCAGATTCTAAAAAAATAGGGCCAAAATCTAGGTTCTTTGTCAAATTCTTGGCACTATTAATGGATTCTGCCCTTTTAAATAGAATTTCAAAAGCTGGTGTTGTCTTACCTGATTTTCCGTTTAGCTGCATCGGGGTCCTCTGCATGAACTGAACCAAGTGTTTTTACTTCTGCATGATTTTCCCTCACTTTAAATTCATAGGGGAGTTTGGTGAAGACAGGAGGCTCATCCACATCCGTGACTTCGATGGTGACCGTTGAGATGCTCCGGGGGTTGCCGGGTTTGAAATGCCGAAGGTTAACGGTGGGGTCTGTAGCCTCAATGCCAAACCTGTATTCTGACACTGTTTCGAAGTCTAGGGGCTAAAAATAAAAAATAGATAATTACAGATATTCTTCCATTGGTGATGTCTAAACAAACTTTCCATTGGCTCTTTGTGCAGGTTTAAGATCTGTGCTCTGTTTCATGTTTGACCAAATTTCATCTTGGCTGGACCCATGGGAGAGCATTTCCCAGCTGAACTTCTCTATCACAGCAAGGCTCAAACTACCTCTGATGTGCAACAGATTCATCCAGTAGTTTAAGTTCGGCAAAATAATTTTATTTTTATAATGCTGTAACTACCAAAACTTGGTTAGCTCCTTCCCCTCAAAGGCTGGGGAAGAGATTCTCCTCTTGGCTAAGATTTGTGTTCTGAAGGCACTCAAGGCAGATGGCAGATTTGCACTGGCTGACAGCTGGGGGATTTAGTGATAAATGACATCCTCTTCCCTGTTTTTCCCCTTGCCTGAAACTACAAAAGGAACCAAACAATGGGAGGAAGGCCAGGAGCTCGGGCAGTAAGAAATGCTCCTTTCAAAACTTCCTTTGTTTTACCACCTGAGATTCTAAAAACATGGAGATACACAGCAGTTATGGTGAGTCTTGTTTTCCTCTTTGAGTAGACATTGCAAGGGGAAGTGATGGGGCTTATCCAGCAGCTGATGTTTTATCTCACATGGCTGTGTATTTAAAATTATGGCATGTGCATGGCCAAAATCACATTGCAAAGCAGGATGAAATTTGCCCACTGCGTACTGGAGGAAGAGCTGGCTCCAAATCCCTCAGGGAGTGTTTGTGGGGTCTGTGACTGCTCCTCCTCTGGGTAGGCCCTGCATTCCCCAGCTTCTGGGAGGCTGGGGAAGAGCTGCACCCTGTGAAGGAGAGTTGCTGATACTCAGTGTGACCACAGCCAAGGGTTTTACTGCCAGTCTTGAAATCCTTGGTACTGTTTTTCCTGAAAGTTTTCTCTTCTTAATGACATTTCTAGTCTTAGCAGTTACAGAGAGACATTTGGAAGGGAAAAACACATTCCTGTCAATCTGAGGATTACAGGAGCTGATTTATAGTCCTCTCTTCTCTCTTTTTTTTTAACAGCAAGTCAATGAAATCAATGAAGTCTTGGTTTGGCAATGCTCTGCAGCAGTCCCTGGGTACAAATCAAGTGGGTTTGAGAATTTAATAAAAAACAAAGAACAGATCCTAATAAAAGCTTTGGAGAGTCTTAAAGACATAAGAAATTAGTGAGGAAGCTCTGAAAACACCCTGAGGAAAGTAAGGGAGCTGTGGCTCAGATTGGAGCATTTGCCAAACTGCAAAGAGACTTTTAGAAAGGAGGTCAGGTGGATTTGTTCACATTTTCTGCTTTGGTTTCATGTGGGATGCAGAAGGGAAGGATTCTTTGACTTCGCCAGTTGGTTCAACTCTTAAATCACTGCCTCATTGAAGCAGCCAACTCCTTGAAGTTTGAGAGGAACCCAAAGCACCTAACCTGAACATCTGACACAGCCCCCACTCCCTCTGCAGTGATTCTGGAGTTTTTCAAGTCTGGAGGCTGAAAAGAACTAGAAATCACCAGATTTTCTTCTCCCAGAACTTGGAGAGAAGGTGTTCAAGTTCAATGTATTTCATGCTGACTTTCATATGTTTCCATTTTTTCCTACTGCTAGTCCTAAACAAAAAAATCGCTTGTTACACATGGAAAACCACAATAACCATCTTTGTTATGGGGAAAAGTACCTTCTTTGGCCTTATGATTCCTTCATTTGTGTATGGATTTGCTACAATGTCAAAGGTGTCCCTGAACTCTCCTTGGATAAAGCTGTATCTTGTATTTCTGTGCTGTGGTTCATCAATATCTTCTACTTTGACTCTGCCAACTTCTCCTCCTACTGAAATGTTTTCAGGAACTTTAAAATGAAATGATGCTGTTAAAAAAAGAAAAAAATACATAAGGAGTGTGTACATAGAGGTTAGAACTTAGTTAAAACTGATCTTACTTGACAGACACATAAAAATATTTCATTGAGAATTTAGCATTGTGTATCTCTAAGACATGTGAAAGTATAAATAATATTCCAAATTGTCAAGACCTTTAGCAAAGGGATGAAATTAATACTGATTTTTGTTTTCTGCTCTAGGTGTGCATCACCCAGGAAAAGTGGCTCTGGCTGAAACACAGAAGAGTTTCTGAACATGTGAAGTTCTTTTGGCTGTTTTTAAGGAAAGCTGAACTGTGCTGGACTGTGAGCTAAACTCGTTGTGTTTGTGCCAGCCCTTGGTTTCGGGGGTTCAGGGCCTGTGTGGCACTCACAGTATTTGAACACTGGGAAGTTGTCATTGATGTCGGACAGCGTGATGATCACCGTGGCTGTGCTGGAGTCCCCAGAAAAACCCGGAGCATCTTTGGCTTGAACAACAATCTCATACGTTGACTTGGTCTCTCTGTCTAAATTAGGGTCTTTTGTATAAATCACACCTGTGAAAAAATAATATTGAATACAATTAGATTTTGCATCACGTCCAATGTCTCTTCAATTTTGATGGCAAATTTTTATCTTTTTTTATCTCCACATATTCAGCTTTAAGTACCAATTTTATAGTGGTATTTTTAAAGAAATGTTAGAAATTTTTCTGCATGATGGAATATTTGGGAGACCTCAAGCAGAATATTCCTTTTAATAGATCTTTAACCTCTTTACCTCCATTCTTTGCTCTTGCAAACTAGTGTGGTTAAAAGAGATACTCACACTGGTTTTAAAACTGGGCAAAATTTAAACCAGAAAGTTAAGGAAAGCAAATGATTATTGATTTCTGAATGCTGCTTCAGAATTTGTTTGGTCACTGGAACAGTATCTATGCTAAACTGAAAACATGAACTCATCTTAGCTCCTGGTCAGTCTTTCCATAAGTGGGAAAAAATTACCTTTTATCTTCTCATTTTGTTCATGGCAGCTGATATCCTGATTTTATTAGTTCATTTCCACATGTAGACAGTAGCATTGTGGAGTATGAATGAAAAACCTTTCTAAATCATGTTTAAAATTATATTTTTGAATGGTTATCCCTCTTTTCCAGAATGAAAAAGCCTTAAAATTGTATTTTCTTCAATGGGTAGGGTATGGACAAAGCATAATGACATTTGTGTGTCTGACTTACCAGAGTCATCAATGGTGAAATATTCACCTCCTGTGGTGACTTCGTAGGTCACCGTGGCATGACCTGACACTGTGGGGTCATCAGCATCCACAGCCGTCACTTTGGTGACTGAGGTTCCTAGAAAAGGGTTTTCAAGGTGCATATTAATATAAATGGTGCTTTTTAAGGCCAGCCATGAAGGGAGACGAGTGACTGAGGACATACCTACTGGTGACATTTCTGGGACAGACCCATTGAACACCTTCTGTACAAACACGGGCGCATTGTCGTTGATATCATACACCTTGATGATGAATTTGGAGGGGCGTTCCAGGGACCTGTTGTTTGTTCTGTCAATGATAAGGGCTGTCAGCTCATACTCTGCCTTCTTCTCCCTGTCCAGCCTCTCGAAGGCGTAGACGTCCCCGCTGGTCTCCTCCACCTTGAAGATGGTGTTGGCAAATTCACCCTCGATGATGTACTTGGCGTTGCTGTTCCTTACACTGGATGTGATCTGGAAGGAAAGGGTGATTGAGAGGGAAGGGAGGGGTCTGGCAGCTGGGTGCAGCAGTTACTCTTGGAGGAGTCACCCAGTCAGGAATTCCTCATCCCACTGGGAACCAGAGCAGGCCTCAGGTCTTCTGCTGTCAGCTGGGGCATCCTGAGCAGCACCACAGCAGCAGCTGGGCTTATGGGATGACACTTGCACCCACACTGAAACTTGCTTGCTTATACAGAAAAAAGCTTTTTAAAAATCATACCTCATATTTCCTAAAGGTATAAATTATTCATGCAGTCAACACTTACAAATAATTAACTGCATTATGTCTGAAATAACACAAGCCACCGTTCAGTTTGAGTTAATCTGGTTTGCAACTTTCTGGACCTACCAGGGGTTTTTGCTCAGTTTCAGAGGATTACAGGAGCAAATCTGTATTCACAGCTCCTGACATTATTCAGCATTAGCCTCTATTCCTTAGCATTTAGCAGAAATCCTGCCATAGCTGACAGCTTTCTTGTGCTCAGTCACATGCAATCCTTTAATAGGCAGTCTTCAGGCTCATGCTATGACAGGAAGGTTACATTTCCACTCCACAGATTTTACAATTTAAGGTTATATGCTGTGAAAAGGGGAAGTGATAAGAGGAATGAGCATTAATCAGTTTTAAAATAGAATTTAATCCAATTCTAAATGCTTTTGCAAACTAGTTGATCTGCAGGTAATATAATGATGCTTCCCTTTCTATACCCTCACACATACAGGGACACTGCTAGAAGGTTTAAACCACAATTTTCCATTCGCTGTATCAGCATTCTTATTTCAGCCAGCTAATTAGCAAGGATTGCTGGGTTTGACTAAGTATTTCCATCCTGTTGTTACTGATATCATAAATGTCACCTGTAGAGTGTTCAGGATTTGATTTATAGTTAGTTGTAGTTGTCATTCACTGTTGAGCATAGTTTAAATTTCAGTATTCTCTTTTGAAATGTGTCAGTAATATTTCCACCCCTCGTGCGTTAATCATGCTTCTGGCTGCTGGGACTGCCGGAGAGCAGTTCACAGCTCTGGAGATGCCACATGAGAGATAACCCCATCCTTGTCTCAAAGATGGGATAGTCTGTGCCTTCTTTCCCAATTTTTATGTACCTATTCAGTGTAAAAAGCATAAACTTCTCAGAATGCCTTTTCTGGTGCTGAGGACAAACACTCACACCGAGGTGTGCAAGATAAAATCCAAATGTGTCAGCACATTCCTGCAGCTGTCACTCAGCCCTGCCTCGCTGCTGCTGGGGCCTTTCTTTGAAGGGTTTATCGAGGGCTCAGTGCTGCAGATGCACCAAGCAGCCACTGCAGGAGCCATCAGGAGATTGTGCTGCTAAAACACCCCAGAGCTGCACAAAGGGAATTACTCTTTTTTAGGACAGCTCCAGGAATAGAAGCTGCTCCTCAGTCTGGGGCTGAATTGGTCTGAAATGAAGCGGAGATGCCCCATGGTAGCTGAGAGGACCCTGTGGTCTCTGTGCTTTCTCTGTGGTGCTTTCTGACAGCCCAGAGCAGCCAGCAAGGCCTGTTGGACTTTGCTGAGACAGCCCTGACTGATGTGAGTGTTGTACAGGGCAGGGAAACGCTCAGCTGCATTTATCTGTAAAGTGTCACAGTGCATCCATTTGAAAGCCTGGATTGGGAGAATTTTCCCTGGGCCATATGGAGTTGATAATAGGCTTTTATGAGCACTGCCCTGAGGAAAATGAGTTTGCAAGCAGGTCAATGCTTGTTAGTATTTTTAAAAATTATTTGCTTTCACTTTGTGCAACAATATTCTTTATTTTGTAACAGTATTATGAAACATAGGACTTGTATTTTGTGTACAAGCTGAGAGATGTAAACTCTTGTCTGTGTTTTTTAATACATCTGTTTTTATTTGCTGATCTCTGAGGTTTCTGAAAGAATCTTATGTTGCCAGAAACATCCTGACATGCTTCAGGCACCAGACTTCCTTCCTAACCATGCACCTGCAGATAATGTGGCTATTCCTGCATTCGGAATCTCCAGACCTGCTATTCCCTTAAATTTACTTGTATTCTTCAAAGGAATTAAAATTCCTTTGACACTATTCTTCATTTGCTCTTTGCCCACATTTTGAAGATTTTAACATGTTAATATCTAGGTATTAAGTCCCATTTGTATTTCTTTTTCATTTCTCCTGCCTAGATTGCAAACAAATGCTGCTTTTCAAGATCCTCATTTGCTATTTTTAGTCACTGCTCACAGGTTGCTGCTTACCTTGCCAACATGGTGTGGCAAAGGTGTATCAATCTCTTCTTTGATGTGCATTTGGTTCCATATCCAGTCCCTCTTCTGGCGTTTGTGGCTGACAACATTTGAACAAAGGTTTTGGGTTGATTCCTGACTTCCTCCATCAGCAAACACTGGAACCGAGAACAACGAGAAAAGTAGAATAAGGTGGCTCATCTTCTTCTGTAGCCTAGAAAGTAATATAGAAATGCAAAAATATAAATAACAACAGAATCAGATTCAGCAGGGGCAGCACACGTAGAAGTGCAAATGGACATTCCTTCTATAGGAAAGTTTGATCACTTTGTTTCTTTTCATTTGCCTCAGCATCAAAATTTGAAGGCTTCTTCCTTCTGTGAAATAGTTTTAGCTGGATGAAAACTGTACAAACCAACACAAAGTATTTCAATTAAATAAAAAGTGAGTTTTGAATGCTGGTATAAGAGCCACCATCCCCCTGAGTGAGTGTCACTGCTCTGAGGAGCAGATTCAGAGCTGAGGTCCTTGTTGTGCACAGGGCCAGGGCAGCCTGGCACCATGGCTGAGCTGGAGTTAACTCCACTTGAAATGAAATGTTCAGGCCTGACAAACCCAAAGGCTGTATTTTGACATGCCCCGACACAAAATATGCTGTAGTCAATATCTTCCTATGGAAAATATTGATTTAGAATAAAATCTGAGGTTTCTTTTTGGTGGAAAAAGTTGTTTGTGTGAAATTTTCAATCAAGTATAATACAGTAAATTATCTTTCTTTAAGAGCTCATCTATTGCTTCAACTCCTTGTCTTCTGAAGCTTTTGGAGACTCACATAAAGTTCCTTTATCCTCTGTTCCCAGACTTGAACATCTGCAAAATGATAATTTGTGAAATGATTTTCATGTGAAACCATATTTTAGCATCCTGTGTTAATATTAGCAAACTTTAGGCCTGACTTTCATATCAGAGGAGTTATTTTAATGCTATCAAAGCAGATTCATTTTTTTGCTATATTTCCCCTTCCTGATATAAAGGACTGTCAGGGAACTCAAGTAATCAGACTTTAAATTGCACATAAATGATTCTCCATTAGCTTTTAGGAGCTGTCAGCATGCATATCAAAAATAAACTTGCTAATTGTGATGAGAAGTTGACATCACACAGGCTGCTAGATGCAAGATTAATATTTTCATCAGGAAGGTGCTGAGACGTTTCCAAAATTACTCTTTGGTAACCAGGCAATCAGTGTTATCCCATAGTGCAGCATCAATGTCATTAAAAAAGATTTTATTTACCATGAAATGTTGCTTTGCTGTACTTTTCTCTCTCCCATATTGTTGTACATAAACTGAGGAATATCCTTTCCCTGTGGCTGTATAGGAAGTGACTGAATAAGGTGCCTTTGAAGTTGCTTTTTGATAGATAACTGTGTTTGATACAGTTTTCTGGATTCAAACAAAGAGTTTTGATTTAGCTAGTTTTTTCTATTCTATGCCCTTGGCTTGACTGAATATTTTTAGAAAAATAAGTATGATTTAGTTGGTTTTCTATACTTTATTTGTGTAGATTAACATTTTACAACTGGAAACTGGAAGGCAGTGATATGATTCTGTTGTGATTGCGTAAGTCTGACTTTTATCCATAAACCCACAAAACACGATAACCAAAGGAGGCCAAAGGACAATGCCAACCAGCACAGGCTGTGGTTTTGCCAAAGAACAGACTGGAGTGTTTAAAGAGCCTTTTTCTCTTGTTCCTGTGCTGAGTGGAGCTCTCCTGTAGTGCTGAGCTGCTGCTTGGAAGTTTTAAAACAGAAAGTGCTGACTGAATCTATCTACATACATGTGCATTTCAGCTGAAACTTTAGCTACCCCTTCCACTCAGCATGTCCATCTTTGTGTTTGTAGATTTTAAGGAGGCTTCAATTCCTTTAACTCCTGATTAATGGATTCTTTGTTACTATTTGTCCAGCCTGCTTGGGAAGTGAAGGGTTCCTTTGGCAGTAGTTTGGAGGTCCTTGGCTGCCCTCTGGCACTGCAGCTCAAACACAGACTGAGGTGGGAAAGCCTCTTGCAAAAACTCATTTCTGCTTCCCTTTGGCAACTTCCAACCTGCTCGTTTTGGGAAAATGAAGTGCACACTGGAGCTCTTTGCCCACTCTTCTCCAGGGACATGGGAGGTGCCTTGCCCCTAGGACAGGCTGACCCTGAGGAACCTTTCCCCAGGTACCATGCCTGTTTTCCACGTGGCAGCTGGCAGTCTTTGCTGTTGAATCTGTCCCTGAATTCCTCACCATGCTCAGGAATGCCCTTCCCTGGCAGCACACACAGAGCACCCTGGGAGCAGTGGTGGGATGAGGGCTCTGTCCTGGTGGGAAGGCCACTTTCCCTGGATGCCAGCTCTTGACAAGCCATACTAAATGCTGTTTCCTGGCCGTGGCAGTTTTCCTTCCCAGCAGCTCTCACCCGAAGTGCCAGAGGCAGCAGCAGAGGGGACATTCCCATGCCTGAGCAGGAGAATGCATTCCCGTGGAGTCAGAAGCAAGAACGTTTCTGAGGGATAACAGGGGTTATGAACAGGTAGGGATCAGCTTTTCCTTTCTTCCTGTGTCTGCTGAGGCAGCCAGGACTGAGGGATGGGGATCAGGTTCATCCCTCCAAGCAGGGACCCCCCAGCTTCCAGTGCAGCTTGGGAAGGCAGGCAGATCTCCTGGATGCTGCCATGAGTCCCTGCCCTGCTCTGGCCTCACACAGCCCCCAGGTATCCCTCTGTCCCTGGCTGATCAGTCCAACAGTTCCAGCTTCTTTTAGTCTAACCAGGGACCATAAATGTTCCTAAAAGTTAGCAGAAAATGGTTTATTCAAACAGCTGAGTTTCTTGCTTTGCTCCTAAATTTTCTCCCAGCAAATGATGGTTCTCCCACCCATATTATTCATTTTTTGTGTTGAATTATTTTAGCAAATAACTCTTGGTCTGCAGGGTACTATAGACAGTTAACTGAGAAATCCTGGTATTCAAAGTGATTTATGTGGCACATGACTCATATAGTGCAGTTTCTTCTTCCAGACTGGGAATAATTATTTAAAAATGTCGGGTGGAGATATAGACAATACAATACTAATTAAAAGTTTGCATTTTACGGTTGTTTTGGCAAGTAATCAACTGTAAAGGTGATGAACAGCTGATATAAATACAGTCTCCATGTAATGAAACCACATAGGATAAAATATTCTTATGAACATTTGTGGTTTTTTCCTTTTTTTTCTGGTATTTGCCTCTCACCTAGTTTACTTCTAACTGTAAAAGTGTGCATTAATCCTTATGTTAATTTAGTTGGCAAAGAAATTTGTTCTATGCTTGTATGTTAAAGAAAAGTTAAACCAGGATTCTGTACAGAGATTTTAGGAAATGAGGGACAGTTGCCTCTGAAATGATGCATTTTCCTGGTCAATCATACTAAAGCCTTATGCTTGTCTTTGACAATTTTTCAGTATCCAAAAACCCAAATGGATAACGGTGATAATGAATATCCTGAGAGAGAAATTTGCTAAAAGTGGCTGTCATACATGAGAAAACCAACATATTTTAGAAGAGTTGTGTCCGTGTTGTTGAGATAATTTGCATAACTGATTGTGAGAAATGCTGGAAATGAAAGATTATTTTCTCTTACTGGAATCTGAATGATGTAAATGAAAAACCCCGTACAAAAAAAAAAAAATCTGTCTTGGTGCAGACAGCACTGAAAAATTATTTTTCAGATTGGAAAAATATAGTTTGATATACTATCTAAACACCTCCAAAATTGTTGTGCTCAATGAAACCAAGGCAAATACAGAGAGCAGAACCTGACTTGGTCTCAAGGTATCTGAGCAGAATGACTTTGAACAGCCTGGCCATACAGAATCCATTTTAACATTAATTTCTCATCTACAGGATGGGTAACACCAAAAGTAAATGTGTGAATGCAGCAAGCCCTAAGGAACAGAAAGTTAACAAACCAAACATAGGAGGGGAACAAATTATCTTTTTCCTTTGCAGTGTTGTAGTTTTGGTGAGCAGGCAGAACATAATTAAAAGAAAATAGCCTTAGCAATACCTAATGCTGCCTTTCAGGGGCCATAAAGGGCTGTGCAAACCTGGACTGGTAGAGCTCCTGCTGTCTCTGACAAGCCCTGCAGGCAGATAAAAAGCATTATCCTTTCCAAAAGGGGCGCTGGAAGCACAGAGGACTGAGATGTGTTTGTGCTGTCCTGACAGGGACCAGGGACAGGAGTGACAACGCTCTCAGGCTTTGCTGTCCCAGTTCCCTCGGCTCAGAGCTGGTGCCCAGGCTGTGCCCAGCTCCCAGCACCCAGAGGAGCAGCAGGAGGTGTCCCCAGGTGTGTCCCCAGCTGTCCCCAGGTGTGTTGTTACCTCTGTCCCGGTCCCCTCCGTGGTCCTGCCGCACTGCTGGGGCTCCCTGGGACAGGAGCTGAGGGCACCCAGTGACAACAGGAACTGCCGAGGTCCTCAAACCTCAGTGACACTGAACACAACTGCCGAAGGAAATCATGCAACTTTTGACTCAGAGGAATAATTTTTTTTTTGCATTTTCGGATGTAATTTGTGGCAGGGCAGAACCCAGTGTTTCTCTGTGTCTGTCACATGTCCCCAGCAAGGCACAACGACCAGAACAGGCCTTTCCTGAGAACACCCTGCTGCTTGTTCCTTCCCAGATTATCGAGCTGATTTCAACAGGCCACGTGCCCGACTGCCTGGGGTTGGATTTTTGATTGTCCTTGTGTCGATTTTATGCATGTGAAAAGTGATTTCCACTGATGACTAAACAGTCTGGAGTGCAAATGCCTGCCTGGAGCTGGTTCTAAAATGCCATTTTGTATGCAGTGATGGTACCTTTAAGTAAATAGCCACTGTGATGACTAAACAATCTGGAGTGCAAATGCCTGCCTGAAAACCGAGTGGAAAATTACATTTTCTTCTTGGGATAGTACCTTTGAATGAACAGACACTTCAGCAATATCTTAAGCAAACTTGCTACTTTAAAACTCTCAGTGTTGTGAGAGCACTTGTGCTGCATTTGATGCTGCTCAGTTCTTGGTGTTGGTGCTGCAGCAGTGTATAAACACAGGTGAGGACATAATTCAGCGCTCTGATTTTGGCTCCTCATATTTTCTTTCCAGGGAAAAGGAGAATAAATTCTAATTGAAATCACTTTGTGATTTGAGCTTCAGGTTTCCAGTGGGTCTGGGGGAAATTTATTAATGATTGTTTTTCCCTGTCTGTTCAGCTCACCAGGAAGTTTCTTCTGGATGATGCAAAATACAATTTCATCTCATGGGTGGATGGAGTCCTTAGCTAGGACAGATTTCTCTTTTGGAAATGAAGAAATTTGACTATAAAATATCTGTAAATACTTGCTTTGTATACATTAAATGTTTATTGCCTTGGTGGAAAGCAGGCAGCCAAATTGTGCTCCAACTCTTTCTATTATCTCAGATACAGAACTGGGAAGTAAATGAGGCAGGCAAGACCTGGTTTGGTGGGCTTTTTCCTTTTTTTTTTTTCCCTTATTTTTATCTTCCTTTTTTCTTTTCTTTTTCTTTTCAAAGAAGCAAAGTCATTCTCCAAGTTAGTGAGTGACAACTTTTGTCCTAAAGATGAGTGAGCAGCAAAAATGAATCTACCCAAGAGTCCTCCCAGAGATCCTGACACCCCTGCTTGCACTGTAGTGAGTGACCTGCTGGTTTAAAGTGCTGCAGTGAATCCTGAGAGAAGGCACAGTGGGAGCTGAAAATCAGAAATATGTGGTCCAAGAAGATTTGGTTGTAAACAGAATGAATGAGGAAGGAAGATCCCTTTGGTTCCTTGCTGATAAATCTGAGTTGAGAGGGTCCTGTCAGACAGTGAAGCACCAAGGCCCAAAATCTCAAAGGTGGAAGGATTTTTAACCTCTGCTGGTTTCTCTCAATTTCTAGTTAACCTTATGTTAATATGCATTTTCTAAAAACTTTCAAATGCATATTTACAGTTTGGAGTGTGCTGTCTTTGCTTCTACCTGATTTGTATCTGATAAAGAATAGATAAAATTATTTATTGAATGTGTGTTTCTCGTGTAGGTTCAGATTCAATTTCCTGTTCACAAATACACATTTATTTGGCTTAGATCTTGATTTCCCTTTACAAGACACCTGCACAGCTCAGAATCAGTTCTGAAGTTGGCTTCTGTTAGAATTCAAGAAAACATCAAAGAATCTCTTTTCCTGGGAATATTTGGGAGAGATGGGCTGATAGATTGTGCCTGGTTGACCTGCATTATTTTGGTAGCTGTAGCCTTTTGTGGGTAGTGTTATTTTAAATATGTCTGGGGATCTAAAACTCTTCTGTTTGTGGAAATGAATCCCTTACATGATCTAGTAAAAGAAGACTTGGGGAGGTCTTCTGTACAAAAGTGTGCAAGTTCCACATAGGTCAAGAAAATCTAGGACTTACTTTTCTGTGTCATGTCAAAAATCTTACCCAGGAAAATGAGCCACCCCAGAGGGGCTGCTCCCCCGGGTCACGTGCACGAGCTTTGATTCCTATTCTCATTTTTAATCAAATAATTTTCCTGTCAATCTGTAGTAATCTGTTTTTTATCTGATTTTCTTTCTTGTAAATCTGGTAATTGAGAAGCAAATTAAATATATGTTAATGTTTCATTTACTGGACTGTTCATGGACCTTAAGGAAGGGCTATTTTTGGACTAGCTAAATGAATAATTCTTGAATGAATTTTGTTGTTAAAATGACAGTGCACTCTTGAACTGAGGGTTGTTTGCTGTGGGTAACAGATGTGATGGAGGTAAAACAATGCTTTGAAGTCATTAAAATGAGCAGTGACAGTACAGACTTTCTTCTCATCAGATGGGTGATGCAGCTAATTGTTGCCTTACAGGATGGCTGTTTTACTGTGACCATCCTGGCATGTCCAGTCTTGGTAAATCTGCTGACCTTCTGCCCAGAAGAGAAACACAAGTGAAGGTCTGTCAGAGCCACACTCAGTCTGAGGTGAGCTTTAACAACATTCCTCATTTCCCACTCTCAACAGGCAGGTTGTGTCTCGTGCCAGGTGCAGAATCCTTGGCTGTGCTCATTGTTCATGACAATGTTAGTTGTCACCACATAAGCTGTAGCAACACTTGAGAGCTGATGACAACCAGTTTGAAATGGGACAGAAAGGAAGCATGAAGCACTGAAATGTTCTGGTGCTGCTTGAGGGTTCTGACTCTTTCTCCTGTAGTCACATAAAGCTTTACTTTCCCTGAAGTATTCCCAAAATGGATTAGAGTCCTTTAAATAAGTGGTAGTGTCCAGTCTTTTTATGCATAAAGCCTTTTACTTCATGTACAAATATGCCAGTCCAAAATATAGCGAGGTATAAAATGTGCTTAAGCACAGTGCCCAGTATAAACACAGCTGTTGAAATATTTTGAAGCTCATTTGTGATTAAATTATTAAATTATTATTAAATTATTAAACCAATTTTTGATTTTGCTTCATAGCAAATAAAAATATTATCATAAACAGAAAATTTTGGCTTTCCGTTAGCTGTTGGCAGCATGGATCCCATGGAGTTTAAGGTCACAACCTACTCTGCTGTAGCTCTTTACAGCCTCTGGTCCCTGGGAGCAGGTTTATGAGGGCTGAGTGAGGAGCAGGGGTGTTCTGGTGTTTAGGGAACGTTCTCAAACCCACAGGCAGAGTCTGGGGGTTGGTACAGAATATTCTCACCTCATCATCACTGTCACACAGATTCTGTGCTCTCTGGTTTAGAGCATTCCATTTATTAAGATCAGAAATCCCACAATACCTCTGACTGGTATGATTTATTTACTTTGCAGATGTTGCAGGGGTGAAACAAACAATCAAATGACAAAAAATTTGCTCTTGGCCACATATCTTGTTGTGACAGTTTTCAAATGCTTTTGACGGCAGAGCCATTCTGGGGGTTTGCTCTGGGTTAAATGCAGCCCTTCTGATCTGAAGCAAGCTGATAAGATGGGTGGGATAGCCCTGCACATATAGTTTGGAACTGCAGACATTTCCCCCTCTGAATTCCTTGTCCAAGATAAAGAGGAAGATACCTCCCATCTGGATTAATTATTGATGAAGACAGATGCTGAAAACAGCGATGAAGCACCAGTGTTGCAGACAGGCAAAGAACTTATTCCCTTCCTTGTATCCAAAAGCAAATTCCAAGGATTATCAGGTGTACTCCCCCTGGGAAGGGGTTCTCTCTCAGTCTCAGTGACATATTTACCTCATAGTAGATCCAGCTTTTTTTCTTGCCTCCTCTGAGCCAATTTCCCTTTGCTTATACCAAACTGAGCCCCCCTCATCCCCAGCACCCCCACACTCCAATACACTTTGATTTTGGGGGAGCAGGAGGACAAGAGAATCCTCCAAAAATTCTCTGCTCCTTCCAGTGCAGAAGTGGAATAGTTTGGGCATCTTGGAGGTGTTTGTGATCACTGAAAAGATTTCTCCAGCCTCTCTGACCAGAAGCTTTGCTCCCTACAATAAATTGTGTACACCTTTCACACTGGGTCTGTTTTGGTGCTTCCCCTGGTTAGCTCAGCTCTACAGAGCTTGGCTGAAGCTACCACTGGATGTTTCAGAGTTTGGCCAAGCTCAAAGAATATAAGGTACATATAAGAATAATGTATTGAAGAGCTTTCTCCACTTCCCCTTTGCTTTCACATAAATCCTTAATATCAGAGAGGCCTCCTAGCACAGAGCTCCAGCTGAGCCATCCTCATTAGGGAAAAGTCCCTCTCCTTTGAGGAACCACTTGCAGTAAATATGATTTTTTAAAAAGTACAATGTAGCTGTGTTTACAGCAGATAAGATTTTTTTTCTCCATATTTTTCTTTAACAAAAGCTTAGGAGCAAAAATATCTGTGTGGAACACGAGCATTGTGCCCAGGTCACTGTAACTGATATTTACTGCCCTAACAGTAATCTGCAGCAGAGAAACCCTGCTTAGCTGGCTGTGTGTGCTCATTCCTTTGTCCAGGGTATTCTCTGGGGTAGCTGAATGCATTAGTATTTCCTCTGAAAATGAATGTTGTGGCAGATAAAGAAAGCATGCACATATACATAAATCTCTTGTTTTCTGTCTGGGCAAGAGGCTAAAAGAACAGGGTGTGTCTGCATAGATTTTGTTTAGTGTTCTGTATTTTTCTCCCTTTTTAGAATATCTCATTCAAATGTCAGTTAATTCTTCTCTATTTCCTGCCCTTATCCAACAGACTTGTAGATCAGGCTTAATTAACTTTAAGACCTTTTATGTCCATCCCTATAGTTACAGTCCTTTCCTGGAACACTTCCATTGTATTATCTCCATGTGTTGTGAGATGATGTAAATGATATTATTACGGCTCTTGTGAATTTACAATGAGTATTTCAATGGTTTTAGTTACAGCTTAGCTCTTGTCAGAAAAATTCCATCTTTAAATCAAAATAAAACTAGGGGAGCAAATTTCCGCTTTAATGTGCTGATAGAGGAAAGCTGGAGAGCCTGAAAATACAGGACCCAGACACAGGGAAGCTTAAAAAGATGAGGAAAGTTGTTGTAAGCTGTGTGACTCTCTTCTGTGTGGATTTGTTTCTATGTGGGAGTGGTTGTGATCTAACAAAGGTATTTCTTAAACTGGGGTGGAACTTTTTTATTCTCTTCAGAGGCTGTGCAAGTGGAACATTTATTTCTGCCACAGCTCACGTTTTAATCACAGCTACTGAAAACTCCCTTCTGGTGTGAATAAACTCTTTCTCTTCTTCTGAAGAAGCTGCAGGTCAGTCCATATTTGACAAGTGATGCAGCTCATCACTTCACAGCAGGGAAATGAGAAAATATGTTCCACAGAGAAATGTGTCCCTTTCTTCCTGTTTGTCTGAAGCCATGTCCAAGTGCAAATCAATAGCTCAGTATCTGTTCTAATCTTAAATTTTTACCAAAGCTGCTGCTGGCAAATCCAGGTACAAAGCAAAGGTGTTTGTTAAATCATGCTACAGAGGATGGAGCTCTGTGATAGTTCTGTCCCTGTTGGGTTCACATTTTTGTCTTTACAAAATGAACCCACTGCAAAAAGCATTCCAGCTCTCCTGCTCTCTGTTTTCTGCCCTCATTTCTTAATTTGTGTGCTGGGTAAGTGTCTGAAGTGGAGTGCACTGACCATCTGAATGATACTAAAATATGCAATCATTGTTTATGCTTTAATAAGTGCTCAAACCCCTGAATTAACAGCACTGAGCAAACAGCCAATATACACAAATTCATTGTAGCTTTGGGTTCCTAGAGGAGGTGTTGAAAACTCTGCTACATTATTATTAATGTTGATTGCTTGGCCTAATCCTAACATAGAACCTCAGAATTGTTAAAGTTGGAAAACGCCTTTAAGATCATCAAGTCAGGAGTAAACTGATTCTCTTGCAGACAGACCATTTATATCTGAAAGATAATGACAGCAAAAGCCAGAAAGAGAATGCAAATCTCTTCTGAATTCAGGCCGAGGGCTGGAGGTAGAGGGAGGGACTACCCCACAAACAGAATGGAGAAGCCAACCTAAAGCTCTGTGCCAGGGGGGCTCTGCTGACGGAGCTGAGCCCATCACAGGAACCATTCCCATCAATGGCAGGATTTCCTATCCTTTGCAGGGCAGCAACACCAGGCCCTTGGTCTCCTCAGGCCAAATGCTTTAAGGCAGACTTTGTGCTCCTCGAGGATTCCCAGAGCACAAATTCACAGGAGATAGCATCGTTAAAGGAAGGGGAAAAGGAAGACTGGTGCTACCAGAACATTGCTTAGAAATGTGGACAAAGGCAGGAGAAGGAATTGGAGTGCATCCTCCAGACGAGGTGGAAGTGGAATTTCCCTTCCCACTGTCATGCACAATGAGGCTGAGCGCCTCTGTGTGCCGCATTAACCATCTTGTGCCTGCTGAGCTCTGCCAGGTGTCAGGGGCACCACTCCAGCTGTTGGTGGTGGGTCTGGGAGAGATGACAATGCAGAGAAAGGGGTGACTTCAGTGGGGACAAAGCCAGATGTGTCACTGCTGGTTTGTGGCTTTTTAACAGAACGTGTAACACAAACAGAGGCCTCTGTTGCCTCAAGTTGTGGCAGAGGATGCTGGGGAAATTGGACAGGAACAGAAGGGTCTCAGTGACAACTGGGACAAAAGTGACTTCTTTGGGTTTTGAAAATAAGGAATTTAAAACATTTTTCCCTTTTTGTCTACCTCTAACTACGATGGTGCTCTGTAAGTCCTTGCATTTCAGGTAGCAATGTTGGGGCAGAAGAACACTCTTATTTCTATGCTCTCTTTGGGAAGATACCTGTGCAATTTACCTAGTTTGTGCAGGTAACCATGCTTTCCTTCCTCTAAAATTTCAGTCATTTTTCACTATAAGTTTGACTTTTGTGGATAATACTTGATAGAACTTTCAAATCCAGCTGCTAATCTATTGTAAAAGTTTTGCTCTCTGTCTCACACAAATATATTTGTCTGGAGAAAAGTCTTCCTGAGTGTCTGTCCACCTCTTGACTCTTTCTGGTTATGGATTTTAAACCTTTACAGGGGTATTCTCAGAGCACTAAAACTGAAGTGCAGGCAGTGTAATGGAGGGATAAGTTGCCCTTGTGCCCTTTTGTCTTTGCCAGCCCTGGAAATCCCAGGTCTTGAGGTGCTCCAGGTCCTGTGAATGTCCTAATTAGCACCTGGGAAGGCTGGGCCCCAAACCTCCCTGCCTGCCCAACAGATGTGCGTAGCAGCAAATGCACAGATCAGACCCATGGCACAAACAACTTCCATTTCAGGAGATGAGAGAACTTAACATATTCAGCAAAAGCTTGCATTCAAAATATAGCCAGTTACATTCTTATTGACAGATCTGAAATTCAGATGCAGATGAGTGAAAATCAAATGAAAGGGGCTGATTTGTATTCCTGCACTGAAGAACTGCAAACAGGTTCTTCATGATTTTTAATTAATTTTTCATATTCCAAGGCCAGCCTCACTGCAGAATTGAGGAGGTGCAATGGTGAGTGGTGTGATGAGGAATTCATTCTGTGCGGGTCTCTGGGGGCAGCTCAGGTTGAACCCTGGGGGTGGTTGGAGCCCTAGGAAAGGGGCTCTGTGTACAACAAAGGGCACAGGGAGCTGTGGCACAGCCAGAGATGTGGCAGGAGCCGAGAGCTCAGCAGGAAGAGCGAGACTTTGGCAGCCTTGGACTGTGAGGGGATAAGAGCCCAGGGCTTCCTTGGGTGGGATCCCTCCTGGGAGGCACCAGCTTGGACTGTTCTGTGTTCCTGCACTGGGAATAAATGGCTTTATGGAATGAGATGTCTGAGATTCTGCCATGGGAAACCTGGGCTGGAACTGGGAAGGAGTTCTGCTCTGATAGAGGGCGTGTGTGGGGAGCCAAGAGGGACTTGTTGGGTCCTGGAGCTGGGAAGCGGCTCCAGCCCCAGCAGGGACAGTCTGGGGTGGGAGTGGGACTGCCTGAGCCCCTCCTGGATGGCTGGATAGGGGAATTTCCTGAACTGGTGTGCCTTCATTTCTAAACCATGCCTTCACTTTGCACAGGTTTATTCCCAGCATTACTTGGTGGGACCCCTGGATTTGCAGGGGCTTTGTGCCTGGGCGGGGGCCAGGCTCTGGAGCAGGATCCTGGAAGTTCCTCAGCAGCACAACTGGTGGCTCCTGGCCATGACAGTGACACCAGAGTGTTTGTTTTCTCTGTTTGCTACACCTGCATGGCCCTGGGCAGAGCAGAGCCCTGAAGGCAAGCCCACAGATGGATCAAAAAAATCTTATGGGTCAAAAGAGTGTCCAGCTCTGGGCTTGTCATGGTCTGTTCTCCTTCAGCTCTTCAAGGCCTATGTGGGAACTGTTCTGGTGATTGTGAGCTGGGCACCTCTCTGTCCCAGCAAATCTCCAAACAAATAATCCACAAATAATGCACAAAGAATCCCTGTCTGCTGTGCTGTGCTAAGGGGATGAAGGGAAACCACTCACACCAGTGTTAAACTTTGAGGAGTTTTTGGTTTGTAAACTCACAAGGATAACAAGGGAAACCAATTTGTTTAAAAAAAAAAAAGACACCAAAGTAATTTCATGCCCAACAAATTTCTCACAAAGACAACCTCTTACTTTCTACTTGGCACTAACATAGGAACCTCTGCATTAAACTTGTAGAACCTGAGCAAAGCCTGGAATTATGATGAAAATACAATGAAGATTCCTTACAGAAAGCTCAGCTGCCAGAAATAATCAGTTATCTTGATTCTGTAAACCTCTCTCTTTTAGAAAACTATTATAAACTATTTTCTGGCCTGATATAAGCCTGTAGTTCTGTAGACATATACCCAGACAAGAAAAGAGAGTTTTATGAAAGTTTTTCTATTTTTAGTTTGAAATATTAATTGAAGTCATTGATTTATGGAGGGACAGTGAAGTCCTTTGTTCCATAAGTTCTGTAAATCAGTTTCTGAAGCATGCTCTGTGATTTTCCCTCTGTCCTGTTTCCGGAGCAGTTTCCCTCAGCAGAGGCAGGATGTGCAGCAAAGCTGGCAGCAGAGCTGTTCACTCTGCCTTGCCTCAGCGGCCCCCGTGCCCCACATCCAGCACTCCATGAGCTGCACAGTGCTCAGGGACATGCTCTTCTTCCAGGACACAATTTCAGTGTTAACATTTGTTTTAAAAATGTTTAAATAACAGTTTTATGGTCTTCTGTTAAAGAGCAAAGCTCTGGAAAACGCTTCCCATTGCATTGCAGTGCAGCTGTAGCAGTCTGAAAAATAACCCAGGTTTGTGGCTTTGTGGGCAAAACAGGAATGATTTTTTAATTGAGTTTATCCTTTGCCTTCAAATTAATTTGTTTTGTTGCTTGTAAATGCACATTCTTCTCTCTAGTATACTGTACTATTCTAAGGCCTATGCTAAATGCATCCTGTGTCCTTTTCTCCCATGGATCACCCTTTATTTAAGGATAAAAAGCACCTCCTCGAGAAACCAGAGATAAATTTCAAGTCAGCATTTCTGTGATTTGTTTCTGGTATATGGGTTGCTGTTACCAGGTTCAAATTAACCTAAGATGAGAAGCTTTTGTAAATCATTGGAGCACCCTTGTTTTTGTCTAATATATTTTCCTGCATGAACATCTGTAATACTGTGTGCTTTTACAAATACTGATCTAATGATTTATATTCACAGGAGGCAGGGACACATTGATTAACTATACCTTTGTTAACTGCAGAAACAGCCAACTTGGAATGTTTTTGGGAGCTCAGAATGGAAGATATTTTCTCACAGAAATTAATCTTCTTCCATATCTTTTTTTCCTTGCATTTCTTTCCTTCTGTTATCTTTATTACAGTATGACAGCCAACACAGTGAGGTGCTCTGTACACTGACAGTCCCACTATTGCAGAATAGATTTCTTACAGAAAAACCACTATCAGTTCATCTCTTATGCATAATGCTTTGTCTCTGCAAGCTGTACAGCAAGCTTGTTAGTTCAGGGACCTGCTACACTGGCTGTAGGACAAGATAAAAACCTTCTAACAACTTTTTGTGTCAAGCCACTGCTCATAGAATAACTTATCAGAAAAAATTGGTCTTTTTGAACCACTGAGATCAAGAAACCTCTGGAATAAGAATTGCTGCTCTTTTAGAACAGGGTCTGTAAAGCCTGGCACTTCAGAGTTAGGGTGTTAAAGTACCTGAGATGCTTTAACCTCGGCAATTAGGAGACCAAGTCACTGACCTGAGTTTGTATAAACGCCCCTCTTAGTTTTGAACAGATAAGCCAGAGCTAGCCAGTGCACACAGTGGTTGTTACCTCTTGGCCCTGGGCACAGGAAAACCATCGACCTCAAAGACAGACCCCAAATCCATCCCCACTTCAATAAAACATTTGCATCAAATCACAGCCCAGTGCACCTCTGCTCACTGCAAACAGTCCTGGAGCTGCACACCAGGAGAGAAATCCCTTCCTAAAGGCTTTACAGGTGCAATTGGCAGCATAATCTCCACCTCTTTGCCATTATGAATGAACATTGGCAACACAATCTAAATATTACAAAACAATACTCAAAAAACCCCATGAAATGTCTCTCTCTCTTTTTTTTTTTTTTTAAATAATCTGGGAATATTATGGTATAGCCCAACAAAGCCAGAGATTTTCCTCTTCCAGTGTCAATTGTAGACAGCTCCGCTGTTTGTGCTTAACTTGGTGTGGGTGCCATCGGTGTAAGGCCCAAAGGATTTGGTGGATATTTATAAATTTCATAGCCCATTTGCTGGTATTTCTTAAATTATTTAAGACATAAGAAAATAATTTGGGTGGAGGTAAAAACCCCTTTGAAATTAACTTCATGGGTGAAGGACAGAAAATAACATTTCTCTCTTACCTGAGTCTGAGGTGGCGGAGCTTCGGTCTGGTACCAAATCAGGCAAACTAAACCCAACAGTACCCCAAAATACAAAGCAGAATACAAAAAATGAAGATCAAATAGAAAAATCCACTTCTCTTTTCGTTAAGCAATACTGGGAGTGTTCAGCTCTCCAGTCTCCAATGTTTTCCAGCTGGGAGTCAGCCTTTCCCGTCCTGCATCCCGGCATCCTGTTATTGTTCCAAGTCTTACTAATGCAGAGAGAAAAGGGAGTGGAGGAAACAAGATAAACTTAGCCTTATTATGGCCCTATCTACTTGTTTGTTGCTGCTCTAATGAGGGAACTGAATAAAAGGAAACCGGCTCTGAGAGAAACACCAGAGTTGGTCTGTAATTTGGTATTGTTTTAGAGAGAGTTTTAGGAGCTAGCAAATATCTGAGAGGAACTTTTGGTGTCTGACACTTGATCAGCACAGACTATGCCTGCTTTGCACAAACAGGATTTTCAAAGCAGTTTGAAAGTGTCCTACTTATAAGGATTTTTATACCTGGAAACCTAAAAGGTAGAGCCCTCCTGTTAATGAGTGAGTTCCTGCTAAGGTCTGTCAGTGTTGGGTGTAAAGATGAAATTTCATAGTATTTTTCACAGGTAAGGTGAAGACCTGAGGGGCAAGGCAGTGTAGGTAGCCAGGAGAAAATGTTCATAGCATCTTGATTATGGTGAGTTCTAAGTCTGGAGACCACTCAGGGCACACAGGAGGGGAAGCTTCAGTGTTAAACTGAACTCAAGGGTGTAGCTCTTGGCATTGTGCACTACAAATGAAAGAGGACTTTTTTCACTAAATAATGCAGGAGAAAACTGAGAAGTGCAAGGCTTACTCAAAACAGACTCTTTGGAACCACTTATAATAAATGTAGGCAAATGTTCAATGTATCTTAAATATGACTTTAATAATTTTAACTATCAAATTAAATTTTAAATATTATTCCACAGTTAAATACTCTCTTCCCCCTATTTGTCATTACAGTCCAGCACAGGTGGTGGGATTGATTTCCTGCCTTGCCAGAAGGCTGAGGTTGGTCAGATTGTTTCACATTTTCATGGTGTACAGCAGTGGAGATGAACGGCTTCTGAAGGAATTTGTTACATTAATTATTGAAAAAAAAAAGGAGACATTTTTCAAAGTCTTGTGTAAGGAGCTCAAAGAGTCCAGCTTCGTTGCAGGAAAATAAGCTGTTAAATAAGCTGTGTCACACGGAGAGGAGCAGGGAGATGCTGATAGGGATTTTCCAGGGAAGTGCAGCTCTCTGATCAGGATGCAGCTCCCTGATAATCTGGTGCCCAAAGCAGACAGGGGGCCCAGATAGAATTTACCCTCACAAGTGGCTCCAACTGCATTTCCAGCCCTTTGTACCTCTGGTGTCCCTGTGTGAGGCTGGGGCAGAGGGTGACATTCAGCTGCTACAAGAAAGGAGGAGAGAAAGGAGTCATCCCTCTGCTCAGAGGGAAAAGAGGAGACCCCAGGGCTCTCTCTGTGTGTCGTGAGGCCACAGCTCAGGTTGTCCAGGTCTGTTTCAATGCCTGCTAAATTACCTTCCTATTATCTGATTTGCTTCATCTCCCCCAAAAAGTTCAAGGCAAGAAATGAGAAAATTTCTAAAGGCCTTTTCACATGCTCTGCTTCAGAGCTCGATAGAAAACTGAAAACCTTTTGTAAGTTTAAGAGGAAGATACTTCCATTGAAATTTTAGAGACCTGATTTATCATCTAAAACCTTCCCATGATGCTTTATAGATTTCATCTCAGCTTAACTGGTTCTTTAGGTTTTCTTTCTGGCTATGAGGAAAGGTCCATTGAGGTTTTATGGAAAGAAGAACCAATTCTTGCAGCCCCCTCCCACCAGCAGCAGAACTCCTGATGATTCAGAGTGCCCTGTGCCCTCTGGTTGATCCTACAGATTTGCCCTGCTGTCCCTCCTAGCCAGTGAAAGTCACCATGTTTTAAAGCTGCTGACACAAAATGCTGGCAAGCAGGATTTCTTGTAGATCTTAGACTTTCAGACTATATCATTGGGGCCAAATCATAAGACTTTGGAAAAATTCCTTGATGGCTCATGCCTTTTGCAAGCCAGCGGGTAATGTTTCAGAAATATTATTAATTCACACTGAGTTCTGCTAATGAGAAAATCCTTTGCATGACCAGACAACATTGGCAGACATAATTACCTTTTAGTTACGTGATTTTGTGAATGAAATATTATTTAACAGTCCAGCTTGTGGAATTGAAGGGAACAGGTGAAGAATGAATTAGCACACACTGTTTGACTCATGGATGGAGATGGTGGCATGAGCAAAAGGAGTGATAATTATTTACTTGGCATTTCATGGTGTTTTCCTGCCATTCCTTTCTCCAAACAACATCAGGCCCTTTTCAGTTCAGCTCTGCTATATGAGTTTTCTTCCATGTTTTATCCAGCTGCTCTTACCAGATCATTTGCTTCTTTCTTGGCTTTTCCCACAGATGTTCATTAGCTGCTGCTTTGGGACTCTGTGGCACCTGGGTCAGATATGTCTGGTTTAGATCAGCATTTCTTTCTGTGAAACTTTGAGTTTAGCCTGTGTTATTGAAATTCAGTCTGAGCAATTTGCCAGACTAGTAAAGTTTAAAATAGTCTTCCCTCTCTTGAATGATGGGGTAGAGCTCAACTTTGCTTTACAGGTGCTTGTGCATAGTTTGAATTTGACATTCCTGGGAATCTAAAGTAATAACTGTCATCTTGATGCTGCTGAGAGGAATAATGTGTTATAATGGGCAGGAACACAGCCCTCACTCACCGCATTAAATCTGTTAAATCTGACTGCGCTCACTGTGCACAGACACCTGTGGGGGGTTCGTGTAAGTTACTGGGTTGATAAGTGCACAGAATGAATGTGAGATTAAAGCACTTTTCTTCAGAATTAGATTTTATCTGTTGCTGAGGAGATTGATCTGGTGATCAGGAGCTCCAGTTTCTCTACTTGCTGTGTATCCAGCAGAGCAGGCTGACTTGTGGTTACAGCTGGTTTCAGGTTTGCAGTGTAGTGCTTGTTCACTGTCTCATCTCATCAGTGCTCTGGGAAGTTGTCCTCAAAGAATTAATAAAAACGTAGTTGTAGGAACAAGTTCATTGTTTTCCTAACCAGCACAAGCCTCAGCAAAGTGGATAAAGCAGCCCCATACTTTTCATTAAGTGAGAGCTTTCCTTTTCTTCACAAGTAATTTGAGTTATGGTGAAATTCCATATGATAAATAAGCCCTTCTTGATAAGCACAGTCATCAAAATCAAAACCAGCTATGGACACAGCTGCAAGCAATAATATTTTAATTCTCATCCTACTATCTGACTCTCACTAGGGAAGGGTTTTACCCTTGCCAGTACAGCTCAAGAATGCTTTTGTAACAGTTTATAAAAGTTAGATTTAGTAGTCTGTCCTGCTAAACCCAGCACATTACAGGTGCAAGTGAAGGTGTGCCAGCCTTGGGAATTCAGTCACAGCAGTGATACTGTGTCAGAAATTTTCTGACCAGTTAGGAAATATGGTACAGGAGTGCACAGGCTTTCCTTCAGTTATAAAAATAAACCCCAAATGCTAATTTCCAGCAGCTCAGCTAATCGGTGTAAAATCCCTCCCATCTGAAATGTGCAATTGTATCTGATGGTTGTCTGCAGCCTCTCTGGACAGACCATTACTTGAAGGTTAAAAAATAACAATTCTTCCTCCATGTGGAAGGCATAATCTCTGCAGCACGTTGTGTTGTTATTTCTGGGCCTTTAATCAGGGCAGTGCAGTGCTCTTAGTCATTTCCACTTGGTCACTGAAATTTCCTTTCTGTCACAGCTTGAGGTGCGCATCCTGGAGCCACTCTGACTCAGCTTCCTGAGCTCTGATTTGTTTTTAATTTAAGGTGTACTTAAAAAAAATACAGGTTAGGGTTAGGGGTTAGGGGTTAGGATTAGGGTTAGGGTTAGGGTTAGGGTTAGGGTTAGGGTTAGAGTTTGGGTTTGACTACAGGCTTTTTTTCTTAAAATGTTCAGCAGATAATGATCCCATATGATCTTGTTGCCATGTTTGGAAATGTCAGGAAAGAATAGATGGTACAAAATGCACCCACATTGTACTAAAACTCTGTAACACCCTGAGCAGAAGCCATAAAATGGAACTGAGTCACCACTGAACTGAAGGAAGGAATCATGAATCCCTTTGATGTGTTCACTGAAGACACAATCCACAGGGATTTGGAACAACAAGCCTGCAGCTAACTCTGGCACACTAACCTTTACATGTGATTTCAGTTGGAAGAGCAGGTTGAGTGTAGAGGCATGAAGCTGACAAAAACTTTTCCACAAATGTTTTTCATAAACAATCTTCATTTCAGTGACCCGAAGAACATATCTGTTTTAACTGGAATGTCCCTTAAAATAGAAACCCAAAACAAGGCAATCTGTTCCTAAACAAAAGCGATGAAAATTGTCACCTTTCATCCATGAACTCAGTTGTTTGGTTGTTGAAGCAGCCTAGCTTTCACCTCTGACTGGTGGTGGAAATGGAAGGCTCATGTTTTGGTGTAGAACAGGTTCTCTCTGCTATGCCAGACCTGAAATCAGAGGGAGAACATCCATCCATCTTAATTTTTGTAAAGTCTGCAGTGCAAGCATTATTTTATGTCTGTGGCATTAATTTAAAAGAACCCCAGAAGCAGAGTGTGCAGGCGATGATGTGGAGCTCCTGGGACAGCAGAAGCTGCTGAGGTTTCCCTCAGTGAGCCTCACCTGGGGCTGCTCCAAACCCTGTGGTCTTGTCCTGGCTGTGAGGGATCAGACAGAATCAGGGGTTTGATGGCCTCTTCCCTTTTCTTCCTGCCCTGTTTACACAATTGTTTTCCCACCCTGGCCTTGGCTTTCCTATGGCATTCTGCCCATTAATGGCTCAGCCTGCAAGCTCCTGGCTTCGGTGCTGGGGTGACCAGGGCCAAAGGTCCCTCAGCAGTACTGACTCTTTGATTGTCCTGCAGTTAAAGGTCTGCTAAAAAGCTCTAAAATGGAAGATTTTTAACTGGTTGAACTAATGTTGATTTTTCTTTCAAAAAAAGTTTGAAACCTAATTTTTATGCCTCTCACTGTTCTATGAGAGCTTCAGGGGACACAAAAAGTCATATTATTGCTTGAACTGCAACCTGTATACCAAATAACAATTCCAGGCAGAGGAGACCTGTCATCCCAAAAGCTGCAGCACACAAATAGCTCTGCTGTGCTGGGATTCATGTGGCTACTCAAGTGCAGAAGAAGGTTTATCTTGAGAGGAAGATTTTACAGTACTGAGGTGAAAAGAGCAGGTGCAACAACAGGCAGGTCACACTTTGTTTGGGGCTGCTTTCAGGGCTGTTGCTCACCCCACTGTCCCTCCCTGCTGTATCCACTTGTAAACTGCCAGAGAAGGGACATGGCTCACTGGGGCTTTGTTCCAGTGAGTGCTAATAAACCAGTTCCTGAAGGGAAATAGTGTTTACAGGACGTGAGATGACCCATATCTCAAATGCTTTCCTTGATGCCCCTTGAAGTCTCTAGATTTTCCTTTCATGTCCTCACACTGAGCTGCCTGAGGCCCAGTGATTCAATCTCCATGAGTGCATTCCAAGTGAAGTCATGGCACTGACGTTGGTGTGTCCTGGTCACAGCTCACCCTCCTTCCCTGGCGTGGCCACGTGGGCTTGGAGCTCTCCAGCTGTGCCATGGAACACGCAAGCACACAAAAACACACAGAGACAGAGGCAGAGTCACATAGTCACAAAATCACAGAATCAGCCTTTGAGATTATTGAGTCCAACCTGTGACCCAACACCACCCTGTCACCCACACCATGGCAGCAAGTGCCACATCCAGCCTTTCCTTAAACACCTTCAGGAACCGTGACTCCACCACCTCCCTGGGCAGTCCATTCCAATACCCAATCACCCTTTCTGTGTAGAACCTCTTCCTAATGTCCAGCCTAAACCTCCCGTGGTGCAGCTGAAGGCTGTGTCCTCTTGTCCTGTCGCTGTTCTCTGGGAGCAGAGCCCGACCCCCCTGGCTACACCCTCCTGTCAGGGAGCTGCAGAGAGTGATGAGCTCTCCCCTGAGCCTAGTCTTCTCCAGGCTAAACAACCCCAGC
>VWZP01007710.1:66025-91101 GCA_013396995.1 Dicaeum eximium | reverse complement strand
ACACGCACAGACACACACACACACAGACACACACAGACACACACACACACACAGACGCACACAGACACACACCCCCTCACGCACACTCAGTCTCTCCTGTTCCACAGCCGTGGCCCTGCCTGGCCCACTGTGCCAGCCCAGCTGGTGTCACCTCGCTATGCCTAGCTCTCTCTGCCATATGTTCCCTATATTTCCCCGGCTGGGAGTGGCTGGGACACCCTGTGATCTGTGTGGGAGCTGTGCTGGTCTGGGCAGTGCCAGATGTGGGCTCGAGCTCCACACAGACCCTGCGTGACGCTCCACAGGCTCTCCGCATGGATCACATGGATCCCACTCCCAGATTGCTGCCACCCTTCTCCCAAGGGCACGGATTTCCAGATGGTTTTTGTGTTGATTGAAGGCCCATGGGGCAAGTGAAGGAGGTGATGTGCCTTCTCCAAAGCTGCTGGAGGAGCTGAGCACTTGCCAAAAGCAGAGTGGAGAGAGCTTCTCTGGATGAATCCTTGCTGAGGGGCTGAAGTGTGAGTGCCAAGGCACTAATGCCTTGTAAATTGGTTCAGTGACTTTTACTCATTTATTACACTCCCTTTATTACACCCCAGGCCCAGGTTGCCAGCCCTGCACTTGCTGCCAAGCCCTGTGCAAGTGCAGATGGTTTAAGAGTACCGCTGCCATCCTCCGTGCATTGTCCCTGTGCTGCAGTGGGCATTGTGCCTCTTTAGCCATTGAGTGGATGTGTGAGAACTCCTAATGGCTTGGAAACCAGTCAGGATGGATTTCTCCCCCCAGCCTGTTCAAAGTCAGCCATCTGTGTGCAGGCTACAGCAGCCAGGCTTTGCCTGTATTTAAACTCTGCAGGCTCTGATGTCTCCTCTGCAGTGAGGGTGCTGTGATTTGCGCTGGTCTGAATTTAGCTGTTGGAATGTGGGATATAATTTCCAGCTTTCCCTAGAACTGATAAAATAGCATTTGATTCTTAATGCTGTGTTTATAATTGCATCGATAACTTCCTAGCTTTCAAGCACAGGGGTGGTACAAATCAGATGGAAATCTGAGTATTTGGGTTTGGGTCTTGTTGTTTGGAATTTTGGCATGAGGATGTACCCTGCAAATAGTCAGGGAAACCAGTCACAGACCTTGGAGGGTTTAGTCTATAAAATGCCAGATTTCAGTGACTGATCTTTGCAGTGCAGTGGAAAAATAATCTTTAATCTTCTGTTTACCTGTGAATTGCTCAGTCTGAGGTGTGGGGCTGCTCTCCCCAGCCACACACCAACACTTCTGAGCTGTGAGGATCTCACCGCAGCTCTGCAAACTCAGGGAGTAATACAGGATGAAAAATGGGTAATGAATAATGAAAACATTCAAGCTTTAGGAATTAATGATTCATACTGAAATATATCTGCCCTGGACAGTTTTCTTTTGCTGATATTTCATCTTGACCGTACAAATTCTTATGCTGTGCCCATTCCTGTGCACTTTTACAGAGATTAAAGAGAACAAGAGCTGGTTCCTAACATCCAAACAGAATCTCAAAGGAAAGAATATGCATATTTAAAAGCACAATGGAAAATTTAATGCAGTTAAATCCTTGCTTTGACTTCTCAGGATTTACATTAATTTTGGAAAGGAAAATTATTGATCTTGCTAGTTTGCAAGGATTGTGCATGAACAGCTCTGTTAGGATCTGTCTTCCTGCCTGCTCCTGAAAAAGTATGTAGCAAAATTAACTTATTCTAGAAAGATATATTTATAGTAAAAAAGAGGAAAGAAAAATGTTTGTGAATTACTTCAAGCAGACTTGCAGCCATTTTGACTTGTCTACAGTTTAATGCAGCAGAAAATTATGCTGATTTAACTTTAATAATCTGTTTTGAAGAGAAAGCATAATTTTAAAACACTTGCTTTTCAAAACCTCCCACCTTTTATGTATTATTTGCACACTGAGTGCAATATTTTTAAATGGGCTTCGAGTACCTATGAAATAAAAGGACTGGTAATTAATATTATTTTTACTGCAGAATAACTCAGAGCCTTCTCTGAAGGTCTCCTGAGGTTAAACCAGAGCGATAGAACCTGAATTCAGGCAGATGGGGTGGTTCAGCCAGAGCAGCTCTGACCCAGACCTTGTCCCTGCCCTTCCCTCAAACCCAGGTTTTGTGGCTGTTCCTGTGCTCTGAAGCACAGGAATCCCTGTGAACATGAGGATGTGGATTTTGGTCTGAAATAGCCAGGTACTGGTGCTCTTTTTCCTCAAACAGGGTAGGGTAGAATAGGCTATTTCAGCTGAAATGATCATCTGTCTTTGGCTGCTGCAAGGCTGGGCTAAGAGCTCATTAGAAAAACTTTCTTAAGACACTTCCAGTGTTTCCTGCCCAGGTTCAGATGACAAAGGAATGGGCTCTCTTGAAGGATTCTGTTGTTTCCTCTCGTGACCTTGGCCGGCAGCTGCAGGTGCACGGCAGCATAATGAGAAATGCCTTCTACGTGCTTTCCTCACATCTTCAGAGAGACTGGGTTAAGGAGAGGCTGGCATGAAAAAGGAGACATGCCCAATCATCCCTGTGGGGTGGTATCACAGCCAGGGCTGCACAGAGCAAATGAGAGCAGAAGAGGTCTGAAATATGAGCATTAAACTGGAGCACATTTAAAAATGGCAGAGGATGCTATGAGTCAACAGCCTGGAATGTGCTGTTGGCTGGGGGATGCTCTTTGGTGGCTCTTCCAGCTGGGCGTGGGGGGAAAATCCAGAGGTGTGGGCCCAGAGAAAGAGGTTCAGTGGAGTGGGAGCTGCCTGCAATTTCACTGTCTGGAAGATGCCCAACAATGCACAGCTTTTCTGGTGCTAAAATAGAGGACCACATTTGTGTGTATTTGTTTCACAAGCACTTTCTGCCTGTCACAGCAAAGATTTTTTTGTTCTGTCTCATCTGGAGGGAAAAAAAAGTTGTTGCTATCATTATAAAAAGGAGATTTGTTTTCACAGTCCCATTGAGACTAAGAGGATGGGCACCCAATGGCTGCATTTGTGGGCAGGCTGAGGTATTTAATACACTACAGGAAAGCTTGTAACAAAGTCAGGTTTCTTATGATAAATCACTTTATTGGAGCAGACTTGATTTCTGATTATTACACACATGCAAATAGAAACAGCTTTCACCAAGGCTGTAAACAATGATTGTGCAAAAACTTGCGCTTTACAATTGCTATTATTAATACTACTACTAATAATAATTGGACATAAAATTGTACTTCTTTAGTGGTAATTGACCAGTGCAGGTGTCTTGAGTTATATGTGATTTTTTTTTTTTTTTTACTACTACTAGGACTAGTATTATTTTGATTTGACAGCCTGGAAGCAGAGGGAAATGAAAAGCAACTGTAGCTACAGAGTTGGACTATTCAGTAAGGGCTGAATGCATCACAAATCAGGCAAATGAGAAATTCCAGGTTTTGTTTTGGCTTTCCAGAGCAAGAGACCAACTAGCACATGACAAATTGAGCCTGCTGTGTCGTGTACCCTGTTAATACAGATGCACAAATATAGTTTGCATCATAAATCGACCATTTGTGGAAGAAAAAGAATTCAGAGGTGGAACAATTTTTGCTTCATTCTGCTACCACGGGAGGGTCAGAGACTGCCTTGCATCTCTAGAAATTGTATCTGTCAGGAGGAGCAGTGTGGCTGCACACAGCTCTATTGGTAAGGTGTAGCCAAGAGCCTGGGGTGCTGCAGAGGTTCCTTGGCTGCTAGTGGTGTGACATGCTGGTTTGAAGGGAATTGCTGGGATTAAACAGGTGGTGAAGGTTGGATGATTGCAGATATTCCTGTCACAAAGCTGAGAATTTGTGTTTTCTGTGGCTGTTTGGGGATTCTCTTCTCACCCCCTTGTTTTTCAGCCACTACACTGCATTTCCTCCTTTGTCCTGCACTCAACATCCTTCTCCTGCTCTTCCTGTAGCTCCTCAGGTTTTACTTTTGCCCCATTTCCCCCTGTGGCACCTCCAGGTTGCTCTGTTCTGCAGAACTGTGCCCTCAAACCTCTGCAGAGCAGGAGGGAGCAGCCCCTGCCATGGGGCCAGGGAATCTCGAGTGATTGAATCCAGCTTTCCTGCTTTCCTGACTTTCCCCAGCCGCAATAGATATGGCCTACTCAGTGCCAAAAATATTTCCTGATGGGATGTGCATGCCAAAAGCCTCCTGACTGAAGGGTAATGTAGGTTCTGGTCCTGGTGCTCTGTGTTTCAGGGCTAAACCACCTCTTTTCAGCTTCACCTTGTCTACAAAGGTGCAGTGGCACAAATTATGGTGGGACCTGTTGGGACAATTGCTGAGAAAGTTTATTGTGATGTCCAGGATGGAAGAGGGCCCTGTTGTGCTGAACATTGTGCAAATGAAATCTTCAGGCCGGCCTTGCCCTACAAAGTGCTCATTTCTCCTTCTAGAGGCATTGGGGGCAATAGGGCAACATTTTTATCAATTTACCCTGCTGTAGCTTAATTAAATTTTAAAAGTGATTTTATGTTAAATTCTGTGACTGAGTACTGCTGAAAGGGTTGTCAAGCACTGGGACTGAGGAACTGGAGCTTTAGCCTGGAGAAAAGGAGGCTCAGGGGGGCTCTTGTGGCTCTGCACAGCTCCTGCCAGGAGGGGACAGCCGGGGGATCGGGCTCTGCTCCCAGGGAACAGGGACAGGAGGAGAAAGAACAGCCTCAGGCTGGGCCAGGGGAGGCTCATGTTGGACAGCAGCAGGAATTTCCCCATGGAAAGGGTGCTCAGGCCTTGGCAGGGGCTGCCCAGTGAGCTTTAGAGTGCCCATCCCTGGAGGTGTCCTAAGAAGGCCTGGACATGGCACTCAGAGCTCTGGGCTGGGGACAAGGTGGGGATTGGGCACAGCTGGGACTCCATGGCCTGGGAGGGCTTTTCCAACCTAAATGATTCTGGGATTCTGAACAGGCTGCTCAGGCCAGAGCTGGAGTGCCCATCCCTGGAGGAATTAACAGCCATGTGGATGTGGCTCTTGGAGACATGGTGGCCTTGGCAGTGTTGGGGGAATGGTTGGACATGATGGTCTCAGGCCTTTTCCATCCTAAACAATTCTATGACTCTGTGAAACAAATCTGTCTGGGAATAGCTCAAGTATTATTTCCTATTGATTTTCTTACTGATTTCCTGGGGTTTGTGGATCATATTTCTTCAAGGATAGATTAGATATTTCATTTTGTATCCTAATGTGTGACACAGAATTTTATAATAATACAGCTTACTGTGTGTCCCATGGTGGGAAGAATCATCCCATTTCTTTTAATAGTATTGCTGGAATGAGTCAGGTAATCTGAATTCTAGCTTTACTCTTGGAGGTTGATATGACTACAATGGTGATTTTAAAGGCTTTTATTACTGCTTAAAATGAACTGCTGCCTTCATTTTCTGGAAAGCAGAAACTGACTTCTTGTTTTAATTGGATTGGTAACATTTTGCTGTGTGCATTACATAGTATGAGCTACTTTCTGTTCTATGAATGATGCAAACACACAAAGAACTTCATCAGCAGTCAAGGAAAGAAAAACACACTGGGGATGCTGCTGAGGTGTATTCAGTGCTGCCCCTCAGGCTGTCGTGTGTGTGCTTGTGTCATGTGCTGCTCCCTCCATCCTCCTCTGCTTGTAGGGATGTGCAGGGCCAAAGGATCTCTGAAACTCAGGAGAGCAAAGTGAGGAACACCCCAAATGCAGTTAGGAGTGGGGTGCTTTGCTCCCTGTTGGCCTCTCTGTCACTGTCCAGCCCACAGTGACACTGGTTTGGCACTGGTGGTGGCAGATCCAGTGTCCCAGCTAGGATTTCCCATGGCATTTATTGCATGTGCTCATTTATTGGATTAATTATGATATGTCTTGTCCCCTCTCCTTTGTCACAAGAGATTTTTGCTGAAGAGAAAATGACCAACTTGTTTCTCAGCTCTCTAAATACATTCAGTGAAACCCACCTACCATGGTGAAAGGACACACAACCTGGGTGCCACTAATGCTCTCAAGCACACTTTGAATAGAATAATAGGTGGGAAAGGGAACTTTTTTCTATCTGAATGCAGTAGTTCTGGTATGTTTCCATCTATGTTTCTGTTGAAAGGATTTCCGTTGTATAACAAAGCTTGGGGCAGGAAGCACATTGTGTTTGGACTTTGCTGAAAGAAGGTATAGACTGTGGTAGAATGACAAACTTGTACCTTTGGAGTGGGCTTTTCTCTTTTGGGATTGTTGGGTTCTTTTTCTATGTCTCAGAAACTGGCCACTGGGGAAACAAAGCAGAATGCAAGGAAAGGGAGAAAATTGTTTTTCTGTGTTAGTGTAGCATTTTAATACTAATGCATTTTAGAAATAGGAGATCATGGAGGAGATCCAAGATGCCCTTTGCTATGTATATCAGCTTCCTCCAACAGATAAGGGTTGTGTCTCCCCTTGCCTATATCTGAAGCCCCCTCCTGAGGAGCTGTTGCCTCAAGATATGGTAATCACCCTGTGTGCTGATAGGACTTCAGTGGGCACAGCCCTTCCGCCTGGTTAGTGTTTCCTCTGTGACTGTGACATCTGTCTGTCTTCATTTCTGTATTTAATAACAGCTTAAAAAATTATCAGCATTGGCCCACTAAAATCAGTGATAGTAGATTAAATAACAGATTATGTAGGTTAGTGATACCTGAAAATCAACAGCAGCAGAAAGATTTAATATCTAGGGCTTAATTTTTTCTATGCCAGTAGTTCAACAATGATTCTAGGTCTTAATTCAAAACGCGTTCTGTAGTTTTGTTGGGTGTTATCAACTTGAGTTCTAAAGAGTGGGTTTGTTTATGTGCACACAGTGCAGTAGTGAGCCTGAGCTTTGTGATCAGTCTCAAACTCACAGCTGGACCAACAAGAGCCAAATCTTCGATGACCAGGGAATTTCTAGTAAGAATGTATTTCTGAACCACGCAAAGGCAGAGCCTGGTATTAATTTAATCTGATTTTAAGAGGAGATTTCTTCAGTTTTTCCATTTAGTCCATCTTGGGAGTAGGTTTGTTATTTGATGTGCATTTTTTACATGCTAATTCTTTTTGGTTGTAACATGAAAAGTAAATGGTGAGATGTATCTTATAAAGATGTGCATAACTCTGGTAGCAAAGAAAGCTGGTCTTGATTTCTAAAAAATCTTCTTTGGCAGTAATTTGGGAGAGCCAAGAGGATGAGTGTAGATACAGAGAATTGACATGGAGAAACATCATTGTCTATTAAAAGGGATGTGAAAAATACTTGCAATAGTTTCTGTCTATGGTGTTGTGTTCATTGTGTAGACAACACCAATCCAGGCTGGCTGTGGAGCAGTTTTCTTTCCTGATGCCTTCCCTCAGCAAAGATAAGAGAAAATTTTGAAATTTTTGGGCCATATTTCGAATTAATATGAGTAAATCTTAATGCAGGATAACAACTGGAACATCAATTGAGATTCCAGAGATTTTGAGAGGGAGGTGCAGTGAGCTGCTTGATAAAAAGTTTTGGGTTTGATAAGGGAGATTTTTGTGCATTTCTCTGGACTCTTCCCCAGTATTACCCCAGGCCTGCTTTCAGCACAGTTTTCTCTTTCACACATGCTGTTTTGTGCTGACCAGCTTTCATTCCAGTGCTTAAAAAATGTACCCCACCTAGTGTGATGAATGAATCAGCTTTAAAGAACAGGAGGAAAACACATTGAATCCATCACCGGGCAGAATCTCCTGGGAAGCAAAAGGTCAGCAAGGATCTAAGAATGTGACCTGAAAGCCAAAGTAATCCTAAACCCACTTTTTTAACCTTGAGAGGGTAACATTTAAGATTGTTTGGTGGATGATTATCTGTGGCCAGAGGCTACTGAATTTTTGAGCAGAGCCCAGTGGCCATGAAAGTTGTTACTGGGAGAGGTCAGTACTAAAGATTGAAACCAGGGCTGCAGCTTCAATCCTGAAAGCTTCCACAGAGCACACAGCCTAAAGCAGATCATGGTAACCCTGTGTTTTCATGGGTAATCTTTAGAGGGTTTCTAATCTGAATGACCAAATGGCCTGGGATGTTTGTAATGGACTATGGAGATTTTCCCTCGTTCTGGGAGGCTGGAGAGCAACACCCAGTGCCCAAGACAAAAGAGGTTTCAGGCATGAGCCATGTGGCATCTGCTAAACCTGCTCTGGTGGCCTTTTCAATGAAGTAAGGGACAGCAGGGCATGTGGAACTCGAGCTGTTGCCTTTCCATGGAAAGGAGGCTGTTTGGGCAATTGGAGTTTTCCATGGTGAACTAAGAGCTTGGGGCTGACATCCCTGAAACACTCAGAAGCTCAGTTGCAATTCAGGCCTCACACTGTGGGAAATAAATTTGCACCTTTGCCCAACATTAGGCTTGCTTAATGTGAAAAGAAGAAAGCACCATTACAGTACAAAATTCTGTGTAGTCAGAATGATATCTAAAAAAATTAAAATAGTCCATCAGGGGTATCACAGTAATATCTGCAAAATGGCATCATGTTTTACCCTTGCAAGAGCAATATTCTGATACCCTGAGTAATTTTGAGCAGCCTCATTACAAGTCCCATGCAGTTGTGAGTGTTCAGGAACCTCAAGAAAGTAATTTTCCTTCTGAGAAATTACATGGCTCGGCCCCACAATGCTCTTTGCTGGTATTAACATAAAGCTCTGATGGTCTGGATTGGTGACTGCTAAATCACTGTAGCTCTGTCATCTTTACTGATGGATTTACTATTAATGTGACAGTTAAATGACACATTAAATATTATAGCCATTATTTCTTATTTCACTATTCTTTTAAAATATAATCTGGTTTATTAAGGGTAATTTTAATGCAGCCAGACTTGTGTAACACATGATGCCAAGATAAATGGCTCTAGTGCAGGTGAAACAGGACTCTTAGTGAGGTCAAGATGTATAAAGTTTAGCTAGCTGTCAGTTTTTATGGATCTGCTCTGAAATACTCATGCCCCCAGAAAGGCAGCTCTTCAAGAGAGAACACAATTTACTGCTTTTAAAAAACTGTCACCAGAATATGTCAATGCTATCTGTAATACTGGGGACTTGAGAGTCTGAAAATGAAAATGTGGTGGATTTGCAAATGTATGAACAGAATTATATTCCTGTTAGGAAATCAAATGGATGTAATAGAACTCTTATCCCCAGAAATAATAACAAACCCCACAACAACACCACTGGTAAAGGAATGCTTTTGCAGAGGGCATAGGATAAATGTTATCACAAACACTTTTTCAATTCTAAGAAGGAATAAGTACAACTCAAACCTGTCAAATTTTGTGCAGTTAGGTGTGACAACTCTGACTTTAATTCTTGTCCTCTTTTAGCGATGTCACCACAATAACTCCTAAATACATGTAAATACACCAAGAGCTTGTCTCACAACACAATAAGGAAGTAAATAAATAGTAACAGTCTTGAAATTTCCATTTGGGCTGAGAGCAGCTCAGTATTGACCGCAAAAGGGCTTGGGAAGGACCAAACTGAAAAAACAGAGAATGAGGTATTTTAATTTTTCTGAAAGAGCCTGAATTTGTATGTTTGGTTGAAATTAAGGAAATCAAATAAATCCAGACCTCTGTGCCTAAAAGGAAAACTAAATTAAATTAAAGAAATTAATTTGATGAAAATGTTTTTCTGAAGTGAATTCCATGACAAAACTTTAAAAAATCTGTAGTTGCTCATTTCTTTAAGAAACCAAGTATACATTTTGTGCAATGGCTCTTTGCCTCAATCAGTTACTCCATTTTGAGGTCAGGCTGCTTTTACATTATCATCACCTCTAAAACATAATGTGAAATACAGACAGTCATAAATTGCCTCTTGCAGCATGAGAAATAAAAATGTAATGGATTCCCATTGGATTATGAATGCCTGCGCTACGAAGGCCTTCATAATTTTGTGGCTTTACCACATATGAATTATAGGTATGATCTCTCACCACAGGATGCATATAAATATCTGTAGTGATTGTGCATTCATTTATGTGTTCTCCATTATGCTTGTAATGTGTCCAAGGGTAGAAATTACAGCATGTAGCTGACAGCAGAGTTCAGCAGGAAATATTCTTGATGGTCGTGCCACAGTGACTTGCGCTGGAAGGAGAAGCCTTTCAGTGGCATCTTACCCCCTCTTTGGAGGGCTACCCTGCCCTCAAAGGGGCTGTGGGCATGGGCAGAGACCCTGCTGCTTTGCACAGTTGGAAATGTAGCTGTGAGGATCAGTGAGCAGGCAGAACTCATTGAGCTGCTGACCCCACCAGTGCCAGCAGCTTGAAGATGATTAAAGAATGTGGTGACACTTCAGATCACTTTGGCTTTTCCATTTGGGTTTCATGGCTTTTGTGCAGAAGCAAGTGATTACTGAGTCTGAAAAGTGGTAAATTAACAAAATTAAAAGATTTCCCAAGCAGAAGCTCATCCCTGCCTGCTCTCTATGGGCTGTTTGCACTTTGCTGGGAGCTGATGCCCAGTGAGTACTAGCATGGCTTTGCTGGGGCTCACACTGTTCCTGTGGGCAGCTCGAGGCTGCTGGAGGGTTTCACTGGACCTGGGGAACAGATCTGTGGTGTTTATGAGCTTGTCACTGCTTTGGGAATGTCACCTGGTGTAATTCAAGCATGGCACTGTCCCCATAGCTGCCAGCGTTAACAGACACCACCAAAATGTTACACAGCTGGAGCCTCTCCACATCATAATTCTGACACATCCCAGTGCTCCTCTTATGACCTAATTTAGAGAAGACATGCTTGCCTCTCCTGTGGTTCCTGCATGTGGAAGCTCAACGATTCCTGCCATGTGTGTTACAACTGCTGATTAAAATACAGGAGCCTCCTCTTTGCTTTCTCTGTGCACCTCTCTCATTATCACAGCTTTGGATATTTCAGCTGTGTTACCTCAAGAGGAGACAGCACTGAACAAAGAGTATTACAAATGATTTCTTAAAAGCTCCCCATCTAACAAAAATATCGCCCCCAAAGAGCGGCAGGAAATGGGTTCCAGCCAGGCCACCAGTGCTGGGCTTGCCTGGGGTCCTCCTCACTGGTTACAGACCCAGCTGACAGTTCTTTCTGCTCCAAATGAGCCAAACCTTTTCTATAAGATGAATTTCTGAGTCCAGCACCAGAGGACTGTGGGGTTTTCAGCTTGATTCCTGCTCTTGCTTAATGACTTCCCCTTAATGGCCTCAGTATTTTTGGAGCCATTGAGAGATCTGGTTAAATGACAGTGAAGAATGTGTCGTATTTCCAGTCCACTAAAGGTTTTTTCCAGTATGGAAATCTTGAATTAATCTAGTTGTAAGCACATAAAAATGCTCCTATTGGGCCTACAAGAGCTATGGTACAAAAGGGTGTGCAGTGGGCATTGCTGGTCTGGAAACTCAACACACCTTTGACTCTCTCAAATGGGGGCTGCTGTTTTATTCCAAGTTCTTTGTCCAGCCTCCACTGTCTGAGGATTTATTTTAATGCAGTTACTTGTGGACTTATTTAAAAGCATTTTCTGTTGCAAATCTCCCTAAAAGGATTCTGCAAGTGCTACACTTAATAATTTCAAAGAATGGAAATGACATTTAATGTGTTTTCCTGCATTAACCTTCTTGCCTGTAGTAAATAAGGTGGTGCAAAGTATCATTTTCATGTACTAGGCATTGCATTAAGCAAAGAGATAAATGAATATTTCTACAGGTTGTATTATATAAGCCTGTTACAGCAGGTTGCTGCTCTAGTAATCTGGATAATGCTTTTTCCTTTTGTGCATGTTACTGGCAATTCTTTGGATCGTATAAGCTGCATGTCCTCTGCAGCTAAGATGGGCAATCATTTATTGTTGCTACTCACAAAAAAAATTGTCAGGATTTAATGAGAGGGATTGTGAACCACAATTTAATTGTAAATCTGAATTTATTTATTTTTTTTAAGAAATATGCTGGTCTTAGTTTGACTCTTGGACAAAATATGATTTTTACATTTGAGGTCAAGTATAAACTTAGTTTTAGAGAAAGAGGTATAAAGGGGTTTTTAAACTGTTTTCTCTAAAGCCACCTCCATCCCAACAATTTCTCCATTTGAATTTCCAACCATTACAGGTCCTGCTGTTTCCAAAGACTGACATTTCTCTGCTTCACTGCAGAGAACCCTCAACTCATTTAGCAATATGAATTCATGTCATTACTCCGACCTTCTTAAAAACTATAAAAATGCTTTAATATTTCATCCTTTTTTCCCCCCCGGAATGATTACTGTTTATATTACAGCTGAGACCAGAAGACAGGCTTTGGAAAGCCCTTTCCCTGGGGATAGGTGGGCACAAAAGATGTGGTGCACAGGCTCCTGCTGAGCACACCAGGATGGCTGTGTCTGCTTCCTGGAAGCTGCCCAGGTCCCTGGAATTGCAGTGAACAGCATGCAGGGACCTGGGCTGTGCCACTTTCAGGGGTCAGCCTTTGAGTGCAGGGATTAAGCAGCTGCAGGTGCAGTTTTCAGCTTAAACCCCAGAAGCTGCGGGTAAAATGGGCTGGCCATAGGCTCATCAGTCCCTGCCACAGTCAATAAAGTCTGTGGCTGTGCAGCTATCCCCTCATCCATCCATCCATCCATCCATCCATCCATCCATCCATCCATCCATCCATCATCCATCCATCCATCCATCCATCCATCCATCCATCCATCCATCCATCATCCATCCATCCATCCATCCATCCATCCATCCATCCATCCATCCATCATCCATCCATCCATCATCCATCCATCCCTCCATCCATCCATCCATCCATCCATCCATCCATCCATCCATCCATCCATCCATCCATCCATCCATCCATCCATCCCTCCATCCATCCGTCTGTCCGTCCCTCCCTCCCTCCATGTGGCTGCATGGACAGTGTCCTCCCAAAGCACAGGGTACAGAGCTCCTGGAATCTGTGTCCTTCAGGATGGTGCAGTACTGGTGGAGCCATCCCATTTCATCCTCAAGGCCTCCCTAACGACCCCCAATTAACTCTGTGGCTGATTCATCAAGAAATCTCTCTGTGGTGTTGGATTTCCCAGAGCTGCAATGTGGAAGTGAGCAGCCCCGCGTTCCCACAGATGCCCTGGGTATGTTCCACCTCTCAGATGAGGAACTGCTCCCCGAGAAGTTTTGGTGAGGTGTTAAAGTAGGGCAAGGAAGGCAGAACTTGGAGCTGGAGTTCCCCCTCTTCAGGATCACTCAAGTAAATCACTTCCTTAGCCTGGGAAAACACCGCTAGCCCTCATTGAGGGTCATTTAAATGGCCATGAGTGACTGCAGTGAGTGAGTGTTAGTTTTGTGTGTGTGAGCACACTTGTTACCATTTTAAGTCATGGATTTAAGTGCATGCAAATCCATCTAATGCATTAAACTTAAAGTTTTTGGAGTCTGGATTTCAGAAATAGCTCTGTCATGAAAATTAAATGGTATTCAGAGAGTGTTTTCTTTTATTGTAGCTATAACTAAAGATTTTTTAAACTTTAAATTTTTAATTAAAATTTAATTAACTTTTAATTTTTAAACTTTAATTTTTTAAAAAATCACTGTCATTCTCCTATTAGCTAAAAAGCACAACCCAAAACCCAAATAAATAATCAAGTACCTTAGAAGTATGATAATGTAAGTAAATACTCCATGTAAATAAATACTTTCTGAAACCTCTGCTAAATGTTATCAAGTTAAAACTTGAGAAATAAAGCTGTCAATGCAGTAATCTTGATTACAAAACTATGCAGTCCTTGCTAGTTTAAATGCTGGGGATTTGCTGTCTACCTTACATTTTGGAGTTGAAAGATTCACTTCTTTCCTTTTCTCTCCAGCTTTCAAGGAAGTTCACAATTTCTTTAAAACTTTGCTGCTTCCTTTTTTATGCCCCTCAAAATAAAGCATAGCTTCGAGCTGCTAGAAATACTGAGAGAAAGTCAGACATAATTTTATTTTTAGAAGAAATTGAGGTAATGCTTATTAATTTTGAGCCTTTAAGAGGTTTCAGATAATTTGCTCGCCAGGATTTCATACTTGAAGTATCTGAAAGGGATGGTAACATTTCCATATGGGCAATCAGATTATGAATTTGAATAGTATTTCAGCACCTTTCAAAGTAGCCTTTCACTGTGACTGTGTCAGGTTGCACATATTGCAAATAAGTTGTCAGAAAGTGAGCAAAAGTATTGTTCTTGTTGGACATGGGATGTGGAGGCCTGTTCTAGTCCAGTAATTTGCATTTTATTTCTTAGAAGATCTAACCTGTTAACTGTATTTAGCCTCTGGAGTTTGTCTTGATCTGTTTAAGCACTCCAGAAATGTCAGGCTGATGTTTTGCCTGCAGGTAAAATATCCAGAGTTGATCTACGGTGCCCAGTGTAAGGAATATCTTCAGTTTGTTCTGCCCAGTAACTTTGAACAAAAGCAAAGCAGCTCAGTGTGACTTGGCTTTCTCAGTGTTCTCACAGAAACACTCTCCTCACACTCTGTGTTCTCATCAGGACCTCATGGTCTTTCTCCTCCAGGCAGCGTTGAAAACACCTCATTCTCAACGTCCTCTGTGTACTTCTTAAATATATCACAGCTTTACTTTGAGAGAAGGAATCAGGGACAATTTTCCTTGAATTTGCCTCAGGCCTTCTTCCAATTAGAAAATCGAGATGGGGTAAGGATTCAATCTGGGTGCTAAATCAAAAGCAATTTGTACCTAGAAGTTGTGCGAGGGGAGAAACAAAGCCCCTGTCTAACTCAGAGTAATGGAACCACAGAAAATCTCCAGAGCAGGATGAGCAGGAGGAATGGCCTTGTTTCCCTGAGTAACTCACTGGGAAAGGCTTAAGTTGTGATTGATGAGAGGCCTGAGGAACACTAACAGTATCAGTCAGCTGGCATTTCAGTGATGCTGAGAGCAGTTGCTGAGCCAGCCCAGGACCACACCCCAGGGAGGCTGCCTCTGGGTGGAAGTGTGCTTTCATCCTGCATAATTCAGCCATGGCCTTGGTGCTTTCATTTCAGAGCCCTGAAAAGAAACTGAAAATAAACACTTTGTGCTTCCCCCATCAGTGCTCGTGTTGTTGCAAATGGCATGAGACAGTGGGAGTGAAACAAGAGACCAGACATTTGCCACTCCTTTGAAAAAGGAACCCTTAACCTGCCCTCTGAGCTTCATTTAGCAGAGAATTCCTTAAAGAACTGTCCAGAATGCGCCTGAAAGAAGAAAAGTAACGACCAAGACCTGATCTGATCATTTGCAGAAGGAATTTAATGACACTTTTGTTTTGCTTATGTAATTTCCTTCTTCCTCCCCTCCTGTCAGACCCTGTTCTCATCAAGGGATATCTGACAAGGAAAAGATGTGAATAGGATACAGCTGAAAGCTTCTGAGCTCTTGGGACTTGGTAGGGAATGCACACCCTGATCCAAAGCCTCCTTATCTCCTTGCTGCTGGATTTCCCTCCAGCTCTTTGAAAGGAGAGAGGGAAAGCGGCAGGAGGACACAGAGCCAGGGCAGAGGCAGTGAGTGAGAGCTGCACTGCAGAGAGGGTCTCACACTTCCCTGTGTGCTCCAAGAGAAGGGCAGCCAGCCCAGTGCAGGTAAATTCACCCATCCTTAGAGATTCCCTGGCAGAGAAAATATAAATCCTGCTTCTGTTCCTGAAATAAGTTCTGCCACTGCTGGCTGGTGAAGGAAGTGGCCACAGCTCAGGGAAGTAGAGACACCCACTTGGGCCAGATCCAGCTGTGAGATCCAGCTGTGACTCCCTGAGAAAAAGAGACCTCCAAAACTGCCCTGATCTTCGATTGGTAAATTAACTTCATAATTTGATAACTGCTTTAATTAGTTTATAATGGTGCTTATACATCCCTTTCCTCTATTCCTAAAATAATGAAGATGTTTCTGTGCCCAGGATGTGGTGCTAAGGCCAGGTAGAGGATGTGATATTTGGATGCATGTTCTGCTGCTCACTTACCGAAATCCTATTTGCTTTTCCTTCCCTTTCAAAGAAGCCCATTCTCTAGGTGGTTGTATCCAGGCACAGCCTTTGCTCTTCTTGTGTCTGAAGCCAAAGCACTGCTCAGGTAGTCCTGGTTTTCCTGGTGCAGTTACTCAGCTCTCCTGCAAAACCTCATACAGAGTCTCCAGCTCTGATCATTAACAATCTTCTCTCCTCACATCATCCACACTGTTTTCCTGGCTCTTCATCCAATCCATATTTATATTCAATGGGCAAGAACTTACAAAATTATCTCAAAATCAGGCAGGTTATCATGAAAACTAAAATTGTTTTTATTTGTCTCCTTGCTCCCCAGCACTTGCCTTATCTGCAAGTAAAAAAGTACGCTGGAAAAAGTAAAAAAGTATCCTGATCTTAAAGTAAAATATTAGTGAAAATTTGTAGTTAGCCTGGGCAAAATGAGCTTGTTCTTCCTTCAGGGATCTTCTCAGAAACAGGAGGAGTGTTGAGCTTGAAATGCTCACACCAAATTTGTCCCTTTGAAGTGCCATAACTGGTTATGATTTGCCAAGTTTTGCACTGCAGCTGATGCTCTGCATCTCCAAGTGTCATCATGGACAGCCTTTGCCCTGGCTGTGGCTGAAAGATTTTCCCCAGGATCATGATCTGTGTGTGCTCCCATCCCTCTGTGGCTCAGCAGAGCTGTTTTGCCGTGTTCATGTCTCAGCTCTGGCAGCTAGATGTGCTTCTGTTTGCCATCCAGGCACTGCTATCCTTCTGCAGTGTATTTAAATTCTGTGTACCAAGGAGCACAAAGGAAATCTGTTGATAGATTTGTTAATTGTTGGTACATAATGGTATCTTTTGGAGAACAGCACCTGGCCAGGCTGGAATGTGCTGCCAGCTGGCACTTCAGGGATACCTTAAAGTCAGGACAAAAGCTCTCTGTGATGCAGCTGTCTCACACCACTCTCACTGTGCAGGGCACAGAAAAGGCTCTCTGCAGCATCTGAAGGGCAAACAAAGGGGAAGGAGCCTTGATTGGTGAGCCTTGATTGTGTTACACAGGGATCAGAGGAGATAAAACACGGGCTAGTGCACTGTTCATAAAATAAAGGTTCCAATTACACAAGGTGCTGCTGCTTCTGTGTCTCCCTGACAGCTGTGAGAGGAATGAAAACCTCAGCTCTTGTTACATTAAGATGTTAATAATTAATTCTTCCTTGGGATTCTTCATGCTTAGGCACTGTACAGAAGACTGGCTTGGGTTAAGGCTGAAATTTTAAGAACTGCCACCTTCCCCTCCTTCTAATTTTCAAAGGATACAAACATTCAGAGCCCACGGGTCTCCAGTGATGGGTGCAGAGAGATCAAACAGGTTTGGGGACAAAGTGTGACATGAGCTCCAGCTGGGGAATGGGTGTGGGACCCTCCTGAGCCAGTGTGGGCTGCTTTGCTCTTGGTGGGAACATGCAGGGGACAGGGAAAGCTGCTGATGTGGCAGCAGCTCCTGCCGGACAGCTGGGGCTGGTACCGTGGGGCTGGAGGTCACCTGAACCCCCAGGAGCTCTGTAGCTTGGCTGTTCCCTTGTGCCACTCCCCCATGGAATTTCCTGAACAAAAAGGGAATCTGGGCCTGGGTTGTTGCTTTGAGGAAGAGCATCCAAGGCTCGGTGTTTCTGAGGATTGTTTTGAGAAATGAGCTGCACCTAAAAGAAAATATTTCTTCAGCTGAGATGGGGGTTAACAGGGGCCTCTGAGGTGCTCACTGGGATCAGTGGGATGTAGGGCTTGGCCTGATTGTCCCAGGGCAGGAGTGTGAGTTGAGTGTGGGCAGAGCCCGCTCCCAGCACTGCTCCTGCCTTTGGTGTGAGCTGGGACCTGAACTGGGACCTGCTGCCAGCCCTTCCCACCCCAAGGTGAACATGGGGCTGCTGAGTGTCCCCCACCATGGGCTCCTGCACACCCCAATGTGGGAATGCTGAGTGTCCCCCACCACGGGCTCCTCCACACCCCAATGTGGGAATGCTGAGTGTCCCCCACCACGGGCTCCTGCACACCCCAATGTGGGAATGCTGAGTGTCCCCCACAATGGGCTCCTTCACACCCCAATGTGGGAATGCTGAGTGTCCCCCACCACGGGCTCCTTCACACCCCAATGTGGGAATGCTGTGTCCCCCAACACGGGCCCCTGCACACCCCAGTGTGGGAATGCTGAGTGTCCCCCACCACGGGCTCCTGCACACCCCGACGTGCCCCAGCCATGTGTCACCTGCAGTGCTAGAGGTGGAGCAGAGCCAGGAGTGGCTGCTGCCTGCTGCATGGAGAGCAGCTCTCTCATTTCACTGCCTGGCCAGCCCAGCAGAGCGTGCCTGGCTTTGAGGAATGCCTTTATGTGTTGGCTGTGATCTGTTGGCAAATTAGGCCACGCCAAATGTGCCTGCAGCCTCTTGCTGTGAGGAGGATGGATGCTCCTCAGATCCTCAGCACACCTTGGAGGTGTTTGCACATTACAGAGTATTTGCAATCTATTTGTCCTGCCTTTGATCATGTCCTTGCTGAATGTATTCTACTTGCATGCCCTTCCCTCTCTCAGCATTGATCCTTTTTATAGTCTTTCATAACAACTTGGGTTTCAATTCTCTTACAGTTCTCTAATTAGTGCTCTTTTCTTCCACTGCTAAGGCAAAGCCTGGGTCTGTTGTACCGGCTGATATTGTGGCTCAACACACACTTCCTATTACATGAGCATTATGTAGTGCATTGTATGTACTGCTTGTTACATTTGGCATTTTATGCATGGTTATGGGGAGTGTAATAATACAATTAAAAGGATATCTAGAAAGCATATTTTTGATGCCTCAGATTTTAATCACACAAACTGCATTTGCTTATTTGTCATAGCAGGGGATAGAATTAGACTTGATGCTAAACTTTAGATGAAGGGAAAAACTGATTTTTAGGATACGTTTATCACACCAGCTGGCAAAAATCTATTGGCCTGTGTGGGGTTTGCTCTGCTGGGTATGCCACAGTGAAGGTGTAATCTGTGCACAGCTCTGTCACAAGCCATGTCTCTGCATTTTTGGGCATACCTCCACACCTCCTGCCTGGGCTGGCTCCCGTCCCTGCTACAGCCAGAGCGGCTGTGTGCTCTGCTTGCCAGAGATTTACGGTGAACACAACAAATACCTCGTCTCAAGCTGTGCTAGGAGACTGTGTGTGTTTAGACACATGCTGGATAACAGCACACCATCCCATGCACGCTTCCCAGTTCTGCAAAATACCCCCACAGTTTCCATTTATTTTCCTGGAGAAGTTACCAGATGCTTCGTTATTGTTTTGCAAAACAGGCTGCATATTACCCATATGTTTTCCCCCTTGTTTTTCAGGAGACAAACTAAACGTTGATGCCTGTTTCAAGTACTCGTTAAATATTTTAGATAGGTTGGGAGTGAACAGCAAGAGCTTTTCAGAGCATGGAGCAGGCAGAAAATCTGTGCAGTGGGGCATCCTGGCCGTGGCAGGCTGGGGTGGGGCTCCTGGGTGGCACAGGCTTAATGGGAAAGGATTAATAACCTTCATACACTTGCAAGAAAGGGAATATTTCAGGGTGGTAACCAAGCCTCCTGGCAAGAGGTGGGCAGAGGTTTTTGATCCTTTAATCTCCTTTTTGAAGAAAAGGAGATGAGTTTTTTTCTGCTGGGTCTAGGAGGGTTGTCAGCAGCCAGAGGTGGTGCAGGAACAAGGAGGAGGTTCGGGCAGGCTGGAGGTCTTAAAGCCAGGCAGAAAAGGGAGAGGGGCTGTTCTCTGGGGCTGCTGGAGCATGGGGGATTGAGGTGAACGACACTTAATTACAGGTCTTTATGTTCTGCTTCTTGACACAGGCCCCCTTAAGGGCATAAAGCTGTAGCTGCACATCCCGTAAAAATGGGAATTCTGGGATGAAGGCACCATTCAGATAGTGCAGCTATTCAGGTGAGTTTAGGTCTGCACAGAAAATGAAGACATGTCTGAGAGTGAATGTTTATAAATTAAGTACGTATCCCAGAGAAAATGTTAGTCAGAACCAGGGGATACATTCCCGTGAATAGTGCCTTACTTCCCAGGTATTCCCTTAGGTGCTGATGCAGCTGTGATGGTATTTTGGGATGTGAAGGAATTCGGATGGAAACTGGCACATATCCATGTTTTGCTTTGTTGAATTTTCAGGAAGAAATTTCTGTTTCAAAATTTCTGATAAATATTTTGCTGTGTAAAACTCAGCCGAATGGTGCAAAACTCAAAACATTTCCCCCTCATCAAAGTCCCCGGTAATTTCTACACTATTGCATCTTGATTTTGTAAATGGCTTTTTGTTAAACTACTTTGGGGAAGGGAGATGACTTTGCCATTTTTTAATATGTCTTTTTGCACCTCTTCATCTCATGCAATGCTGTAATAAAAAGTTTGCCTAGCAACCAGTGCATCCACTAAGGATTATGGAAAAACTTATTACTGTCACTTATTGACACAACCTTGACAATTCAGCTGTCAAAAGGTTGACAGTTCAATGGGTGACAAGTGCAAGAGATTATTAATGGTGTAATTTCTAATGTGTTTCATGTCAGAGTGGAAATATCAATTGCTTAGGAGCTAAATCTTGGCTGCTCTGAGATCAGCTGAAGGGACTAGAAGGAAGCAGAGACCACAGGCTGGCTATAGGTACTTAATGTCCCTGATTTGCTGTCAAGAGAGAGAAGGGCTCATCCAGAGTGGGGTTTCTTTGGAGAAAAAGACTGTTCTATGAGAAAGCTGGAGGTGTTCCTGATACCTCGCAGTGATCTATTGTTGGGAGGGAAAAGGTCTGTGATCTGATGGCTTCTCTGCCTTTAGAAGCTTCCAGATATTTCTGTTTACAGCATGATTTAGAAAGGAATGACCTTTCTCCAGAATACTTCCCTATTGGTGCTCCATGACTTTGGCTCCAGCTGTCTGTGCTATTTTACTCTAAAGTGCCATATATTTTTGTTTTATTTATTTGAACTCTACCCTGACCACTACCTGCTGCTTTGCAGATGGCAGCACAACCCTCTGTATGATGTCACTCCTGCTTTGCTTCCAGGCACACTCAGTGTCCCTGTGGAAGGTGAGCTCTGGTGTCACTCCATGGCCACAGCTGGTTTTCTGCTGGCAGGAACTGCTGTGGTTGGCACTGTGCACCTGTGACCTCCCTCCTGTACCTGCTGGAAAAATGCTCCTGCTCCAGCTGGACACAGATGAAACAGGAATATGAAAAGGAGAAGCCATGCTCTGACATGGAATTTCTGGGAGCAGGAGCAGTGAGCAGAGCGCAGCTCAGAGGAAGCGTCCCCATCACTGAGGCTGTGCTCCTGCTCTGTGCAGGGAATAAAGCTGATGGAAATTCTGTCTGCTGGCTGCTCAGACTGGAGGGCTGTGCTCTGCCTGTTCTGCCCGGGGGAAGTTTGCAGTTGGAGCTGTGATAAATGCTCTGGATGTTTTATTGCAGTGTTCCTGCTCTGGTTAGTGGGGCCTTTGGCAGCCCAGCCCTGGGAGCAGCTGTGGGCTCACCACAGCCAGCCAGAACCCAAACCCAGCAGTGGTGGGCTCCTTGTGTGTGTGTGTGTGAGTCAGGGTGCTCAGACCTCGATGGCCTCAGCAGACCTGTGTCAGTCATCCCCTGAGCCTGGCTCTGCTCCTCTTCTGGAAGCCAACGCTAATCAGCCATGACTTGGAAAATTAAGTGTAAAAGTAGAGGTTTGTAGTGGCTGTGCTGTGCAGGTCTGCAAGGGAAGTTGCACACATGCCAGCACAGTGAATGCACCATAAATCTCTGCCCCACGTTGCATATAAAATAAGCAATTTAATTACAAGCTACTAAGACTTCACAAGCAAGTGAATCTGATTCAGCCACCTCATAACCTGCATGAAAATAATGCCTGTACTTCAACAGATGAGCATATAAATGAAAATGTTAAAAATAAAATACTTTATTTCACCCTTAATTTGTGATGGTTCAAGGCAATAACTGTCATAGACAAATTAATATGCTTTATTAGGAAATCAACATGTTGGAGGTGTAGCCTAATCTGTTCTGCAAGGGAATCATGCCAGCATGTAATGACAATACATAATGTATACAATTTCTATTGACTTTTTGCTGCTTAGCAGCTTGAATGAGTAGTAGCTTCTAAACTAGTGAGTGCAGAAGCCTTGCAGAACTCCTGAAGTCTTTGAATCTAAGAGACAGCAGGTTGGAAAACATAGAATTGCTAAAGCATAGCTAGAAACAATTTTTAGCTGAACAGGAAAATGCTGCGGAGATGTAAATTATTAAATATCCTGTAAGTGTTATTTACATACCTGCTCATGAATTTCTTCAATATGTATACAAGACACCTCTCAGTGTCTCACAAGTCAGGAGATCCTGTTTTTTCCCAATTATCCACAGCTTGTTAGACCTTCAAACATTGCACAATAAACACGGGAAGCTCCACTTCACAAATAACTAAATGTGCAATAGTCAATTAATGCTGTGGTCCTGCTCTGCAGTCCATGGATGCTCTTCTGTGTAATGCTGTGGCATGATGCTTTAAGGTCTTGTTTTGCATGTGTATTTAAAAAAATGCTACTCCTGATTGCTGCTCTACACAGTTGAAACAGCTTTCTTAACTAAAGGTGGAAAAAATTGATTAGAACAGCTAGACTGTGGTTAAAGAAATAGTCATAAGTTCCCTGTTAATCAATGAAGAATTCTGTATAGCAGGAATGAATTCCGATACTTTTCCCCTGTATTTAACGTTTCTGGCAACAGGCCAGAAGTACTGAGGCTATGGGTTAGAGTCTGTTTTAGAAACAGCAAACAGGATTTTAATTGCATGATACCAATTGACTTCCAGCATTTACAAAAGAATAGATTTATGGCCTCAGCTCTGAGGGAATTAGTAATACTTACCTCTACTCTTTCAGTGCTCTAACAGTGAGTTTGAAGTGTTGGCTGGGTTTGATCACTGGCATTCTGCAGGAGGCATAGGTGGGTGATAAAAAGCAAAGCAAGCAATAGTCACCTCCCCCAGGGGTATTTATTAGCTCCTTCTGAAAGGGGGGAGTGTAATTCCCTGTGCTGAGGCTGACTGTACCTGTGTGACTCTTTGAGAAAGACATGTTGTACACTTTGTCTGGCAGGGCCTGGAGTGTCTTCTGTGAAAAACCTCCTGGAAAGAAATGCAGGAATTTCGCCGCATTTTGTGCTTGTGTGTACATAAATAGGAGAAAAAAGGCAGCACTCTCTGCCATTTGGACAGTAAATGTCCCATCTCCACCTGCTCTGTGCTGCCACTGCCTGACACCTCACAAGCAGAAGTCATGTCCCTTCCCTGTGGGAAGTGCCTGGCTTATGTTGTACAGCAAATTGCAGTTTTTCTGTGGTTTTCTATGGTCATTCTTCCATTTCTTTGGACCTGCTTGGTGAATCTACCTGTGCTTGGCTGGGGTTTCGTGGCAGGCACGATGCCTCACCTGTTAGCCACGAGCTCCCAGAGGTGACACTCCAGTGACTGCATGGGGCTGTTGTGGCTCTAGGGCTGTCCCTCCACGGGAACTGGTTTGCTTTGCACTCCAAACAAAAGGTGACAGCACCAGGGAGTGGAAACACCCCAAATGTCCTCATCCATCCCCTTGTCTTTTCCCTCTCTGCCTGGGAGTACGGAGCAAACCCTGACCCAGAAAAAAGCCTTTTGGAATCAGCTTCACAAAACCCCCTTCCTCCTTTGGTCTGGTTTTCAGTGGAAGGAAATATCTGCATTTCAGAAGGAAATGGAGGAGACTTGTATCTTTTTGTTTGGCCAAGTGGAGGTGCAGAATTTTGCAGAGCTCTTTGATGAAGAAAGAGTGCAAGACAGCCATCTGGTCCCTGCCCATCAGCATTCACAGGCCTCCCAGCAATTTGCATTCTTCGTTTGCTGCCGAGTAAGTGCTGTTTCCAAGACACAGGGGAGTCTAGAGAGACTTGTGAAGAGACCATTTTATTCCTTGTGATACCATTTATTAGGGAGATAATTAAAAATTCACCACAAATGTGCTTTAATTAATACATCAAGATGAGAATGTAAAGCCCTTAGGGTGGAAGAAGAAACTTCACCTTTAAATATAAGATGTACCTTACTTGCTTTAAAGTAGACCTTTGAGAATGGCAGTTTTACTTATCTAAGCTTTTTAGAAAGTTGAAATCTCTTTGTAACAGGTAGATAATGGTTTCAGCTGCTTTTTTTTGTAGGCAAGGAAATAACAGCACGTCTTGAAGTGGAATACTGGTATTTTCATAGCTGGGAAATTATCTGTTTTACACTTTTGGTAGATACATTATCTGAGTAATTGTAGGAGAAATTCAGGCCCCGTGTGTAATATAAAATACCAAAGAGAGCTTTTAAGGAGAAGAATGCTTTTCAAACTTTATTTTCTGGAGGTTGGAGAAAAGGGAAAATACTTAAATAGGTACCTTATACGTAACAGCCCATATTATTCAGAAAAACAGAATAGTGTTGTAAATTAATTCCACAAGTTATTTCTCTCAAGATCTCTCTCAGTACCTCAGCATTTAACATGTGCCTCCTTAGGCTGGCTGCTGTGCCCTTTGGGTTTAATTGAAACTGTGTTGACATTAAACCCACCTAAATATTCAACACAAACTGCCTGGGAAACACAAACAGAACAAGATACCTTTGCTACCCCTGGCACAGACAGCAAAATGTTCTGTTGGGTTTTGTGGGTGTCTGAGAGAAATCTCTGGGGATTAAACTGGGGCTGAGCTTGCACTGGCCATGCCCAAGCACTTGGGTGGGGATGCTCTGCTTTGGGCTCTGAGCTGACCCTGCTGCCTCAGGGAACACAGACAAGAAAGATCCTCCCAGAAATAGGAGAGGAACAGTAAATCTGTGGCCATTTTCTATTCAATGCTAACTAGACAGTGCCCTTAAAAAGTGACACTTCTGTGGAATTCTGCACTTTACTTTTAATTAAGAGGCAAAGTAATTTGAATCTGAAGGGAAAATGGCCCATTGTGTTTGGGCTTTTTTT
>VWZP01007710.1:30265-65935 GCA_013396995.1 Dicaeum eximium | reverse complement strand
AATATTCTGGTTGCAGCTGATAGAGCATGAAGGAAAAATAAAACAACTCAGAATGACAGGCAGTGTCAGATTCTATGAGAAGTTATCTCACCCAGCTGAACCTCTGGTTGCTGTGCACGCCAAGGATCCTGCAGCTGTGTGCACTGACTGTTGAGGTCATAGGACTTTGGAAGTTAAAGCAGCTTAAAGAGGTATCAACTTCCCCTCAACTTCTCCATCTTCAAAGAGGAAGGAACTAGAGGAAATGTTAGCTTCATGGAACAGCTGTTATATAGAACTTCTGGGGAGAGAAAGACTTTTTTGAATATCTTAGAATCATAAAGTAGTGTGTTGGAAGCAACCTCAAGGATCATCTGGCCCAGCTTTTCATGGCAAAAGCCAACCATGGGGATCAAATTATAATAGACATGGTTGTTTAATGCAAAGGAAGATTAAGACATTGAATATATTTTACTTTTCTCTACTTATGCAGCTTGGACAGGAGCTCTCTTTGCTGGGTTCAGAACTGGCTGGATGGCCCAGAGAGTGGTGGTGAACGGGGCTGCATCCAGCTGGGGACAGTCACCAGTGGTGTCCCTCAGGGCTCTGTGCTGGGGCCAGCTCTGTTCAATATTTTTATTGATGACATGGATGAGGGAGTTGAGTCTTAGTAAATTTGAGGATGACACTAAGCTGGGAGTGTGTGTAGATTTGTTGGAAGGTAGGAAGGCTGTGCAAAGAGACCTGGAATGGTTGGACGGATGGCCAGAGTCTAACAAGATGAAGTTTAATAAGTCCAAGTGCCAAGTCCTGCATTTTGGCCACAATAACCCCCTGCAGCATTACAGGCTGGGGATGGTGTGGCTGGACAGTGCCCAGGCACAAAGGGACCTGGGGGTGCTGGTCAACAGCTGGCTGAACATGAGCCAGCAGTGTGCCCTGGTGGCCAAGAAGGCCAACGGCATCCTGGCCTGTATCAGGAATAGTGTGGCCAGCAGGAGCAGGGAGGCCATTATTCCCATATAACCCAGCACTGGTGAGGCTGAACCTTGAGTGCTGTGTCCTTGAGTGCGTCCCTCAGTTTAGGAAGGATGTTGAGATGCTTGAGCATGTGCAGAGAGGCAACAAGGCTGGTGAGGGGCTTGGAACACAAGCCCTTTGAGGAACAACTGAGGGAGCTGGGGCTGTTTAGCCTGGAGAAAAGGAAACTCAGGGGTGACCTTATCACTCTCTACAACTCCCTGAAAGGTGGTTGTAGTCAGGTGGGGATTGGTCTCTTCTCCCAGGCAACAACTGACAGAAGCTGAGGACACAGCCTCAAGCTGCAACAAGGGAAGTACAGGCTGGACATTAGGAACAAGTTCTTCACAGAACAAGTGATTAAGTTCTGGAATAGTCTGCCTGGGGAGGGGGTGGAGTCACCATCCCTGGATGTGTTTAAAAAAGCCTGGATGTGGCACTGGGTGCCATGGTTTAGTTGAGGTGTTAGAGCTGGGTTGGACTCGATGATCTTGAAGGTCTCTTCCAACCTGGTGATTCTGTCATTCTGTGATTCTGAATTGGATTTCTGGATAGTCAAATTTTAAAGAGATTGATAAAGTTATGGTTATAGAAGCAAAAAGAGAAGAGAGCAGATAAACTGAAAGTACTTTTGGGTTTTATGTGTGGCTTTGTCATACGTGTAAAAACCAAAGGGCATTAACACCTATTGCAGATATAAACCTGTATTTTAGCACTGTCTGGGTGTTACCACTTTAAGCTTTTCCTGCACTTAGCTTGGCATCCAACTATTGGGAATTGAAGTGTTAGCAAATAGGGCATCCTTCTGCCTTCATAGCATAACCAGTTCAGAACTACATGGAATTGTTTGATTGCAACAACTTAATTAGCTCCTCCTGCCCTCAGTGTTTCCAATAATTATCTCTATTCTCTGAAATTTTGCCCTGGTTTGAATGATCTCAAGTCTTAAAGACTGAACTCCAGTTGGTTATTTCAGGGTTGATATTAAAAATTCAACACAAAGAGTGCTGTAAAGCTGTTGTGCACACAGCCTTAGCAGAAGGTAAAGTGCTCTTCAGCTGGATCATTGAAAATGCCCTTTATTCCTGCAGACTGATGTGGGCTTGGCCGTGAGTTTTAGCAGAGCATTCTTGGTAGCCCAGGGTGACATTTTTTTCCTCAGTTTTGTTTTCCTAGAACTGGACTCCAAGCATAAACTGGTGCATCCTTTCTTCTATAGGTCTGTATCTGGCAGCTACTGGGGAGGGCTGCTTTTAACCTCTATCTGTTGTCAACTGATTCTGCTACCTCCAGGCTTTAGGTGTGTTTTATTTAAGGGTGTGTCTAAATGTTTAGCCTTCAGAAAACTTGTTTTTTGTTACCTATTATACATTGTTCTGGTAATAAAAAATTGTATATATGTCAGGAAAGTTTGATTTCTACCTCAGTTGTGATATAAAGTTTGTTTGTTTGTTTGTGACACCAGTAATTGGTCTGCAAATCACTGTTGTGATGCAATTCCTAACAGAAGGGGAGGAGCTCAGGGTGCCTTTATGAGCACCTTTGTTCCAGGTAGAAGTATGTGTGTAATTAAAGCGAATGTTGCTTAGAGGATCCTCAGACTCCATCCTGTAATCCTCAGATGACCTCAGATACCAGTCCCTGCTGGGCAAGGGAGGCCAAAATGATGGTTATTCTCTCTCACAGGCCTAGGAGAGTTTTGTAAGCAGAGCCAGCCAGAGTGTTCCTGCTTTAGCAGTGGTGAAATGAAAATAACTGATTGTTTGATTTTATTTATCAAATAGTTTTCTCAGGTTACACTCCATGTTTTCTCAGGTTGCACTCCTCTTGGGTCATGCTGCAGAGGATACCATTTTTTAGCATTGAAATCCAGAAATCTTTAGAGTCACCGAAAGCCCCCATTCTTTACTTTTATAATTTAAATGAAGAAAGGCTGATGTCTGCAGCAAATGATAGATAAGGAAGGAACCTTCATGGGGTTCTCATGAATGCTTTTGACTCTAGTTTTTAAAGTTGAGGCTTTACAGCATATTCTTTTTAGATACAATGATAGAGCTGATGAATTACTTTTTAGATCAGAAAATAATGTGGATAAGTTTGATTTGGTATTGTAGCTGTCATTGTGGTAGAAAACATTATCCCTACTAGAAATACATTTTGAAGAGCCTTGTTTGCCTTTGCTTTTTTGAATGTTACCCATATGATACAAATGTGCATTCAGACAATCAGGATGGATGTGCTCACCCGTGAGGCCTCAGGCTCCATGCTGTCTCTGCGTGTCTCTGTGCTCTTGTTGGGCAGCCAAAGCACATGATTGAATTATACCACTCCTTTGTGTTCTCCTCAGAACTGCTCTCCTTTCCTCTCTCATGCAGCTGAGGCTGTTCCTGGCTCCAGGAGGACAAAGAGGCAGTGCAGGACAGGCTGTGCTGGGCAGCTCTGCTCTGCCAGCCCTACCCCAGCTCTGAGCGTGCCATGAGCTGCTCCTTCCAGCACCCTCCCCCTCTCCACAACAGCCTCCTGACAGTCATTCCAAAAGGTGTTTTCCTCAAATTCCACCCCACTAAGGGTGACTTCAAGCTGGATGGGGTCAGAATACAGACTTGTTTCTCACAGAGTCTAATTTTCTTCTTGTGCCTAAGGACAGACTTGCTGCACACAGGGTATGACACTTCCACTGATCATCATTTCTGGGGCAATGCGTACAAAGCAAAGGGGGATGATTAAAGTATGGGTGTGTGCCTGTGAAAAACCTTGTGGTGTAATAATGGGATGTCACCTGGGATTTTTAAAACATGACATATGGCACAACCTGATAAATACATAAGAAGCATGATTTGTACTTCATGCTTTTAAAGCACTGCAGAGACAGGATGAGCTGTGCAGCAGGAGAGTCCTTTGCAGCACAGAGAGCAAATGTTAGTGATTCCTGCAGACCACTCAGCACAACCTCCCAGGGTGCCACTCCTTTAACTGAGGGATAAGCATTCCCTGCAGGAATGTTTCTGATGGAGAGAGTGTTTGCCATGGCTGCCACAGGTTGTGTCAGAAGTGGCCCTGTGAATTTAGGTCAACATCACTGGCTGGTGACAGTGGATGGGGTCTGGTGAGAGCCAGCCCAACTTCAGGGTGGGTCTGATGACACAAATGCTAAAAAGGCTCAGTCAATTATTATTAGTGTTGGGGCAAGTCTTGAGCTTTGAAAGGATTGTTCAGGTTCAGAATTTGCAGGCCCTCCTGCTGCCCCCCTGACTGTAGGGATGTAAGGATTTCTCTGTCTGACAGCTCATTAAACTTAGTTCAATATGCATGTTGTAATCCGTGGAAAAAAATAATCATCTTCTCTAATGGCTGGAAAGAGCTCTCACAGTTAAAAAATATTAAATAATTAACCTTTAGTCCTTAGAAATAAGAAGTTTCAAAATTACTTTAGTGCCTCAAATTTCAACAGAGGGCAGTGTGACATTGCTGTTTGCATCTCTGGAGCATTTTCTCTTGTGATGATTTATGTGAAGATTCTTCCACTCAGTGTCCTCATTAAGCTTATTATAGGAGTAATAGCATTGCTGAAAGCACAGGGAAGATGTAAACCAGAAGAGATTTTTACAATGGCTCGATGTGATAAAGGCAGGATAAACAGGAGAACACTTTAAGGTAATGGATGGAGTCAATTACAGCAGCATCCCAGGGCCCAGGATAGCAAACTGGGCTCTGCAATGAGCACGGGGAGGGGTTATGGTTATGGATCAGCTCCTGGCTGGGGAATATTTCCCTGAGTTTGTTTGGTGTGCAGAGCTCAGCCAGAAGGCTGCAGGCCATTGATCATGGTTGCATTGAGCTGTGCCTGCTGTCCCATCAGCTGGGTGTCCCAAAGGGCTCTGCTCTCCAGAGCAACAGACAGCTCTGTCAGCAGCAGCTGGTTCAGGGGGTCCCCCAAAGGATGCTGCAAGGCTCCTGTCAGCATCACCTGCCTGACAGGCTGCTCCAGACTCTTCTTGTACAGCTGGTGCTGATAAGCAGCGCCTGGGAAGAAGCATTTTAGCATGAGAAGAGCAGAAAGGGCTTTCTGGGTCGGTGGGTTCAATCTCTTGCTATTACAGAAAGCTGTATCATATAATCCTCTTCAGGAATTTATCACACTTGACTTTATTGCAGGCATTGCCTTTCTCCAGAGGTGACCTAACTTAGAGGAAGTACAGAAACCCAACCTCCTCTTTGTTCATCTTCTCCATCTTCTGCTGGTGGAGACCCTCCTGTAAAATACCCAACAGGAAGTGTAACTGTTTCATCTGTTAACTGAAACAAACCCAAACAATAAGTCTTCCATTGGGATTTTTTGCATAAGGAAAAGAATAAGTATTTGTGTACACCCTGTAGGAATGTCATGTTTTGTACTCTGCCTGCAAGCTCTACAGCAGCAGTTAATTAACAAACACAATTCCCAGAGCCCTGTTGACATTAATCATTGTTGCTGGTGCACAAACACAGATGTTTTGGAATGAAAAGGTGCTCTGGTAGTTGAAGTTCTTGCTGTTGCTAAACTTTATAACGGTGCTCATTTAAACTCAGTTTAGCAGGTAAGGGAAAAACTGATGTTTATAAATGCATGAGAGGAAAGCATCATGGAGAAGGGTGGCTGCTGTGAGCACCAAGGCTGGAATATTTGTATAAATAAAGTTACAGTGTGCATCACTCAGTTATCGTGTATCAGCAGAGGGTAGATGCAGTGCTAAGCATGAGGATGAAGAAATGAAACTGGGTTTTAAAATGTCCCTTAAACTCACTGTCCTCTGAAACTGAACTGCATGGTGCACTTGTGTCCTCATGAACCCCTGGAAAAGAGATGGGAAAGAATTTGTAACCATTTCAATAGGAATCACCTTGTAAAGCAGGGCTGGAACTGAAATCAGGAACCCAAATGAGAGGGCTGAGAACAGAGAATAGGAGGGGAAAAAAATTTAGAGATGAATTTGTATAGAAAAAAATGAAGATAAGCAGTTTTTAACTGGGTTTATTGAAAATGAAGCCTATATTTAGCCTCCTAGATGGCTCAAATGGTTTTTAAGGGAGATGTGCTGTAGCCAGCTGGGATGCAGGTCCCTGCCTCTGGAGCTGGGATGCAGGTTCCTGCCCCTGGCACTGGCATGGAGGTTCCTGCCCCTGGCTCTGGGATGCAGGTTCCCCCTGGCTCTGGGATGCTCTGCTCCTGCCCCTGGCTCTGGGATGCAGGTTCGTGCCCCTGGCTCTGGGATGCAGGTTCCTGCCCTTGGCTCTGGGATGCAGGTCCCTGCCACTGGCACTTGAATGCAGGTTCCTGCCCCTGGCGCTGGGATTCAGGTCCCTGCCGTGGTTCCAGCCCCGCGGCCCCGCGCCCGCAGCCCGGGCTGTGCTCGCCGCGGCTGTTCGGGATCACGGCGATCACAGCCGGGAGCCCACACGCCTTTCCCAGCAATGCATTGCTGTGAGAGCATTTCCTAAAGCTGCCCTGCGTTGGCTCGGCTGGAGAATTCCCGTGCTGTGGCTGTGGCAGTGGCTGGGGACAGCAGCTCCCGGTCCCTCCCCGGACTGCTCCTCCAGCCTGCGGCCGCTGCAGCCCTCCTGCTCCCGGGGGACAGCGCTTTCCTGCCGATTGCCCATTCCGCGTTGTTTTAAAGGCGTTTTCAAGAAGGGAGGATGAGACACCTCGCTTCTCGTGTCCCATCCGTCTGGAGCATCCCTGGCCATCCCCGGCCGCTCGGGAGCGGCTCTGCCCGGCAGGGATGTGCTCGGGAAAGGCAGCCCGGCCCCAATGCCCGCCGGGCTCGGGAGAGGGCACTGCGGCTCCAGCCCCGCCCCACGCCCCGCCGGGGTCAGNCACTGCCCGCCGGGCTCGGGAGAGGGCACTGCGGCTCCTGCCCCACTGCCCGCCGGGCTCAGGAGAGGGCACTGCGGCTCCAGCCCTGCCCCACTGCCCGCCGGGCTCGGGAGAGGGCACTGCGGCTCCAGCCCCGCTGCCCGCCGGGCTCAGGAGAGGGCACTGCGGCTCCAGCCCTGCCCCACTGCCCGCCGGGCTCGGGAGAGGGCACTGCGGCTCCAGCCCCACTGCCCGCCGGGCTCAGGAGAGGGCACTGCGGCTCCAGCCCTGCCCCACTGCCCGCCGGGCTCAGGAGAGGGCACTGCGGCTCCAGGGCTCGGCGGGGACAGCCCGAGCCGCCTCCTGCATTCATCAGGCGGCAGTGACACTGTCAGACCGGAGCGTTCGCAAACGGCAACAAAATACAGTTTAACAACCTGATTTCACCCCATCGCCAAACTGCTGGCAGACGTTTCTTCTTGACGAAACGCCTGTTGAATCAAAATTCACTTTGTGGTTTGATTTGAATGTTGTTTTGGGTTGGTTTTCCCCTCCGGTTGAGGTGCAGGAGACCCAGGCTGGAATGGCCCTCTAAAGAGCTGTGCCGAGCGACAGAGGAACTGTTCCGTGCCCACCCCGTGCTATGGCACTGCCGCTTGCTGGATGTGAGCGCTGCCCACAGCGGGGGCACAGCCCTGCATCCCCGGCAGGGGCAGTCCCTGTGCTCCAGGCACCAGCTCAATGTGAACAAAGCACCTGCTGAAGGCATGACAAAAGCAGTGTCTGCTTGCATATTGAGCAGAAAGAGGACAAGCTATTATTAAATTATTGCAGCGAGGAAGAACATTTCTTTCCACCCTTAGGCTAATATTAAATATTCTCAAGGTCAGCTGTAAGAGAATATAGAGGAAGACAAGAAGCATAGGTGCTGTCAGTTGTATTTTCTGTTTTCATTTAACTGTAGCCTTAAAGTCAGAATTATTTATAGCTGTGATGCAGCTCCCTGTGACCCTGCTTCCTCCAGCTCAGGAGAACCTCTTGTTTGTGCTCAAAAAGAAGCTGCAAGTTCTTCTTTGAGTCACTCTCTTTTGTGCATACTGGACAATAGGAAATGCCTGGAGTTTTCTTGGCTTCAAATTTAATCAGTTTTTCTGCTGCATATGTATGATCATTTCAGTACCCAGAGCCTGACTGCTCTTGGATGGTCTACCCTACCTTGATTGGAATGGATACCTTAAGTAAATGAATTGATGTACTAGGGAAACATCTAGGTACAAATATAAGGAATTTGAACTTTGAAGCCAGATTTACACTGCTGACTTGCTTGTGTGAAAGGTGGGAATAGTGAGGGCTGCAGTAGGGCTTTCCCTGGTCTGGGCAAGGTGCTGATGTTCTTTAGGGCCTCGTCCCTGAAAGGTGATGCTGTGAGCCTGAGCACAAGGGGCTGATGTAACATGTGGAGGTTACAGGATAAAGCTTATCCTTGAATTTGTTCTACATTTAGGTCAACATCACTGGGACCAGAATAACTTTTAAAGGTTTTAATGCTAAATATTGCTTTCATGTGTGTGAACTTTGCTACTGGTGGAGGGCAAGACAAAAGAATCACAAAATGATGAAAAATTCCAACTAGCCATTTTAAAAGCAAAGAGCCTATTTTAAATCAATTTCAGTAAACATACTTCAGGCTTTAAACAAGGGATTATTCAGCCACTCTCCTACTCATCACTCACAACAGCATCACTTCTAACCTTTCAGGTGTTCTTGAGCGAGTCACTCAATGTGGATATGGATGGATGGATAGTTGGTGATGAGACAAACCAAGATGAGAGATCTCTGGAGTCCAGGCTGGTCTTGTTTATTGCTTAGGGTGTGGGTATAGGGGCCCTGCTAAGAGCTGCCAGCTGCAGCAGAGCAGGACTGAGAAGAGAGAGAAGGATAGAGGAAGAGTAAGAGTAAGAGAAGAGTAAGATGAGAGTAAAAGTAAGAGAGTAAAAGTAAGAGAGCGAAGTTCCCGTTACAAAGCATTAAATCTTCTTCTATACTGAATATTCTAATTTACACTAACCAATCTAGTACAAGATATAAATCCTATAGCATTTACATACAGCCTATAAGAATCATTACATTAACATACTGTGTTACATTTTAAACCCTAAAAACTTCTCTTTGGACCCCTCTTACTAGGCAGGTAGGGTCTGCTCTGACCCTTGGACTCTTGGTAAGGAGGAGGCATTGTTTCATCAAAAGGGGATTACCTTCTGCTGGCCATTCTATTGTTTTCTAGTTGTTCAGTAACTGAGCATCTGAGACATCAAAACTTGCCTTCAATTCTATTTCACTTACATGTTTCATATTCTCAAAGTCTAAACAGTCACATTTGTAAGACTTTCCTATTTCATCTTCCCCAACAACTCAACCTTCCCTTGCCTCAGTTTCCCATTTATGAAGGGCATGGAGATAATAAATCCTGTCTACTTCACATGAGTTATAGGACACAGAGTGCGGGACTTAAGCATAAATGCCAGCCCTGCTGAAGTCATACAGTCATAAACTGTATGATTTTACACTAGTTTTATACTAATCTGATTATCTACTAAATTAAATATCTGCATGGGTGTTAGCTCAACAGTGGGATGAATGTCAGTATTAGAAGTGGCTGCAGAACTGGAGGTGTGTACATCCAGGGTGCTGGGGGCTTTGGCAGCTGTCTGAATGGGTGTCATTATTTTCTAAAACACGTATGGTTTGCTAATGTGTGGGTTATGAGTGTCTATGTAACTGTAGGAGTTCAGGTGTAGGAGTTCAGGTGAAGTTAGTAAGAAAAGCTGTGTGGGAAATCCAGCCTGTGAGAAATGGCTCCTCTGTACCCTGCCCTGCAACTTGAGAGTTAATTTCTGACTGTCTGAACACCTTCAAACTTTTTAATGAATGAGGGCGAATCTCAATCAAATCTGAATCCAATCAAGCATGGCCTTCTTTTGAGCTTCCTAGGGCAATTCAATCTTCTTTGTGTTTGCGTTCTTTGCTACTTTAAAGTGTTTCATAATCATTTTTGGATAGAAGTTTCTGGTGCAGCTCGCTGCCTGCCTATGTGCTTATCCTGTTTGTGATAAGAAGTTTCTGGAGGCTGAAGGCACAGGGGCTCTCTGTTTATCCCTGTCTGGCAGAGTACTCTGGGGTGGGCTGAGCTTGGGGTCTGTGCTGGGGCTGCATCCACTTAGAATCTGTGCATGCTTGTGTGTTTCCTGGAAAACAAATGGATTTTAGCAAGGCCATGAAGGCATGCTTAATTGGGATTTAATGATGAACTTCCTCTTTATTTGTGTAACAGGCAGACCCAGAAGTGTCGCAGTGATGCATTTCCCTGTCTCAGTTTCCCAATCCAGAGTCGCTAATGGAGATGACGCTCTGTCACAGGCGCTTTCCCTGCGTTCTGTCTCTCAGAGCTCCATCCCTCCACACATTGCCATGCCAAACAGCTCAGTGAGAACCAACCAGGGAATGTGACAAGTGTTGAGAACGTTTCTGTCTGCCTTTGCTGCCGGTGCAATGCTCATTGTGTTTGCAGGATGTCTAATGATGTGTGCAGCAATCAGCTTGGCTCACTGGCACTCGGTGGGGGACAGGAAAACCACCCCAGCCTCTCCCCTGCCTTTAGAGGTGAATCAACTGAGTAGATGTCTAAAAAGCTATTTTAAAAAATTATTTAGTATTTTCTAAAAAAAATTAATTTATTTCTTATTTGCAAGCTTTCTCCCCTACACTTCAGAGCCTAATTTGATGTGTTTTAATGTAACCACTGATTAGCTGGTTATCGGTTGTATACTCATCTCACCCCTGACTCCAAGGCAGGCTAATGCAGAAGGCAGGTAGTACAGCACTATTATGAAATGAGCACTATCATGAAGTGTATTATTTGCTATTCAAGGCTTGATTTCACAGCTCATTATTTACGCAGGTTCAGCTATAACCGAGCTCCCTTGGGCCAGTCAGGTTTTTTGCTGATGCAAGTGCGAGCAAAGCCAGTCCTTGTATATTCTCAGCATCCACCTCCACATTTTTAATCATCTAGTTTGTGAGTTTGTCTGGGCCGCATTCCCCTGCCACCCCCTTGGCTTGGGCTGTCTTTTCCAATGGAAGTTCGGTGTCAAAAATAGAGTCCAGATGTGGCATTTCACCACCACTGCAGCACCCCTTAGGGGTGTCAGTGCCCCAGAACACAAATGGCTCAGCCAGTGTGGCTCAGGCTCCGTGTTCACATGGACACGTGTGTGAGGAGAGCCCTCAATGTGCCGCAGGGGTCCTGCAGAAGCTGCTTTGCCTGCAGGTTTAATCAGTACTACGGTACTGTGCTCTGTCTGGAACTCGGTGATTAGGGTCTAATCACAAATTTGTGCTGACTATTCATCATATATTTAAATAAATTCATACCAAAGTGTTGTAAGTGGGACAAATTGTGCACACTCACAGATGGCCTCTGCGTGAATGTCCAAAACTGAACTTCTGACTTCTGGCAGAATTCTGCTACAGGATGGCTGTAAAGTTTTATAATGCCTGAATTAGACAAGAGGCACATCCCAAATCCTCCAGGGAGACCTAAACCAGACCTACAGATTGGAAGGCACTTGTTGGGTTTTCATACACAGACTGCAGAGGGAGAACTGAGGCCTTAGGGTTCTGGAAAGCAGAGGAGGGCTTGAAAAAGCAATTCCCAAAGTGAGAAGTGGTCATGGAAAGAAAAGAGACCAGAAGGGCAATCCTGGAGAGAAAATCCTGGATACTGGACATAAGTAGGGGGATGAAGGCCAGGGATGCCCAGGGGCCTGGGCCAAGAAGAGCTGAGCGGGACAGCTGTGCACAGCTGGAGCAAAAGAACTTCCTGCTTCAACTCCCACTCCACAGTGAGGTTGAGACCTGATGAGCAAAGAGAGCAGGGAAGGGGGTGAGTGGAAAATCTCAGAATCCCTTTTAAATAAACCTCAGAATCCAGATCTGCTACAGGTTGTTGCTTGCTCTGACTGGCCAAATCCCCTTTGTGCAGCTTCAGAAATGTCCTTTAGTGCATGGTTTGGCTTTGGGGACCTTTGTCACAGCTGTCCCTTGCAATGCACACAGGCAAAGCTCACTGGGATAACACTCAAGGGCAAAACTCTCTCTTGGGAGCTTCTGGGAAACAGCTCTGTTCCATTGCTCTCCTGTGTGTTGGGAAATATCAGTGGTGTCAAGAGGAGAGCCACCATATTGCACTGTAGGTGTCAAGGACACAATCACTCTAGCAAGGTATTTTCAATAAGCCAGGACTCAGAAAGAAATCCAAACAAATGTTATGATGAGGAACAGAAAGGTTATTAGTAAAAAAAATACTGTTTTTGAAAGTGCAGAACTTTGAAGGGACTACCAGAAGTAAATGTCAGTTGTTTGGCTCTTATACAAGTCTACACCATATTTCTTTTGCTTGACAATAGAGAGTTGGGAGACATGAAATTGTCATTTGTGAGCCGGGAAATACAGGTTTTCTCCCAGCAGCATGAGTGATGTTCAGGTCTCTCTCATGTGAGCACAACTCATTTTACAGAACAAAACTCTCCTCTGCTGCTTTATTATCAATGTTTTTCCAAGAAACAATCCTGTATGTGTTATTAGATTAATATATTATTTTCCTGTTTCTTTTTCTCAGTGAACAGGGAACATTCCTAAATGTTATGAGGTTCCCTTGTGCTTTATTCCAAATTTTAAAGATAATGTTTCTGTTGTATAATTCTAGTTGAAGATATTTTATGTGAAGGATAGTGAGGAGGATTAAGGTACCACATTAGTTCTTCCCATTTCTGGCTTGGATTATGGACCCAGAGGAAAAAAGAGAGATTCTGCCCTTGCATGGCAAAGGGGAATGGGTTTGGAAGGACAGCCAGGACTGTCCATCCTGCTTGGCAGCTGCTGTGATTTCTCCCAAGAAACAAAACCAATTCCATCTCCTCTAAGAGGTGAGATAGCTGAATCCTGTGTTTCTTGTTTGGTTTGGAAAGCACCTCCCTCTGAAGGGTCCTTCCTGGGACACTGTACTTGCAGGTTATTCCTGTAATTAGATTGAGTGAAACACTTCTGCCTTATAAAAGGTGATGCATTATTATAAAACCTGGATTATAAAACCTGAATTATAAAACAATCCAAAATTGCTTATGAACGAAGAATTCATTCATATTCTCTCTCATGCAGTAATTTCTGTCTGGGGCGTTCCCATCCAGTTGTTTTGGCCAGCTACCTGGAAGAAACCTGGGTGTAGTATTGATGGAGAAGTGATATAGTAAGCTGCATAAAGTTTCCCTATGGCATCTTAGGAAGAAACTAAATATTCCAAAGGGGAGAGGTTATGAGTCCCAGTGAAGAACAACACTTTAGCCTAACTGCACATACAAGCTGGTAAATATGCTGCCTTCTGTCACGGCAGGAGAACTGGAAATGCATATTAGCTGAATCCATGCCAAGCAGCACGACTGCACTTGGATCCTCTCAACAGTAGGGAAAGTATGCCTTCATGTCAGCATAGATTTGTACATTTCTTTCATGGTGGGGAGAAAAACCCATAACTCGTTTCAGACCTACTGCTGTTTCATATCAGAAATACAAAATGCTGATTGTATACATTTAAAACTCAGTGTAATTTAGAAAGGGGAAATGGTCTAGACACCTTGTGGTATTTATGGCAATTATGTGCATCTCGTTTCTCAAAGAAGTTTATTTATGTTTAGCTCTAGAAATGAGAAAAGGAAAGGTGTCATGCCAGAAGTGCAGCCTGCCAGAGGGGCACTAAAAGGACTTTAAGGGCAATTCAACTTCATTATTTTCTACTGAGACAACTTCAGAGTAGAGAATTGAGAAGGCTGGTTTATTGTTTCATTTACACAGTGGAGAAGGGATTGGGAATGCTCCTCAGTGAGGTTCACCTGTGTGACAGGGAAACAAACACCTTCCCACACTGGCTGAGCTTCAGGAAAGCCGGGCCTTGTGTCCTTTGGACCTGGCTCCAGCAGCAGCCCTTGGAGATCTCCTCAGATATCCCGTACAGAGATGTCCTTAATTTAATTTGGGGTGAAATACTGGGGAAGGGCTTAGGCAAGGATTGCAATTGCTCAGAGCATTAAGGTTGAAAATAGCTGCTGATGGGAGTTTTCTCCTGTATGGCAGAACTTCGGAATTGCAGTCAGGGGTGCTATAGCCTTTCATTAACATCAGCACCCAGGATAATGCTACAAGTAAAACTGTTGTATTTTATTGCATTCTTGCTGTCCTTTAATTGCTTGATAATAGGTTTTCATAACGATAGGAGCCCATGGAAAGTTGGCTGGAGTAATCCCACCGGTGAATTAACTGCAGCAAGGTTGCTGTTAACAAAGCGAGTTGTTTGGGGAGGTCATTCCGAACAGATGGCCATTATTTAGGGAAAATAGCTCTAGAGCTGGGTCTCATGAGGGAAGATAAAGTTCCCATATTTAATATGAACTATATGAAAATGTGCAAAAGCGTTCCCAGGGCCAGGCAGACAAAAGAAGGGCTGTGCTGGAGAGCTCCACAGTGGTGCTGTTGTGAGCAGTGAGTGCAGAGAGCAGGAATGTGGCACTTTGCTTTGTTTGTAGTGTGGTCAGATGTGTCCTCTTCTCTTGATGACCTTAACCATGAGCAATCTGCTTTTGTCTCACTGCATGAGCCTGTTTTGCATCGATTCATAATCCACACAGACTACCACCTTGGAATATTAATATTAATCACTATTAATAAAACATAATGCTCACATGCAAATGGGTGCTTATACATGCAGACATGGGGGTTCAAACATGGTGATGCAAATATTGAAATGCTGGTGTTTGCTACATTTGATGTTCAGGAACTCCAGTGGGATTTTCTTCTCATGAAAGAGCTCATGTCTCATTTGATCACTCTGGGATGTGGTTTGAAGAAAATTAATTAGCTGGAGTGGAGTGGACTATGAATTTTATTTTCACGAGTATCAGACAATCTGTTTTGTAATTCAGTTGTAATTTCCAGTGTGAGGATGGGTACACAAGAGAACAGTGAGTAGAACTGTCATGGTTTTGTTATTGGAAGGTGAGGTCGAGATAAAATAAGTCTGTTTTCCAGGGAGATTTCTCATACACATTGAAGTCATAGTGCCATTTGTGACTCTCAGCTTTCCCTTATAAATTTCAATGAATAACAAAAAAATGTTAAAGACCTGCAAAAGACCATATGGAGCAACAAGCTATTTTTAAAGAATTTTTTTCCCCTCCTTCACACAGATGGGAAATAAATACAATCCCAGCTTCCTAAAGCACTGCCAGCATCCTAAGATTGCCAGATACCCAATTTCCCTCCCATAAGAGGCACCTTAACCTGTCAGAGAAGGGGTATTTTGCTTTTTGGGATTATCAGACTCTTTTCATCTTGATAGAAAGAGTTTTTGTGGAAGGCATTTGTGTGCAGCGGGGCCTGTTACCTCAGAGAGGACTGGAGTGAGGGAGGGTGTCCAGCATGTCCCTGGCCTGCCTGGACCTCGGGGCTGTGTTTTGGAAGGCTGAGTGTACCTGAAATGACTTTAATGGAAATGTAAATTTCCATTTAATATAAATCAAACACTGGAACTTGCCCAGATTCCTCAGGAGCTCTCCCAGGTGTGGAAGGCCGAAGGCTGGCCCTGCCTGGGCTGCAGATGTGTCCATGGAAGGTGGAGCTGCAGCCTGGGCACTGCACAGCTTCTCCTGCAGGGCTGAGGTGCAGCTCCCTCTGAGCAGCCAGAGAGGTGTCAAGGCTGGGCTTGAGGGCCTTTTCTGAGGCAGTGCAGGGGGCACTGGTCACTTTGGGAGTGCCCAGGTCTGCAGACAGCACCAGGGATGGCCAATACCCACAGAGCAAATCCTCTTTAAAGGAAAGCGGTGGTGTGATTTCCAGGTGAGCTTTCCCTTCAGCACATTCAGCTGCTCCCATTTACACACTCATAAAATGGTGGTGTAGAGACTGCCAAGACCTTTGCCGTGGGACACGTAATGTTTTAGGTAGAGTGTAACAGTGCAGGTTCAGTGTCTAATCGTGTCTGAGTAGCAGCAACTGAAATTAGAGAATCATAGAATGTTAATATTTTGTTTGTTTGTTTGGTTTGATTTTTTAAAAATTATTTTTCTTTTTTGGTGTTACTCATGGGCTATATCCCTATTTAGCAGGAAATTACACAACCACCCCAAGAGCATCCTCTCTGCTCAGCTGCTAACGAGCTGATGGAGTAATGATGGTTCTCCACAGAGAAGCTGCAGTGTGCCAGCCCTTCCCAGCACAGGGCAGGGCAGCTTGGGAAAAATCAGCATAATCACCACACTCAACACGGAGGGATGTTTGTAACTTGCTGCGTGTGCTCTGGAACAAATGACAAGTCTAACACTGGTGAACTGTTGTGGTCACTGCTTTGGGGATTATGAAATGCCTGCAGTTTGTTCGTCTCTTGAAAAAATATCTAAGTTGCTCATATGTAAAGCAAATTGAGTTTTTGTTTACTTTTAAAAAAATGCAACCATAAAAGTTTATCTATTGTAAATTAATTTGGTTTTAGTCTTGTACTACAGTATTCCTCTATTAAATGCAATCAAACAATGCAAAATGTATTCAGAGAGCTAATCATCTGCAGAAATGGCTCAGTGAGTGTTGAGGCTGGACCAGAGCTATCAAATGGAAGTCATGGAAGATAGGGATGCAAAAACCTATTAAATCACTTAATCCTTCATGCCTCAAATGCAAGGCATTTTCTTGGAGAGAAGGACACAGCAAACTGAGAGGAATTATTACAGAAGTGGGTACTTTTTTGGTGTTTATTTTGTTGCACTGATGCATTAGCAAGACTGGGGGAGTGCAAGGGCAGGATGTCACTTGCTTTTGTACAGCCAGGGCTGTGTAACTCTGATCATCTGGGCTGTGCTTCTGTGGTGTCCTTATCCTGGGCAGGAGGTGTAAGATTGTGAGGTGGGAAAATGAGCCGTGGGATGTCTGGGGGATACCAATCACCAGCTGTGGCTAAAGCAGCTGGAGGTGGGGACTTCTCCAGAATGCACTGAAAGTGTTGGAGAGAGGCTTAGGGGGCACTGGGTCAGACTTGAGATCACAGAGTTTCTTCACAGAATGATTTAGGCTGGAAGGGACTTTAAATCCCTTCCAGTGCCACCCCTTCCATGGCAGGGACACCTCCCACTGTCCCAGGCTGCTCCAAGCCCCAGTGTCCAACCTGGCCTTGGGCACTGCCAGGGATCCAGGGGCAGCCACAGCTGCTCTGGGCAGGGCAGGGCCTGCCCACCCTCCCAGGGAACAATTCCTTCCAAATAGGATTTAATCCTTCTTCTGTGAGAAGGGTGATCTGCTCTCAGATGAGGGGTTTGGTGTGCATGAAACTTTTCTCTTTGCTTGCCTGGCAGGGCTTTCAGGCTGGATTCACTGCAGCTGCTTCTTGGGGCTGGGAACTTCTCAGAGGGAGCTGAGTCTTGCTTCAAACTGCCTGTATTTGGCTGGTTTGAAGTGAGCACATTTGTTTAGTTTTGTTCCATGTTTGCAATCCAAACACAAAATCACATAATGTCCTGAGCTGGAAGGGGCCCACCAGGACCATCCAGTCCAACTCCTGCTGCAAGAGAGACCCCCAAAATCCCACCCTGTGCTTGAGAGTGTGGTACAAACACATCTCTAAGTCTTTCCCATGTTATGCAAACCTCCTCTGTGTTTGTGTATAAAGCAGTGCCTTTAATCAAGTTTTGCTCTAATGGTGGAGAATGTTATTAATAATTCTGAAAAGCTATTTCAAGTAATTAAAATGGGGGAAAAGTGTTATTTTACAATTATGCTGACAGCTTGTCTTGGATCTCGGAACCTTTGTCAAGGTGTGTTAGTAATGCAAATGAATGCCCTCTCATTTATACCTCAGAGTAAAGCTATCATTATGTTTACTAAGCCAGAACTACTCTGTGAAACTGAAGTACTGTGTTAATTGTACTCTAGATTGGGATTGGTTGGCTTTTCTAACCTTTGTTCCCACTTCTTGTCACTTCTGCATTATGAAGCTGAGTGGAAAAAGAAGCGTGTGGCAAAATGACAACCATTTTTGCAAACATTTAGATAATTTAAAAGGTTAATAAAATACCAGTGCCCAGGGAGCTGGATTTTGTCAGTTTGCAGTGGAGTATTGTAGGAATGGAATGTTTGTAGGTGACATTAGGAGAGCACAGCACTCTTTCTGCCTTCCTTGGCCCCCAGCTTTGCTCAGAGAAGCACAATGTTTGTGACAACAGGATTTGGTCCCACAGATGCTCAATATTCAGCTGTAGCTTAATACTCTCTGAAATGAAAATTCCTGTTACTTTGTTGTACTGAAGGCAGTGTTTTCAGACCTGGACATCATGCCAAGGGTAGTATATACACCCCTGTAGCTTCTGTTTGCCTTCCCTCCTCCTGTCTCCCGAGCTGCCCCTACCTTACTAACACAGGTGGTGGAGGCTCAGGGCCTGGAGGAGCTTGGAGAGAATGGTAAAAGCTTCTTCAGAAGCTGGGTGGAAATTCAGCACAAGCTGTGCTGGGGCTGCAGCTTCTTCACTAGCAACACCTGGCCTTTGTGATGAGAAGCTCCCTGATACAGCCTTGGCTGTAGATTGTATTAATCCTACATTACCCAGTGCTGGGAAGATGCTGATTTTGTTCAGGAATGGATGCAAGTTTCTGAAAGTTGTGTTGGTTGTTTAGGGGTGGCATGAATATATTACCCAGATCTGCATGTGTTAACTGCAAATATTAAGTTGTGATGCAGGGCTATTTTTGTAGCCTCTTTTTTAAAAAAAAGTAAATTTATGGTAAAATAGTTGATAAGAAAGCAAATGTTGCCCTGCCTGATTTCCTTTTCCTCTTCTCAATTTCCTACAGTTAGTGGAAGGACTCGGAGGTAGCTTTGGAGTATGTTTTAAGAGCCATCATTCACGTCATGTCAGGGTTTCCAGGATGTTACAAAATCTAAATTAAGCACGATGGCAACACCTCCTGGAAATTACTTTGCTTACAAGTGAAATGAAACAAACCCTGTCCCAAATGTGCTGTATTCTGGAGATAACTAATATTTGGGTGAGAGGCTGGGTGAAGAGCTGAAGAGCTCCTGGTGTGGGGCCAGCTGTGAGGACTCTGCCTGGCCACACCAGTGTTGTACCACGTGTACCTCACATGTCACTGCCTTGCTGGTGTTACCCTCCCAGGCAAGCTCTGCTCCCTGCTGAGACTTCACAAACAAAATCCTCCTTCGCTCCTCAGCCTCCAGATAGCAGCAGAATACCTCCTGTCAATCGGGTTATTTCTTGATTCCCACCCCCAATATTTATCAGTTTATTAATTCCTCTTCACAATATTAAAAATGTTAATTCCATGTTTGCTAAGTCTCCCGTTTCCCAGCGAGAATAGGACCAAGCTGTTTAATCTTTCTGCACAACCCGTTGCCATTTTTTTAGAATTGTTATCATTTTGATTACTGTGTAATGCACCTCCCAAAACAATTATAAACTCTGTAAACTGAAGCTGTGACAAGCTGTTAGTCAGGGATTTGGGCCCTGCTGAGGAAGCCTGTGGATACTGGCCTTGGAATCTGTGCTTCCTAGCCAGCCTGTGTATTGAGGGCTTGTTCTGGGGGACATGGGGTGAAGATCTTCCAGGGAAAAGCACCTTGGGCAGTCTCAGAGCAGACAGTGAGGAGTCTCCTCTGAAGGAGGACAGCTCTGATCATGTAAAACAATAGAGTCTAGTGAAGGACCCTCGGCAAAACCATTGAAAATTAAAGTCAGACAGGAAAGGAGGGAAATTAAAATGGTCAGGGGCTGTTCTGTGGGATGCAGCCTTTGGATGATGGGTTCTGTGGAGGGCTCCAGTGATCCCACAGAGGTGCACGTGGACTTGCCTTCTTTTGTGCTCTGTGGGAGCTGGGCTGCTCACAAAACCTTGAGTTGGTTTTGTAGGAATGTTCATTTGCATCACCAGTGGCCACATTTTATGTGATCAAATGGGAATTTTGAGGAAATAGCCATCTTTCAAGTGCAGCTAGGGACTTTTCCCTTTAATTTGGGAGCTTGCAACATCTGAAAGAATTTCCTCAGTCTCTCCAGTATTCTTGTGCATTGCCTAAGGTTTTCCCCACTTAAAAAAAATTGTATTTTTTCAAGTGTAAAGTAAAAAAGTTTCATTTTTTTCAAGTTTAAAGTAAAATCTGCAGGTTGCTGCTACCACAGTTAGGATGTTTTATTGCTGAAAGGATGGCTTGTTTTCCTGTGTAGACTCTGAGAGTGTGGTGGAATATCACCCTTTTTCTGGGAGGAGAAAGCTGCTGAGTGAAGGATCAGATCCTCTCCCCCTCCCTGGCACTGCCATGCTTCCCTTTCACAGGTCTGGGGAGCTGTGTCCCAGGGACAAGGGGACATGCAGCAATTCCTTAGGTCTGGGTTCCCAGTGTGAATTGCTCCAGCAAAGTAAAAGTGCAGAAAAAGTAAGTTGTGACTGCTGAACAAAGGAGTAACGAGAGGATGAAAATAGGAACTGTTTGTACTGTAGCAGCAGCGTTAAGAGGGCACCTGGCTGGGGTGGGCTGGGGATGAATAGGTGTGTGGGTGACTCCAAAATTCACATCAGACACCTCATGTGCGTAAGTTAAAGCAGATACATTCCTACCCACAGGGACTTACTTCAAGTGCCTTATATTTGGCACAGTGTGATTTTAGATTACATGAGGAAATGCTATGCGTGGAGGTCTTATTGCTCTGCTCAGGCTTGGCAATTATGAAGAATAAAAAATTTACCAGAGCCTAAGCTCTTTAATAGTTATAAACATGGGGAGAATTAAGGGACAGGAAAATTATAGCAACTCAGCTAAACCACTATAATTAAGGCTGAATTGCTTTTTATATTGCTGCATTCATAAGTAGAATGTTGAAATAAATAAAAAGTAAAAGCTCAAATATGGTTTCAGACTTAAATTGAGGTAAGACAAAGCCATTTTTTCTATCTATATGTGTGTAACTTACAGTTTCTGTCATCCTCTCTCTGTTCTTACTGATGATGTCCTGCCCTCCAGATCCAAATATCTCCTGAGAGTACTCCACTGGGAAGACTGGGCTTGTCCTTGCCCGCAGGCACAGCCCCGTCACACTCAATGGCTTTTACAAAAGGCTCCTAAATCACATGTGTGGGTTTCAAACCCCCTGTGTAATGGAATCAGAGACACTCTCACATCCTTCACAGTCAGACTGATACCCAGTAGGTTTTTGAAGTTGAGTTTGGTTTTTTTCTTTTGGAGGTGTGTGGTTTGTTTGGTTTTAATTTTATGTAACATCACAGAACCACAGAATAAGCTGAGGGGGAAGGGACCCCCAAGGATCGTTGCTCCAGGCCCTGCCCTGCCCACACATCCCAACAATCCCCCCTGTGCATCCCTGGCAGCGCTGTCCAAACGCTCCTGGAGCTCCGGCAGCCTCGGGGCCGGGACCATTCCCTGGGGAGCCTGGGCAGTGCCAGCACCTCTGGGGGAGCAGAACCTTTCCCTGGGGAGCCTGGGCAGTGCCAGCACCTCTGGGGGAGCAGAACCTTTCCCTGAGGAGCCTGGGCAGTGCCAGCACCCTCTGGGGGAGCAGAACCTTTCCCTGAGGAGCCTGGGCAGTGCCAGCACCTCTGGGGGAGCAGAACCTTTCCCTGCTCTGCAGCCTGAGCCTGCCCTGGCCCAGTTGCAGCTGTTCCCTGGCCCAGAGCAGAGCTCGGAGCTGTCCCTGCAGCCCCGGGGAGCTCTGCCCTCAGCTCCTCTGCTGCAGCTGAACCAGCCCAGTGCCCTCAGCTGCCCCTCCAGGCCCTTCACCAACTTCATGGCCTCTTTTGGAAACTCTAATGGGTCAATATCTTATATTGCAGTGATCATACCTGTAATGAAAATTTGAGGTGTTGTTTCACACAGCACAGACACACCTGTAGACAGCAGACCTGTGTGACTGCTTGTGCATCTTCATCAGCCCCTTGCTAATTACTTTCCAAGCCAGGGCCAGTTTCCATGGAAGCTGACAGTAATGTAGAGCATTCAGAAATACAGAGTTCCCCCAAGTTTGGTGAAAATCCTCAGCTCGAGGTGAAAGACCTACATTAAAGTTCCTTCAGGAGGAAATTCAGCAGAACTCAATCCATGCTTGCTTTGGGAGGCAGCGGGTGGATGAGTTATCAGCCGGGCAAACGAGGGACTTGAGAAGCAGCTGAAAGCATATTGAGAGGAGGTTAGGACATACAGGCCATGGGGCTTGCTGTTGGCAAGCTTGTTTGGGTCAGCAGGTCTGACATGGGAATAATTTCCCGTTTGTGCATTTTAAAGGCAGCTTAGGGAGACTGCTTTCTTCCTGATGAAAACTAGCCTGAAACCTCTGAAAGTGATAAAATATACAAGAAAACAAAATGGCCTTTGTAGAGAAAATTCTCAGGTGCTATCATGCTTGTGCAGGCAGCAGCAATCTAATCACAGCTCTATTCTGCATTATTCTGACACAATAAACTCCATCAGTGGCAATGCTCGTGTGCCCCCCTGCCTCCCCCCTCCATTTCACAAACCAGCTCTTTTGGAGACCATAAAGCTGACTTTAAAGGTCTTGCTCACATTAATTTGGGACTCCCCTTAAATTTTATCTTGAGCTATGAAATGACAAAGCCTGGGAGCAGCTCTGAGTGATATTCACGGTAAATTGGTTCCATGACAGAGGGAGCGAGGCCACCTTTGAGCACTTCTGTGAGTCCCAACAAACTGAGCATTGATCTCAGCATGCTCAAGAGAGGGGGAAACCCTGATTTCCCCTTGAATGGAAGCACCAGTGAACCTTTTTTATCTGCTTCTAAATTCCTTTTTATGTAAGCTTTGTTATCTCTTTGTAGCCATCTGCTGCAGTGCTCTGCACCATGAGCTTGTCTCACATTTCAAATTTTTTCAGGTTTGTTTTTGTGGCAGTGGAGAAGAGCTGGAGGATGTGAGCTCTGAAAGTTCACACAGCAAAAGAGCAACTGAGGCAAAGGACACCCCAGTTTAAGGGAATTTAAAATTTACTGTTAAAAAATGTGTCTGATTAAAAAATCCTCAACATTTCAAATGTAGTTATCAGGCTATTGTCTCCACCATCTTCAAGATCTTCACTTAACCCTAAATGTACCTTCTTGGTGTCCATGACTTGCTGGCAGCTGGAAACTGGATGAATGTCTCTAAACTTAGGATTTTTAAGAATGATGAGCTGTTTCTGATTTATAACATAGGATTGTTCTCTGAAATAAGTTTTGGTAATGCTGACAAGACTTTCCCACAGGAAGGTAAACTTTAGCTCAAAGCTTGTTAAGTGGAAGATAATCTATATTTTCAAGGGGCAAGAACATGTATAACCTAATTTTTCTGTAATGTTTAGGCCAGACATTGGGTTGGAGGGTGTCTTTCCTTTGGATTTAGGGACAGGAGGAATAGGCTCAAACAGATTTTTTTTGGTAGGAGTAATAAATTAAGGTGTCTTGTATAAATATGAACAGGATATTTTAATTCACTTTTTATATGCAGTAGGTTTTTGGCTTCAAATCCTTTTTATAATTTTTTATTTTAAGCATAGTGAGTTAACATTTCTGTGTCATGCTTTCAGAGTGGTCAGTCTGTTCCAAAGCTGGAGTCATTGGGCTTTTATCCAGTAGGGCATTTGGACTTGTCCAGCACCCACTGAAATGGGATGAGGTAAAGACAAAGCCATTTTTAGGTGCTTTTGAGCTGTTGAAATGTTTCCTAATTCTGCTTCTGTATAATTACACATCTGCCAGTATTTGAGGATTCATATAACTAAAAGCAAAACTTATGTTTGAAAATCAGAATGATCATTTGGGAACCCCCAGCCAGTGCCAGACTTGGGGCTGCTGCTGCCCCCCAAACCCTGATTGGAGTCTGGGGTGTGGGAAGGGGCTGCTGAGGCAACTTTGGTGCAGTTGTCACCAAGTTCTGTGTCTTTGGAGGAGCCACAGGAGCAGGAAGTGCCAAGGGGGAGCACCCCCAGGTCGTGCTGCTGCAGAGCCTTGGGCTGAGACAGTCTGAGCTCAGCCTGGGGGAATGGCTTGGTTTGTTTTATTAAGAAATATAAATATGATGGTTGCTAAATGACCAGCAGAAAGGAGGAATGTCTACAGGACTGTAAATGAGGATTGGAAGGGATAGAAGATTTAAAACAAAACTCTACAAGCTCTAGATTATTACTAGAAGGTTCTAAAAACATGATCTCTCTGCAGAGAAATTTCAGAAATCAGAAATCTTGTCTAACTTCTGGGATTTTGCTCTAAGAGAAACAAAGGCAGCACATGAATGCCAGGGGTGCAAATTTTAAAATGGGTGTGCATATCCTGTTCTTCACTGCCCCAGCTTTGAGACCTCCCAGCTGATGAAAAGCTACTGGAGATGAGTTCCTTTGTGATGCTGAGAATTTGGCCCAAATTCCTTGGGCAGTACAAGGGAACTCTAAGAACTTTCACTCTAAGAACTTTCAAAGCAAATTTATTTGGGTTCTAATTTAGATCAAGAATTCTTTTGTAGATTTTTTTTTCTGTTATTTTAAAAAATAAATCTGTTTCTTCCACAGCTGGAATGAGTCCCATAGGGTGTTTCTAAGAGCAGCCCACAAAGGCTCAGTGTGCTAAGATGCCTGCATTGCTCTGGCCTGGAGCAGTGCAATACCCTGAATCAGCAATGGGTGTAATCTGTGGAAAGCCCTCATTTTCCATGGGATTGAAGAGAAGTGCCATGTTAGGGAAGACTCCCAAGGGCTGCTCTCAAAAAGTGGTAATTGCTGTATCCTGAATTGGCTCAAGGTTTGCATTTTGGTGGTTTTGGGTTCCAGTCTCTCTGAGAGTAGAAGTCAAAGGGACTGGAAAGCTGGGAGATGCTTGGGGAGGTGATGAGCTCATGTTCTACTCTGGCAGGGCTGGTACTGTCAGCTTGAAGGGTAATGCTCAATAAAAAGAACTGAATGTTTCTCTTGGCTTGATGCAAGAGATTTTTATGTGACAACCTCAATAATGTGATCAAAATTTGGATGAAGCAAACCTGATTCTGGCAGGTGGAGAGGTGACAGGGCTGGAGAGGTGAGATAGAGCCTGCACAGACTCCAGGAAACACAGATCCATGCAGAAGCTTCCCTTAGTGTTGACCAATAATTGATATTATTTTAATATTATATAATTATTATATAATTAATTATAATTAATTAATATTATATAATTATTATTATTTAATTTATAAACTGACAGTTTTGCTGGACATTTAATTTCTTACAAGAAATATTTCAGCATTAAATTTCATTAAGCTTAAAGTAACTTAAAGTAGTCCAGGAACAGAGAAATGGAATGAGCATTTACCCAAAGGAGCACCAGTTCTGCCTTCACTTAATTTTGAGCAAAATGTAGTATAAAATTCCAAGAAGAGTTAGCTGTAGATGTGATTTGATGCCTAAATAGGATAATTTTGAATTATGGCTTGTGTTAAAAAAATAAAAAGTTCTCTTCAGATGTATAACAAGAGAGAAAGAGGAGAGATGTGTTTATTATAGTCAAGAACTGTGATAGATAAGCATCAATGATTCCATTTGTTTTATATACTTGCTTGTCATCTTAATGGTTTATTATGTGGGATCCAGTCAAAACTGGCAATAAAAAGAGTATAGCTTTACTTTGATTCAAAGTCTGAGGCAGATTTGCCAGCAGAAAGGATAAATAAGGCATGGAAAATATGCTGCTAATAAGGGAAATACAAGTAGTTCTAAGCATATTTCATATGCTTTTTTCTTTATTTTGGTTTCAAAGAGAGTGTTGAATGCACTAAAATTATTAAGTTATAGTGAATAGTACCTTGAACATAGCTTGAAATATTCCATTCTAGAGCAAACCTGGGTTTGTTCTTGTAAATCTATTCTTATAAATAATTTTCAGAGAAGGAGAAAAAAAAATGGTCCTTTCTGATTTTGTGTACTTTATGGGAAGGGAGGGGTTTTTTAAATATAAGAACCTTGTTGCTATTCACTGCAATGCTCCACTTGAAGAGAGGGAATGCCCTGGGGAATTTTGTGGCATCATGTCTGTGTGCTGTCCTGTCCTTCTATGGCCAAACACAGTGTGCAAGCGAGAAAATGAAAAGTGACTAAACACAGTTCAGTCCTTCTTGATGCCAAAAAACTGTTGGCTGGCCAAGCAGTGGGCTGAGGAAAGGTCAGCTGGCCCTGGGTCAGACAACTAAACTCTGTCCTGGTTTTGGGTCACACTGTCTGTCTAACTTAGGTGTCTTACAGGAGAAAGTCTTTATAAAAACACTTCCAAGTAGAGTAGTTTTTTATATAGTGGATTCTGTGCCTCAGGTTGTCTTTGCTGATACCGGTATTTTTCTCATTTCAGGAAGAGAAAGCAAAATATTGAATTCATTAAATTTAAGCAGTGTGTTTACAATTTTAAGCAACTGCAAAAGTTATAGGGCTGAAGTGACTCTTTGGACTTGCTGGGTCTGGATAACATACACTCCTGCAGATTCCTTCTAAGCTGTTTGGCTCTTTGACCTCTTCCTTTTCTTTTATATTCCCTGAGGGTATAGGAAAATATCCCTATTTCTTTTAAGACAGACCTAAAAAACCCCAACACTTAAAACCTTGAAGTGACAGAAAAGTCTGTAGCCTCCATGGCACCACCTGATACCATTTACCTCGAGGCAGATCAATCTGCACACCATGGCAGGGAGGAGAAACCAGCTTGCTGTGTTTTACTCAGCAGCCCAGCACAAACCTGATGGGAAAATCCATTGCAAGAATGAATCCATATTGCTTTTATACAGAAAACTGCTCTCAGCCATTGATCTGGAGCTCCAGAGGCCTGGGCTTGTGTGTGAGATCCACAGGGTTCTGAGCCTGGCGGGGAGGTGCTGCTGCAGTTCACTGATATCCCCAAAATCCACTGGGGAGAATCAGCTCAGCAGTGGGGAAAACAGCAGCAAAACTCAGGGCAAACGAGGAGGGCATGGAGTTCAGTGCTTATTAGCAGGCCAGGCAGGTACAGTGGACGTTTAGTACTGCAGACATGGAAATCTACTGAGGGAGACCTTGCTGCTACCCCATTGATTTCAGGTGCATCTGGGAATATTTTGGACTTGTATGACTGCCTGGAAGTCCCCAGACAAAGTGGAAAAATATGTTCATTGCAAGAAAATAGAAAAGCAAGTTTCTCTTTCCTGGAGATGAGTTTGTGGATGGACCTCCTGATCTTTCTAGAAAAAAAATTGATAACAGCTGGAAAGAATCTGTGACAGATACTTGTGGTGGAAATAAAAGGAGAGACAGGGGAGGATTTTTGTGGCTTCAAAAGGGGGGAAGAGCTGAAGCAGACAGCAACAGTCCACAGTAAAGTATGTTGGAGAGGTCAGGTCTTGCCATTGCCTTCTGGCATGTGTTCTCATACAGACACTCAGTCCTGCAGGTGACAGGTTTGTTATACAGCACCAGCAGAGATTTCCCAGCCAAATTGTCCTTCCTGTGCTGGATCCAGGTCCTCAAATCCTGATCCCCATTTTCAATCACCCCTTAGCCTGTGTTGGCTACAGCTTTCTTTGTGGTGGTTCTGCTGGCCTTGACGCCAGGGCTGCCTGTAGGAGTGTCCCTCCTGTTGACAGGGTGACCAAATTACAAGAGAATTCCCAAATACCCTTGGTCTGCTAAAAGAGGCAAAGTCCCTGGAAACTTCTCCAGGGTGGTTTCCCTGGAATTGGTACAGGGACACCTCATAGGACCCTTTGTCCTTCACCTCAAACTTGGGGCTGTTTGATTGGACCGGGGCCATGAGATCCTGCCTGGGCCATTGGGTAGAAAAGGGACAGAACAAAAGATTTGATCGCTTTTGTGGGGTGCTTAGCAGGAGCAAGCATCTCTTCCCCTGGCACGGCTTTTCTCTGTAAAGAGTTTGTTATTTTGTTTCTTATTAAACCTTTTTCTGTTTCAAACACTGCCACAAGAGCCACCCTGCTACTTTTATGCCATCCGGGTAGCTGCGCTATCTTGGCTATGAAGGGATTGCTGAGGGCTCATACGACCTGGCTCAAAGCGATGCTCTTCAGCTGCCCTCTGGCTGAATTTCTTCACTTGTTTCTTTTTCTCTGCTTGGAGTCCTGGTCTGGAGAGATCTGAGATCCATCATATAGGATCTGGCACTTTTGGACACCAAATTGTGTCCGGCTGGATCAAATCTAGGTCTCTCAAGGCATGGGTTTATTTAGACCACATGGGAGGATGAATTAGCAGTGACATATCTAGGTCATTTTGGATTGACTGCATGTGCTCAATAAATATGGCACCTTCTGGTCACGGCAGCAGTCCATGGACACGAGAGCCGAAGTGCCCAGACATAACTCATTCCACAATTCAATGCTTAAGTACCTGTTCAAACAGCCTGAACAGCTTATGGGCAATCATTCATACTTCCCACCCCCAGGACCCTGAGATTTACCATTACCCTGTTAGGGAATGTATTTGAAGGTGACTAAGGGCCACAGGCTCCCACAGACTCTCTAATTTTAGAGTGCTGCCTTATGTCAGTGTCTCTTTGAACAGGAGCCATCAATATATCCTGACCTTGCCTTGTCTGTACTCTGGATGTAGGTGATCAGCTCTTCCATGGTTTTTGGAGTGGGGCCATCAGGTTTTGTGTAGGCAGATTTCCCATATTGTTACACAGGAGGAGAAAAGATGAAAGTCGGTTTTCAAAGCTGCCTTAGGAGGCTGTTCTCTGTTCCTTGTGTTGTTCAAGACTCCCTGTGCTGACTGGAACTGTGAAATGGTGTGGAATGGAGAGCGTTGGCGTAAGTACAGACAAAAAACCCTCCTTGTACTGAGACCTCCAAACTGCCTGGATGGGATTGCATTTCCAAATCGGAGGAAGTGGTGGTGGTGAATTCCACCAAAAGGGCTCTGCATCAGGGAAGAAAATGGCTTTGTGTTTAAATGCAATTCATCACTTCAGTCTGGCCAGTGGAGGGGATATGCAAAACCTATCAAAAGCAAAATATCAAAAACATATCAAGCTCAGGAGAAAGTAACTGCTCTTGCTTTGCTGTTCTTGGATGTCCTGACCCCTTCTCTCTCTCCCCTCTGCCCCAAGGGCTGTTCCTTTTCTATGCTCCCTGCTGCTTTTGAGCTCTCAAAGGCAACCTGTGTGAGGGAAAGGGGTATTTCCAGAAGAAGGGAGGCCAGTTCTGCCTGGTGGCATCTGGAGCCCATAGCAGGGCCTTGACCTGGAGCCCTTTCTTTGTTTTGTGGATCTGCTCCCTTTCCTTGGGGCTTTTCTGCTGAATGCTGAATGTACTGGATGGTGCCGCTCAGTTGTTATTTGTGGCCATTAGCAGAGGGCTGAGCAGTGTCCACGTGTGCAGGAGGTCCAGGACAGCAGCCCCTGCAGCCAGGGAGAAACAGGACCACCCTCTGGAATCGGTGTGCTCCTCACAGCCAGCAAGGAAGTGCAGCCTCAGCCCTGTGGAGATAAGGATGCTGCTGGAGGGGCTGAAACCACCTCATACAAGAAGGGAGGCTGGTATCCAGCACCAGGGTAGTGATACTGAGACCTCTACTTGGGAATAAGCCCAAAGAAAATTCCTTGCAAAGCCTGTGGGTTGCTTTCCCAGTATCCAAGGCCTGTTCATTTTGCCTGTCTATTTTCCCAGTTATTTTTGAATATCTGGCTGCAGCTGTTAAAACAGTGGGCTTGTGTATACTTGCCCTCTCTTAGAGTTTGGTCCATTATAATTCTGAAAACTGTAGTACATTGCAGACAGAAAAATATCCATGTTAGGGATCCCTGGGTACAACTGGGACTTATGGCAGTAGGATATTTTATGGTCCTTTTACCTGGGTATACAAGTTCTACTGGGTATGATGTGGTCAGCCAAAGGCAGGGTGCTAAAGTCAGAGCATCAGATATTAATGACTGTGGGTTTGCACTGTAAATTTGCTTGTACAGCCAGGGAGATGGCCAGGGAGCTAGTGTCAGGGCAAGGAGGACCTTTTGTCAGTCTGTGCAGAGGGACATGCAACAGTGAGGGTTTTCTGTCCCTTGGAAGGTGAACTCCATGCTCAGCCTGGTGCTCCATGGGCAGGTGACACCCAGGGACAGCTAGGCAGATCCAGGTCTGGGCTGGTCAGCCTGGGGATGCTCTGGGTGCTCAAACCAGGCCTTTTCTCATGGCTTCATTTCCTCATTCCTCACCCCAGGGGACGAAGTGAAACATGATGGGGGTTTTTGGTGGAGGTTGTTTGAACTGATGCAATGTTTTAGCTACTGCAGTTGTTCTGGGATTGAAGTTTTAAGGCAGTGTCTCATTCCTCTCACTATTCAGCTGTATTTTAGAGGATGTTGTCACTTCTCAAGATGGCAGTGCTTTGTAAAAGTAGGAAGTGGCTGCTGCCTGTCTCTGCTGTCCTGGCTGTCCTGGCTGTCCTGGCTGTCCTGGCTGTCCAGGCTCCAAGGGCTGGACATAGGAATTCTGCCTTTCACCACTGTGGCACTCCAAGCCAGCACAGTTTGATTTGCAGGCATGGGAGTGAGCTCCAGTGCAGACCTCTGAAATATGTGCAGGTCAGGCTCTCATTAGTCAGACAGAGGAAACACAACATCTTAATTAGCCAAGGAATTGTTAATGGTGGTGTGTGCACTGTATGGAAAGTAACATGTTAAAGAAACAACTGTGGTGGTGAAAATATTTTAGTTTATTTTTTATAATTTAACCCATCAATTTTATTGCCTGTTTTGACCACAAGCTGAAATTGTTGTGATTTCTTTTTTCCCCCCCTTTCCACTCCCTGGCTGAGATCAGTTTGGTGTTCTGGGTCTGACTGTCAGGTAGCTGCAGTTCTGCCCTTGGCTCTCTGGTTGTGTGTTTGCCCACAAGGGTCAGGGGTTTCCAGCAGCTGATGGGAGTGTCGGCCCCATGAGGAATACAGGATGAGGCAGGTACTCTACACAGTTTTACCTTGTTTTAGAGGGAAAACAGGAACTAAGAGGAAAGAAAGAGGGTTTTATGAGCTCTGAATGAAAATGCCAGTACTCCATCTTCCCATGAATTTCTTTCTGCCTGTCTCCTCAACCGTAGGATTGGGACATTTCTAATTTTCAGTGTTGTAAGAAGCAGCAACGTGTGATAGAATCACCTAATTACCTCATCACTCTTGGCAAAATAATGATTTCCACGTATTTTATTCAACCTTGGGACAGCAAATGCATGGAGACAGCTGGCACTTCCTTGGCAGGAATCCTTTGGAGATGCATTGCTTTCTTCTGTGCTCCTCTTACAACCTCTGCTCCTTGCCTTTGATGCTGATGTTCTGGCTTAATAGGACTCATCTTTTTACTGCAAGAACATCAGAGTGCCGTGAATAAGAGTTTGTTCTGTTTTAGCTTCTTCTTGCTGTCAACTATGGATGCCTTTTAGCTGGTTTATTTTTTTTCCTCTGGGTTTTCATTTTTTCTTGTTCCCCATCAGAAGATGTGTATCAGGGAATAGGATCTCTTAAAAGCTTTATTTCAGAATTTAAAGTAAACACTGCTCTTGCTGCTTTTTTCCATGGCTCTGGTAAGTCATGGTAGTTCAACATTGATATACCCACTAGTGCCATTAGCTTAAAGACCTGAGATTCTCTCATCTTTTGAGAACATTACTCATTACTCCATCCTATTAATAACAGCAGTGGAGCTGTTAGTTCATTTTCACTCAGGTTTATTAATTTAATATTATTTATTTTTAACTTAATTTGTTTTCTCCTTGATATATCTTTTTTTTTTTCAGTGCTCTTTCAATAGCCAAAATCTTCTTTAAACTCTATTAGAGATAAGATGGTGACTTGTAGATTTTGACTGCTGGGTCAGTATTTTCCCCCTCCTATTTTTGGGATGAAAATGATGAACAACAGCAGTCTCTTGGCTGTCCTCTGGTACCTCACCCAAGGTGTCTGGAGCAAGGCCCGTCTGTGGGAGAAGGGGAGCCAGGACGTGGTGCAAGGCAGGGCGGCTGAGCTCTCCCTGGCACTGGGAATGTACATTTCTCATCCCCTGTGGCCTCAGCGCTCAGTTCCTGATCTTCTGGAACAAAGGTGCTCCTGCAGCTCTTGGAGTGGTCCCTGCTCCTCATGGAAGGTTGTGGTGCCTTCAGGGAGGGTTGGCGGAGTCCTTAATGTAGTGCTGGAGATCAATTCCTGAGTGCCTCACAAAGCTGAGGTGAATTGGGTCTAAATCCAAGGAATTTTTCTTTACTTTATCCATATTAACTTTCAGTGTTTGCTGTGTCATAGCTGTAACCTTCCACAAGCCAGTATAAACACTGATTTGCTTTTGTGCTTTGAATCCTAAAATGTATTTCTTTTTAGCATTCAGATATCAATTAAACTCTGTCTATACACATACCAACCGTTAAAAGAAATCACTTGACAGATACAATTAATATCTGCTGGAAGAATTTAACAAATCCTTGTTTTAAAAAACAGTAATATATTTTTACTTTACATATACTTATTTCTTTTGCGTTTAAATTTGTGTTAAAAAAAGAAAAGAAAATGTTTTTGAGTTTTGGTGGGAGGAAAAACTATGGGGTGGGCGTAGGTACTGAAACCAGCCTGCTGAGTTCTCTAAAATCATGCACCAATGTCCCTGAAAAATAAAATATGAAAACAAAAACCATAAGACAAATAAAACCTTAGAGCACAAACCAGATATTTCATAAAACCATGTTGACACTAAACATAAGCAGTTGTGATGCAGTCTAAACAGAATAAGCAAATAAAATATTCAGGGCAGGATTGTTGTGCTTCCTGGTGGGATCAGGGATTCTGTGAGAGTGGGAATTGCCAGTTTTACTCTGGGCTGTTTCCACTGGAGTTTCCTCTGAGCTGCCTCCAGAGCCTGGTGCTCCAGATTTACATCCACAATTAAGGGCAGGTGGAATTTATAGCTGTTTGATTAGGCTGTTGCAAATGTTTAGCTTTGGGCTAGTTTAATGAGCTGGCTCAGGTTATGAATCAACTGTACCATTGATCACAGGGGCAAAACTTTGGGATGTGACTGGCAAGTGCAAAAAGTGTGTTTGCAGTGTGTTTGCAAGGTCACACAGTGGCTATATAACCCAGGACTTCACATTTAATGAAGAATGATGCTTTCCTGGCTTAAATCCTTGCAACAGAAGGAGCCTTTTGCTCAGTTAAATAGAAGAAGACAGCATGACGTATCTCTAGGTAATGTTGAATTTTTACATTTTAAGTGTTTGTTAAAAGATGCATTGAAATAGAAGCAGGAGTGTTTGTGTTCCCAGTAACACAGAGAGGGGCAGGGAGGTCCTGCAGGCAGCTCGTGGTGATAATGCCATGTCCAGGTGTGTTACAGCCAGGATATTACAGTCAAGAGTAGCTCACAAACATTACAGGAAGTTAATCCAGCAAATATATTCTTTCAGGGTTATCAGCTCATCTGAAGTAGCATCAAAACTCAGCCCATAATATAATCTATTCAACATTTGTTTCTTTCAGGCTTACAAGGAGCATCGTGTCCCAGAGGAATGTTCTGCATAATGAAAGACCTGCCTGGTGAGATATATTGGATGGGCAGTTCAGCTGCTGCTTGGTGAGAGACAAACTACACTTGGCATAAAAAATGGGAGCAGCAAACTTCCTGTAACAGTACCTATAAATTGCCAGGCATGATTCATCAGCTGAAGGGACTGGAATTTTTGGTGGTAATGAAATCTTGCAGAGTCATACCTTTACCAAACTCTACTGGCTGATGACTAATAGCATTTACAAAAGAATCAAAGTGAGCCCTTGCTGTAGCTCTGAGATATTCTGCCTTCCAAAGAGATGTCCCAGGCTTCTTCATAAGGTTCTAATCTGCCATCTCCTTCCCGCCCTAAAAAAGGAGTAAACATATTTCTTGTGTCAGTAGAGAGCTCTGTAAAGGCTGCATCAGACACTGGAAGCACTGGTGGCACCCGTGTGCCACAGCGTGCACATGGGCACAAAGCAGAGAAATGATTGTTTGGTATTTAAGCCTGCTGAAATGCAGCTCTTCCTGTCTGGATATCACTGTGATCTATTCCCAGCAGAATACTAAACAGTTAATCTGAACAGAGACACAGGATCCTTGCAGGAAATATGCAATGGTCTGTAATACAAAACAGAATATTTTCACTGGGTTTTGAGACTTAGTCTTCTGTATGCAAATGATAAAACCAGCAGCAGTATCTTCCTTTTCTTGTGTGGTTTTTTGGTTGGTTTTTTTTTTTTTTTTTTTTTTTTTTTTTTTTTTTTTTCCTTCTTTTTTTTTGGTTTGTTTTTTTTCCAGACTGTAATTGAGGATTTTGGTTCTCTATCACAGGGATAAATTGGGGGAAAATAGAAATAATTTTTAAAAATATTAATATAATGGGGGCAAAAGAAAAAGGGAGAATTCCTTTATGTACTTTAGAGAATTCAATTACTCAGATTAGGAAACTCTTAAAAAACCTAGAATCAGTTTGCTTTAGACAAGAGAAGTTCTCTGGAGGTTCATTGTTCCACTGCTACCAATCTGCAGTAACAGGAAACTTCCCTGATGAACTCACAAAATTCCCTGAACAAACCATTTTGAGTGGTGCCATTTCTTTACTTTTTGAGGTAGCACAAGCTCAGCATGGAAGAGTGTAAATGCATTTTGGAGGGGCTGATGGAAAACACCCTGACAGTAAAATCTGGAAGGCTTAATCATAACAGAAACCACTGATTTCTACCTTAGACATTCTTTCCAAATATTATTGCATTTTGTGTTGGGAAATCCCCCAGTGGTGGTGGTGACAGTGCTGCAAAGCAGATGAGTTAATCCATGACAGCACTGAAGTTCAGGGCTTCCACCTGTCCAGGCACAGTCAGAATATTTATGGGACAGTCATTAAGAAATGTTTACAGTCCATTGACTACTTCACATGTGCATCTTTTTTGTGGTCAAAGTCATGAAAATATGGAGAATACTCTGATACTTGGTGACTTTGACTTTAAAAAAAGCCCATCTCATGAGTTTTAGCCACCTCATGATAAGCTCTTGTGACATGGCAAGTAAATATTGCTAATATTGCTAATTTGCTACGAGGGCTAAACAGTTTTGATTATGTGCAATTAAGATTGAGGCTTATTTAGTTCACCATTAGGTTGAAAATGCATTTTCCCCTGGAGTAATTAATTGTCTGCATCTGTGAAATTGGATTAATACAATGGTTTTATGTAAAAGTAAATCCTTTTTTGAGATGCTCCCTTAAACACAAGTCAGGATGTGCCCAGATTGGAGTTCTCATGCTGAATTTGCCAGAATTGATAATAAAAGTTGGTTAGTTAGTGAAATTGAGCTAGATTAATTTTTAAGTGATGTGCTAAAAGCTGCAGGTTAAATTCTTCTTTGTGCTGAAGCTTTCTGCTGAATCATTAAGGGTTTATGCTATAAATATGGTGTCTTAATAGCCACTTTTTTCCCCTTAACTCACCTGAAAGTTATCATACATTAAGATGCTGACTTTTCTCAGTACCTTGATACTTCCTGCAGGGGAGATAATGGTGAGTTATTGATGCATTTTGACAGCTTTTCAAACAGGTTGTCTGTGTGAAACAGAACTGTACAAAATGTAGCCTTCCAGAAGTTAACATGTAATTTGTCATTGTAGGAACAGTAAAACAACCCTGGAATGTGTCTCAATTTTCTAAGCAGCAAATGAACCAAAA
>VWZP01007710.1:9879-30234 GCA_013396995.1 Dicaeum eximium | reverse complement strand
AAAAAAAAAAAAAATCTCTCAGTGAGACTCTTCCTGCCTGTGGCACAAAGGAGTCCCGGGGTGAGCTCTGAGCTCCAGGGCCGAGGGTGTGTGGCTGTGCTGGAGCAGTGGCAGCAGCCAGGTGCCAGGCTGGGGACAGTGACAGTGATAATGACAGGCTCCTCTGACCTGCTCCTGGAACAGTTTCTGACCCAGCCACCCAGCCGACCCAAGAAGTTATTTTCTGTTTTTCTTCCTCTCGTTCCCCTTGGCTCCTGCCTTGCCTGGCTGTGCTTTTTGCAGAGGAGGGGATTCCAGCAGTGATTGTGTCACCAGGAGCCATCACAGCCAAGTGCTCCAGTGTCCACATCCTCCTGCCTTTCATGTCCTTGGCTCAGAATTAACTGTAACAGGAATCCCATGTGCAAGCAGAAATACTGTCAATATTGAATATTTAAAAACTGAGCCCAGGATATTTTTACTCTTTTTTCAATGCAAGCTATTAAACCCTCTTTCATACAGGGCAAGGGCAATTTTTTGATACAAGGTCAACACAAAAACTTCTCTAATATAAATTCCTGTATCTCTTCTTTCACTGTAACAATTGTGATAACTGCTGAAACTAGGTCTTGATCTGGCATTTAATATTCTAAGAGAATCACAAGGTTGTGATTACTGGATTTGGAAGTTGCCACTGACTTCAGTTTACCAGAACTGATGCTACAGTCCCTAATCCCTAAGAGAAGGGCAATTACAGGCATCGACATTTCAATGTCCACCAGAGCCTTCCAGATATTTTGAGCCCCAGAGGAGGCTGTTTTATTCTTCCTGCCCTGTGTGGCCAGTAGCACCCATTTTATCTCCCACACTGGAAGAACAAGATTTCAATTAACACCTGTCTTTAAGCAACTGGACAGTTTCCAGCCAGTATTTCAGTGTCTGGCTTAAATGAACACTCAACAATAAATGGACAAATATCTGTTTTCTTCAATTCATCAGCAGGCCTCACTGGCTGCAAAAGGACTCAGTTGTATATTTGCCTTTTATGTAACAAGAAGTGGCTTTAGATTGAGCCACCTCCCTGGAAGGAGAGCAAATTCTGAAACAGAAACAGGTTTCCTAAATTTTATTTGGTGTCTCTGTGTGTGAGCTGGGTGAAGCTCTAATGGAATCCTGACAGTGAGTAGCAAATGGCACAGTAGCAAACCTTCCCCTTCAAAATCCACCCTACCTATCCCCAAATCTGAATAGTTTAAGAGCTTTGGGCTGGTACAAATTAATTAATTAGAGTAACTTCCTAGCTGAGGAAGAGTAAGAAGAAAACAGTGAGAGGTTTGGAGAGAAAATGGGAAATGTGATGTTTGCATGAATGGTTTGAGAATGTCTGGTGCCCTTTTTACATTTCTGGTGGTTTTGATTTGTGGCCATGAAGGACAAGGAGGAACAATTGAGTATATGTGGGTGCAGGAAGGAGGGAGACAATCAGGGAAGGAGGAGAACGTGAAGAAAAAAATTGGAAAAACAGCAAAAAAAAAGCACCTTATGGAATGAGGAAAAGGAAAACCAGAGAAATCATATAGAGATAGGAAGGAAAAGGTGGAAAACAGGAAAGAACTAAAGTGAAAAACTAGAAATACCAAGTGAATACTAGAAATACTGAAGAAGTAAATGATGAACTATCCTGAGGAATAGCAATGGTAAGGAAGAAATACAAACTTATTTTTTGGGGAGTCTTTAAACCCACATGCACTTGTATCTCTAGTTTATCTTTTAGCTGTTACAGGCAGAAATACTGAGCTCTGAGATTAGTGAAAGCATGGTTTTAACCTTTTTAAATCTGGATTTATAGCGGTGGAAACTCTGGCCTCTTGGGTCAGAGCTGATCATCCTGACTGTGTGCCTGGAGTGGGAGCAGCCCCTTGCAGGGTGAGCACCAGGGGAGGTTGGACAACGATCCCATGGGATATTTTTTCAGGCTGGTGGATGCCAGTGATGATTTGCAGATTGATATGGATGTTATTCTGACACTAGGCAGCCCATGACTGTCACAGAAACCTTTTCCCAGATTTTTATTGTATTTAGGATTGTAATTTAGTTATATCTCCAAGTATACCTGAAGCAGCTTTTCTTAAAGCAGCAGGAAATAGATAAAAAATGCAAATGAAGCCAAATGATGCTGTACCAATCTCCTTAAGGAGTTTGATTTGTTGAAATCATGTGTAGCCCCTTTTTTGTCTGGGTATGAAGTGGTTTTTGGCATGTTTTTAGCAGTTCTCCTGACGCTGTGAGGGCAGAGGGAAATACGTGCAGAGAGACCCATGAGGTGTAGAGGCTCATGAGGCACAGAGGAAAGCCAGGGTACAAGCCCAGTAATCCTGGCAATTACAGATGCACGGGGGATAACAGTGTGCCCCTGAGAGGTCACAGCAGTGATGCCAGGGACATTTTCTGGTGTGGGCAGCTCTGGAGAGACAAGGGCTGCACAGGCTTCCTACTGCAGCTGAAGCTTCTGCAATCCTGTGCAGCAGAGACAGAAGGGGAAGAGGAGAACTTAAACAGTTCAAGTGCTGACAGTTGGCATTGCTGAGAGATGGATGTAAATGGCATAAAATTAACACATTATAGTCCTGCCAAGTTTCTTCTTAATTGATGTCATTGCCACGTCCTCAGCAGGCATTGCAACAGCAGAAACTCAGCCTCCCCGATGCTCCTCACTCTTTAAATAAGACAATGCAATTCCTCAGTAAATCTGAGATGGATCTGGGTTTTATTTTCCCGAAATCTTGGCTTGGTAATGTTTTTGGTCTCAATCTTGTCAGGTGTTGGGTGTCTCAGCCACCACTGACCTCAGGCAGGTGAGGCCCTTGGCCCCTTTGCATCATCTCCTTTTTGTCCAGCACTTCATCTTCCCCAGGACGGTGTGTTTGCCTCAGGGGATGGAAAGAAGTGTGGGCAAAATGTGAGAGCTGCCTTCATTTGCCCTTCTCATTAAGGGCTGTGGCACCAATCCTGTTGAAATTAAGTCAATGGCAACTTCCAAACCCAATAATACAATCTGGTGATTCTTTGAGAATATTAAATGCCTGGTAAGGACCTACTTTCGGCAACCAAATCTGAAATAAATGTTAGTACTTGAAATTAGAACATAATCACAGGTTTGGTGAAAAAATAAATCCTGATCTGCCCTCACACTGGCTTGATGAATACTAAGGCAGCTGTTGGAGTTTATTATATGACTGATCTGCAAATTAAAGAGGCTTTAAGAAAGAACTGGCATAGAGGATGTTTTGTGGTGTATTCTGTGTGAGTGCCTGAATTGTTTTTGACAAGACTCAATGTAATACCTTTAAATGTCCCATTATATATTTGGGATTGTGTGACTCATGCAAGGGCTTTGAGACCTGAATTTTACTTTCCTCTGGACTTGTTTGACCTCCCTGTCTCAATTTTTCCCTACTCCGGAATTAGTTAAATAGACATGTTGTAAAACTTAATTAATATTCTTGATGTTCTAAAATCTCTGAGTGAAACACAGAGGTCTGTGAAGGTATCATTTGAGAGTTTAAGTTCCTAATTGTATTCCTAGTCACTGTTACAGCTGTTAACTGGTATAATCAGAACTCCTGGCCATGGATTGCTTAGGCAGGACACTGTAAAATATGAAGCACCAGTGTACAATAAACTTTTAAAAATTCATAGAATAAGAAATAGAATCTGTTCATCAAAGGCCACAAAGCTTTTTTTTTTTTTTAAATTTTATTTTCTGAAGAAACAGAATGCAGGCAAGGATATGGGCTTCAGTTAGACGAAAATATTTAATCTGTCCCTCCATGTTGTCTCAGTGGCTGCCTCATCCTTTTTAGGATTTGGATATATAGAATTGAAATAGAGAAAACAGTGATTCACACAGCCCTCTCTGTGTGAATGTTGAGCATTATTCAAGCAGCAGGGAGGAACAGAAACTGCACTGGATGTTTTCCACCTCCATCACAGCTCCTCACCCCTACCAAGGCAAGCAGCAGCAGAGAAGTTATGGGGCCTCTTTGCCTGTCAATTCAAAAGCTAACAGATTGTTTTCAGGGCTGGATTACCCTGTAGTGAGATTCTAATGAAAGTTTCAGGCTCACTTGTATGTTTTTAAGATAGTGCCATAAACATTTCCTCCAATACAGCCAAGTGCAAAGTGAATTGCTTTGATTTACCTCCCCTAAAGTAGAGGTATAATAATTTCTTACAAACACGAGTGACACAAGGCAAAATTCCCATTGAGACAGGGCATTTTAGTGCTTTTATCTCTGCTTAGAAAGGATTGGAAATCAAATCAGTCAGTAAAGGCTGTTAACTGTTTAACTCCTGGAAGCCCGCCCACTGAAGTGATGCTGCGGTGTTACTTGAATTAACATTGTAATGTGAGCTGATAAAGAACAGAGTAGTTATTTTTTTCCTGTAGCATAAAGCTGGTGTTACATAAGTGTTCCACATTCACACACTTGTGCTCACAAAAGTATTGTTATAAATTAATAGTCCAATATAGCCAAATTAATAATTAATAAAAATGATGAGTTTTATTTCATGACCACGTTACAGTCACGGCTATCCCCCGAGAAACAGGATCGATCCTGGGTGACACCTCGCTTGCCCTCTATCGCGACAAGCCTCCCAGAGTCACAGTCAGTGCCTCAGTGTCTCTCAGTTTTATACAGCTTTTCCAGCCTCAGGCAGAAATTCCCCGATCCTGTTCATATTTAGTAGGTTTCTTTTCTTGCTCCAAAGCTGGACAAAGGGGTTCCTGGCTGCTTGATGGTTTCTTCTTTCAGTGTCTGTGGCCGGTGATGGTGGTCGTTGGAATCTTTTTCTGGTTTCTGGGAACCCCTGATGGTCGGCCGAGATGCAGTGATATGTGGCTGATCAGCGATGTCCGCCGGTGTCCTGTTTACCGGAATACGCATTAATATTCATATTCCCCTTGCATAGTGTGTGTGCTGGCTTTTACCCTACTGTTCTGTGAGTTACGGGAAATTGCCCTTTGAGTGTAACTATCCTGATAGCCCTGAGTACCCTGGCTCTCGATGATTATCACACATCTGCCTATATCATTGTTAAGTAGAAATGGGTCGTTACCCAGCTGGGCCATGACTTTTGTTTTGCTAATTCCTTTGACTAGTGTGTTACACCCAGGTGTGTGACAAAGGCTAGTACCTGCTAGGCTACCGGACCTTTGGATTTTTGTAATTTTGTTTCAATATCAACATCTTCAATATTTCTATTTCTAAAAACACGAATTTGACTTAATTATCTATAACAGTAGGATATTTATAATTTCTCATCCTATTCCAGTAATTAGGAATTGGGACCAAAGGACACATGAATATCTGGATCCAGTACTGTGTGTAACCCAGATGGAATTCTTTCCTTTGATCCAAATAAACTTCAGATGAAGTCCATCGAGAAGTTCCTTGCTCTCCTCCACCCATGTCATGTGAGAGGGAGGAGGAGGCCACTGCAAACCCTGAGCAATGGGCAGAATGTTCCCTACAGAAGCAGGGGCCAGCACAGGGTCTGGCAGCCTGTGCATCCCCATTGTTATAGATGATCAGGGTAAATTCGTGCTTATTAAAGACAGTAATATAATAATGTTATAATTATGAAGCAGGGATCCTAGAAACCTAAAAAGCAGGCAGAGATTGCCTGCTTGGCCGAGACAGTACACCTGGATGTAACAAACTGGTCAAAAGAATTAGCAAAGCAAAAGCCGTGGCTCAGCCCATTCTCACCCAACAATGAGAAAGGCAGATGGGCGATAACCATCAGGAGCCGCAGTGCTACAGACGATCAAGATTAGTCTCACCCAAAGGGGCGGCTCCCGTAACTAGACAAACCTGGAGTCAGCACACACACCATACAAAGGGAATATGAATATCAATGCCTATTCCTGTAAACTGAACACCGGCGGACATCACCGATTGATCGACCATCACTGCATCCTGGCCAGTCATCATTGCATCCCGGCCGACCATCACCTCATCCTGGCTAACCATCACCGCATCCCGCATCCCGGCCGACCATCACCGCATCCCAGCCAACCATCATCGAATCCCACCATCACTGCATCCCAGCCGACCATCATTGAATCCCACCACCACCGTATCCCACCATCCCACATCCTGGCCGACCATCACTGCATCCCGGCCGACCATCACTGCATCCTGGCTGACCATCATCGCATCCCACCATCACTGCATCCCGGCCGACCATCACCGCATCCTGGTCGATCATCACTGCATCCCGGCCGACCATCATCGAATCCCACCATCACCGTATCCCACCATCATTGTATCCTGGCTGACCATCAGCGAATCCCGGCCGACCATCAGTGAATCCCGGAAAGCAGAAAAGACAACGACGCCGATCATCCACCACTGGACACTGAAAAGAAGACCCATCAGCTCGCTCAGGAAGTTCATTGTCCACCTCCACACCAAGAAAGAAAGCTTATTGAATATGAGTAGTGATGGAGAATTTCAGCCTCAGGCCGGAAAAACTGTATAAAAGCAGAAAGCACCGAGGCGATGGTGTGACTCCGATAGGCTCGATGTGACAGAGGTCGAGTAAAGGGTTCACCCAGCGCCAATACCAGGTCGACTCTGTATTTTGATTGGGGCTACCTGTGACTGTATTTCGGCCACGAAATAAAATCTATTTTTTAATTATCAATTTGGCTTAATCGAATTTCATTTATAACACCGTGAAACGTCCCTCAGGACACGGTGCCGGCCTCACTCGCTTCAAGGTTCTCTGAAATCTGTGGTCATCTTGTACTTGTGAATTGGGATTTGTACTTAGGTACTTCGTACTTTTGCATGGAAAAATGAATAAGCTCAGGAAAGGCTTTTCACACCCTTCAAGAGCCCAGGAAAGGTGACAGCTACAAACAGCAGGATTCGAAGGTGACGCCCCACCTTCCCTCTGAGAAACACAATTAGATACACTTTTTAAAAATACAGACGCCTATCACTTGGCTTACAGAGTTTTGCTCTATTATAACTGAGTGTGAAGGATTTGGGAATTGTGAAGAACTCTGTCCACACTTAAGAATTTTGCAATTTAATTTGAGGTCTCAAAAACTTGTTGATGTTATCTGGTACCTTTCTTTTATGGTGAAAATGTTAATGCTGCAATTACTGAGAAAGACAAACATGGGACCTGTAGAACAAAACAATAACAGTCTTGTAAACAAGTGTCTGTATGATTGCTCTTGACATTTTAATTTGCCACTTGTTAAAAGTCCATTTCCTTGACCTGAAGAGCCTAAATTTGAATGAATTTGAACATCTCACGGCAGCAAGATTGCTAAAACTACTTCTAAAATGGCATAAATAATACTGACCAAGAGGAGGTATTTAATATACAATCATCTTCAAATAGCAATCTGCTGTTTTTTAGTCAACAGCGTTCCAGAGCACGTTTCCAAGCACCCCTCCGTCTGTGGGCTCTCTTCCCTGTTGATTTGCTGTGGTCACTTAGCACGAAGTTGCTCTCAGCCTGTTTTTGCTGCCCTGTGTCACAGCCTGGCTGGTGAAGCCCTGCAGAAGGCTTTGTTAGCTAGCCCAGCAGTCTTAAATGCTCCTGGTACTGCTTTTAATTTGCCCTGTTTTCCAGCGGGATCTGGGAGAGCTGTGCACTTGGGAAGTCGGGGGAGAGCTGTCAGATGTCAGTCAGGGAAGTGAATATGCATGAAGTGAAAAGCAGCACAGTGATGGCCCTGGAGCCTCCAATTCTCTATCAGATGGTGCACAGAAGAGAAGCAGAAATAATTCACACCTTCAATGCCACAGGGTTTCACATGGAAGCGATTAGACAGGCTCTCTGCTGCTTCTAGGATGATTCTGCATTTGGGTAATACTTCAATTGTCATGTAAATTTTAGAGTAAGCAAATACAAAGTCCCAACATGTGTTTAACTTGCAGAAGATAAGCCTAATTTAACAGTGCTTTGCTCCTGTAGGTGGGAAGATGCATTGTGATGGTAATTAGGCTGCATCTTCTCTCACCAGCTCTACTTCCTTGAGACTTTTGTCTCTGCCAGCTCCCTCTTCCATCTTGCAGAACTCACCCAGAAGCTGTGATCACTTTTAATTGCCTTGTGGCAGTGTAGGAGCTTGGTTAATTGTGTGCTGTGCAAAGCTGAAGGACAGGGAGATGTCTCTGTTGCTGTTGTTCTCTCTCAGCACATGAACCTGTCCCAGTTGTCTGTGATTAATTTTGAATCAATAGTTCTTTAAATGTATAGCAGAAAGTGTGATTTAAAGTCAAATTAATCTAGATACATTTAACAGTGCTTTAAAAAATTTATTACCAGCTGAACTGGTAGCAAAATGGCCATGCTGCTTATGATTTGGCTGGTATCCTGACTTTCTTGCTTTCCAGATTATTTTTGGATAGTTTGGCAAATCTCTACTTTCAGGCAGTTCAGCACATCTCCTCGTAATATAACATAAATTGAACTGTAAAAACTAATGGACTGGAATACATCAGGGCTTTAAAGACTTATGGCCAATTCTATATATTTTGTGCAGTGAAAGAGGCTCTCAGCCTCAGGTCTGTCATAGGAAAACGACCAGAAGTTGAAAAACTATCCAAGCTTTCCTGTAATGGCAGGCTGTGTGCTCTGGGGAATGGCCTGGCTCCTCTTGAAATGCAGGAAACTTACACGGAAATTCTGATTTAATCCCCTCTTTTTTGGGGCTAAGGGTTGTTGCTCTTGCTGAAGGAGCTGCACTAAGGAAGAGAGAAAGGAAAAGGTGTGAGCTGAGTGAGCAATTCAGCAGAGGAGGACAAGTGGCAGGGAGACTTCACCAAGTTGCTCAAGTGGTCAGCAAGTGCTTCTGAGGCTGACCTTGAGCCACCTTTGTGAGAAGGAGCCAGCCTTTCTTGAGGCAGCAGATGTCCCTCCCCTTCTTTCCTGTGCTCCAGTGCTTGTTAGAAGTGGGAATGTGTCAGTTTTAAAGAATGTCATCTTGCTGGGCCAGAGCCTGCCCAAATGCCAGCCTGGCTCTGCTTTGCTCGGAGAGCTCAGCCCTTGTTTGGTGGCAGCATTTCCTCAGGGTGGGACCCTCTGGAACTGCTGCCACTGTCACCGTCTGTGCCCCCAGGGCACCCGAGCTGCCCCAGCCTCTCACTCATCCCAACCCAGCATCACCATATCATACAGCACAGCATTCCTTTGTCTCAGAACCTGGGATGGACACCAGAGTGAGGGAATGAACTGCTTTGTGTTGGGGATGATCTCATCTCCCTTCCTTGGACCTTTTCCTAATGCATTTGGTACAAGACCCATCTTGACTGTTTTCTTCCCAGCCTTTTGCTCCACATTTTACTGTCAGCAGTCCCAGCCATCTGCACCCCAAGGGAAGTAAGTCAGCTGCATGTCAGTTATGTGGAAAATTGAGGAAAAAAGAGATGGCCTCTGACTCGAATAAAATACCATCAGTTCTACAAGATCTAAGTCTGCTGTCACAGTTACAAAGAAATTTTATTTTGCAGGGGACAAGAATGACTTGGGGTGGTGGAGGAGTTTTTTTGTTTGCGTTTTCTTTTATGTTTCATTTGGGTTTTTTGTTTGTTTTTTGTTTTTAACTTAGGTAGATTCCAGGAGTGCCAAAGACATGAAATATATAGTGATAATAATAAATTATTAATATTAATTAATTAAGCATACAGTATGTTCCTACAAGCATAATAGAAATTTATCCATGAGTTGCTGCTGATCATTTGTTTGTACATTGACTTGATACAGATACCTGAGTATTTCACAAGTGTAAATGAATTCAGGCTTGCTGCTTACTTTTTAGATAAATAGTAATATAATTATTTTTAAAGAATAAAGTAGCTTGCCACTGCTGTTTAATATGTATTTTTTAAGTACTAGGGCTGCTGGAGCCATATTTCTGTTTTATTTGTGTCTGAGCTTACTGACGTTTTCAGCTGGAGTATCATAGAATCATGGGGTTGGAAGAGTTGAAGAGAACTTAAAAGTCATCCCATTCCACCCCTGCCATGGCAGGGACACCTTCCACTGCCCCAGGCTGCTCCAAGCCCCAGTGTCCAGCCTGGCCCTGGGCACGTCCAGGGATCCAGGGGCAGCCACAGCTGCTCTGGGCACCCTGTGCCAGGGCCTGCCCACGCCCCCAGGGAACAATTCCCAATTCCCAAAATCCCATCCATCCCTGTCCTCTGGCACTGGGAGCCATTCCCTGTGTGCTGTCCCTCCAGCCCTTGGCAATTGTCTCTCTCCATCTTTCCTGCAGCTCCTTCAGGCCCTGCAAGGCCACACTGAGGTCACCCCAAAGCTTCTCCTGTGCAGGTGAACAATCCCAGCCTTTCCTCCCAGCAGAGCTGCTCCATCCCTCTGCTCATCCTGGTGCCTCCTCTGGGCTCTCTCCAGCAGCTCCAGGTCCTTGCTGTGCTGGGTCTGGGGCTGGGGCAGCTCTGCAGGTGGGGTCTCACCTGAGGGGCAGAGGGACAGAATCCTCTCCCCTGCTGTCCACCCTGGGGTTTCAGGGCTGGGGCAGATCCAGCTCTCACCTCCAGCCCTCACTCTTCAGAGAGCAGCTCCAGATCCCTTCCTGAAGCCAGCCAGGAGTCAAGGATATCACAGCAAGGACTGGCAGGTCGTAGGACCATATTTGTCACCTTAGAGCCAGCCCATGGCTGCCCTGGGCGGTGTCTGACCTCTCCTTGCCAGCAGCTCACACACAGGCAGGGAAAAATGCAGGAATTCTTGCTCAAAATGCATTTCTATTCTTTAGTCACATTTGATCAAATGGGTTCTTCAGCTCTGTAAATTATTGACTGCAGACAACATCCACCCTGCAAAGCACAAATTAAACAATTACAGGTTCAGCATGATCTAAAATCACTCAGAAGACACCTGCAGAGGGGAGTTGGCAATTTCCTTCCAGATCTGTGCATTCCTTGGGCTGGGAACCAAATTGTCTGGAGCTTGTAATGGCCTTTACTTCAGTGCCACCACGGCACAGCAAATTCCAGCCAGGCTTGCCTCAGCTCTCACAGAGAAGGGCAAGAGGCACCAAAAAAGCAGAAATGTTGCCCTGAATTTACCTGTTCAACAAACAGATTTAAACTAAGGGTACAGAAGGAATATTTTAATTTTTAGTTTAATATCCTAATCTATTTTGTATATCTAATATTTTGTATTCAGTGTACCTGCCTTCTACTGAGTGTTATGGCTTGTATAAAACACTAAATATAAATTGTGTAGTGTGTTATAGTACTAATATATTCTGAATTTATTAGTTCTCAGTCTATCCTCTGAGAACCTGACAATGAATATTAAATAAAGCTGCTGTCACAAAAACATTTCACATTATAGCCTTGGATAATTTGTAATATACTGAATATTTTGCATTTAATGAAAAACCACTGGCTTGCATCTACTAGTTTAGAATTAGTTTTGAGCCAGAATAGCCAAGGTATTAAAATAACTTTATGTTAGTAAGTACATATGTTTTTGGGTTTTATTTTGTGGAAGTTCTTTATTTGGTGCAATTCAGACATCACTAATATTTATGAAAATTACTTGTGCAATGAGCTGTTACTGTCTCAGGAATTCTTTTCTTTGTCTTTATGGTCCATAGATTTGTCTCACTTTGAGGGCTTTTTTTTTGTGTAAATAATTCAAATTATTCTTTTCATTTTAATATGATCTAATCAGTATGTATCATGCATTTTAATGTAATAAGAGTTTCTAATTATTTAGAACCATTATTAGTTTTCTGAAATTCGAGGGAATTAAATCACAATGATTGTTGTTCCCTCTAGCATTGCTGAGGAAGTTCTTAGCACTTAAACCAGATTTCTCAACTAGATTTTCTTAAGATGCTTGGCAGACTCATATTGAATTGTGTTAAATTTCAAGATTTTGTCTTTATTTTTGAGAATGACATTAAACTGCTGTCGCCAGTCTGATTGCAAAGAATGGGGTTTGACTTTGCTATTTTTAAATGTCCATACCATGGTTTAAAGATGGTTTGTCTTGTGCCTGGCCATCCCCATCTCCTCCCACCTGTTCTCTGTTTTTGTGATTTTAAATTCCATTGTTGATAAGGTAGAACATGGGATATTAAGACCAGAATTTTTGGTGAAGTTCAGTTAATGCAGCAACACACAGGATCTGTAAAGTCTTGTTTATCTGCAAAGGCAGGTTTTTTATCACAAGTGATGTCACCAGTTACCCAGTCATGTGCCTTTGCTCTGGCCAAGAAACACTGTCCTCAGTAGGTTTTTTGTCAAAAGAATCTTCATTTTGAGAAGAAAAATATTTTAAAACTGTAATTTTCCAAAAATATGAATGAAATGAAATCTTTACTGCTGTATTGTTCTTAGTTGAACCTGCATATTTGATTCTTAAAATTTCCATGCTCACTGGAGAGGACTAGAATATTGTAAATGTGAAAAAAAAATGGCGTGAGACTAAGGAAAATTTGTGAAAGAAACTGCTCTGCAGACTGCAAAGCACAGGGAGACTCGTGACTCTGGGCGGGCATAAGCTGAAAATTATTGGAGATGGGGACTGAATTTGTTGTTCTGTACCTGGCACTGCCTGAAAACTGCCTGTAATTATTAATTTCTGGAGGCAGGGTGGATCTGCAGAAAGGACAGGGTGGGTACACGTGGGTGTAGGGCTCTGTACTTTCGTGAGCAGGCTGAGTTTAGGAAATTGGTTTTGCAGGAGAAAAGTCTAAAGCTGAAGACAAGATTGTCATGGGCTGACCTTTCCAGTGATCTCCAAGAGGCAGACTTTGCTGTCTGCATCCAGTTGAAGTGGAGGGTTTGAATGGTTGAGAACATTAAAGGAATGGAGGCTCCACAAGATCTGACACAAGAAGAAAGGAAATAATTTATTAGGGATTTCATTGGACTTCATCTGAAGAATTAGGGACTTCAATGGATTTTATCTGGATTACTGTACAGTTGAAAAAAAATTGAATATCACTTAGAGTATCTTCCAGAGCCTTGGGTGCCTCTGGTTTGACTTGGAAAGCTGGGAATGGAGCAGAGGGGTGAACGTCATGTGTCTGAGCAAGTGAAACACCCAGGATTCATCTCCCATCAGGGTTGTAACGGGATCCCTCTGATCACTGTAGTGAGATACTTTGATGAGGATTAAGCTACAAGAATTTAGGACCACAAAATACAATCTATATAAAATTACCTCACATAATTGAAAACCAACACTGGATGAACAAAATAATTATGTTTGCCCTCACTTGAGCCATTCTGTAGAAAACCCTTTGGAGGTTCTATGCTCAGACTTGCATCCCAGAATGATGCTCCTGACCTTCCACGGATGTGACAGAATTCACACTGTCCCAGGGCAGTATCTTAATGCCACTTTGTTTCATGCACTCTGGATTTGGTTAGAATTGAATCATACTCTGTATTCATCAGCACTGTTTTTCATTTGTAACAGCCTAGAGCTTTGGGAGTTTCACAAGAATTTGCTTCAGCTTTCTTTTTCATTAGAATTTATTTGCAGCTGAGGGGAAATTCCAACAGCCAGAAGCATCATCACATAAATTAATGGGTTGATCCCACTCCCTGGCCTGGCACAGCTATGGGGCAAACTTGTTAAACCCTGGCAATACAGGTGTTCCTCTTCCTTCTGATTTTCTAGTTTAATAATGAGAAACTTTGAGGTCATAATTATAAATGCAAAACACTGATTAGCTGTTTAAATTAAATTATTAACAGCTTAATATGCTTTGTATGCTTTTCCTAGAAAGACTTGGATTATTTAATTGCTTCAGGAAACATGAGGGGTTTCTTTTTTCCTCGAGACAGTTCTGTGTGCATGTGCTGGGAATGGGAGCCTGTGGGGTGAGGTTGGCAGGTTTTGAAAAGGGTCTGGTGGCTGCTTCAGGTCTGAGCTCTGTCAGCTCCTCCTCTCCCTCTGGTTTTTGGTGCTGTGGCTTGGTAGAACTGCACCCAAGGAATTTGCCATGGAAGTGCATTTTAGTGATTTCTGTGTGGGAACTTTTTTCAGGTGGATCAGAGAATTTCCACATTTTTCTGGGATGCCTGGTAGCCCAATTTAAGCTATTGAGCAGCGTGTTCTGAGCAAAGCTGGGGAAATCCCAGGCATTTCTCTGCTGTGCATGTCTGAAGTTTCAGCCCACAGGCTTCTGGTTTCCCTCTGGAGGCTTCACCTCAGAACCCTTCCCTCTTACAGACCCCAGTTTATGGGGCTTGGAAAGCCAGGAAAGGGCAGGTGCCCACAGTGAGGGCTTTTTGGGTTTAGAGAATGTGCAGGAGACAGTGGAAGCTGAACTAGGCTTTTAGAAATCATCTTCAGAAAGTCTGTGCAGTAAGAGCCTCTGTGATACAAGAACATAAATTTTTATTTCTTCCTGCAGTTTGTTATTACGTCAGGCCCCAAATTGGGTGGTGTGGCTTTAAATCTTCACCAAAATTTTAGTAATTATTTAGCTTACAGTGCTTATGGGCCTTCCATATATATGTACATGGACACAAAGGTGTTGCAGCTGCAGTTCTCTCAGAACTCTGGTGCATCTCCACAGATGCTTTTTCCAAAACCACAAAGCATCAGCTCAGTTCCTCTCACACACAGCCCATCAGACTTTCAAAAACACAGAGCATTTCTCACCCCCATTCACTCTCAGAAAAAAACCTACTTTGCTGATAGCAACCTGTTTTTGAGTGTAGATGAGGCTGAAGTAATTTCATTGCATAACCTGTCACTTAATGGCTACAATTAGCTGAATGAAATTTCCCACAATGGCTGGAGTTAAACTTCTAGTGATTTTGCTCTTGGCAAAATGCACACTTTCCCCCTAAGACTCCACAGTTGATTATTAAAAACCTAAGGTATCATTTAGACTTCCTCGCTCATATCTCTGATAAAGAAAAATAACATTACATATGTTTACTGCTGTCACCTGCTTCCTTCCCACAATACATGTGTTCTGCAGGATATTAAAAAATCTATGATGCACAAGTGAGTCGTAACAAGAAAAGCAATTACATCTCCATCTTTATTCAGAGCACATAAGGTTTTGGGCTGTTCAGACAAAGATACGACATTTTCAGGCAGACGGTGTTATTGTTCCACACTCTGTGCAGTTTAGGATCTTTACTAAGAGCTTTCTCTTGAAAGCCTTTCTAGAATATTTTTGCATGTGCTCAGCTGAGCATTCGTGTGTGAAGGTCCAGTTCAGGGCAGAAGAGGATTACCCAGAGCAGGAACTGCTCCTGCCCGTGTACAGAGCAAGCTCTGGGCTCTTGGGGCTGCAGTTGGCAGTGTTCTGGTCAGAGATGGAGCCAGTGTGGGGCTGTGAATGCAGGGACAGTTTGTGTTTCACTGGGCTGTGTTCTGGCTTTGTGATCACCCAGACTTTGCCACTTGAAAGTGTCATGAACAGAGGAATACCTGTACAATCTAAACATGTTTTGCATGTACAGACATGCTGTTCTGAGAGGCACAGAGCTGATGGCATCTGGACTCGGCCCCTTCTGCTCTTAAGACAGTGGAACCAAGAAAGACCAAGAACTCATGGCAGAAGCAGACCTGGATCTGCTGTTGAGTGCCCTGTGGATCTGAACAGTTCAAATGCAGCTCCCCAAAAAGGACAGTGGTGGTGCAGGGGCTGCTGAGCTCTTCAGCTCTCTGGTCTGGGGAACACGAGCCTGAAAATGACTGAAAAGATCTCTGGTGTGTGCTGCACAACTGCAGTCTGAGCATGGGTCCCTGCAGGAGCAGAGCCCTGAGTGTCATTTTCCTGTTACATAAAGCATTTTTGGGGCTGGGTCTGCTGTCACCTTTCCCAGGCTGTGTGGGTGTTTTGTGGCTCTCAGCAATGTGGTTTTCCCCAGCAGGAAACTCGACTGTCCCTGTCTAGTACTATGAGGAAGATGCTAAAGATTAATATTTAGTGCTCCTCTGCGTCACATGCAGGTGTCTTTCCAGGGTCTTTCTAGTGAGAAGTCCTGGGACCTGAGAAACAAAACAGAAGGGCTGCCTTTCAAATCTGGATTTTCTAACTGATAATTTGTTAGTTGTCTTTACCAGTCATTTTCTAGTTTGTCCTATCTACAAGAAAAACTCTTTTGCAAGACAAACCTGGAGGTTCTGCAGGACAGCACAAATGTAGGTTTGTAAAGTTGTGTGAGGTTTATTTTCAGAGGGCTGAGGAGACAGAATAAAAGGGCCTGTGTAAAACAAACCTATTAAGAGAATATTTTCAAATTGTTGCTGTGAAAACTGTTCAGATTATGATGATATTAATTTGTACAGCTATGAGGAACCAGTGGGAACAATTCTCAAGTGTTCTTTCAGTACCCTGAGGACACCGACAGAGACATTTTGAAGTATTTTGCTTTGTAGCTGTGATGCACCAGCCAAGCAGTGTAATGCAGCAGCTGGAGTGTTTATGAGTGTGTGGGTCAGTGCAGGTTAAACCCTCAGTCTGCTTCTGAACTGCATCGTTACTTACAGCACTGAGTGGTACCAAGTGGGGCTGAAATTGCTGTTAGATGTGGGATTAATGGCAGCAGCTAATGTTCCTAGTTTGTCATGCAGACATTAATGGCTTGGAGGGATCATATTTAAAACTATATGTGTGGATAAAAAGAAAGCTACTCTGCTTTTTATGCAATTTTCCAGCAGCCCATAGAGACTGGACTGTGTTGCTCCCCAAACAGGGGGAATGACAGGAACAAAACTCAAAACTTAACAGAACCTGCTTAATTAGTAGTGTTATACATTGTCATTACTTAAGTAGGGAATAATGTGGAAAAAAAAGAGCTCGTATGTATATTTTGCCCTTTAGAGATAAGGAAATGAAATGCCTTATTGCAAGTAGTTTTTGGTTGCTCTTAGAATGAAAAAAAAAGGGTAAAATCAAGTCGAACATCTGCTTGGTTTGGTCAGCCAAGAACTTGCCTTTAAAGCACAACTGCAGGAAAAAGCCCAAGTGCTAAGGTCAGCAAACAGAAAAGGCATCACTTCCCAGTAGATGTGTAGGTGTACTGGTGTTTTCAGAGTATCTCTGCATACATCTCTATGTGAGGTCTCTTTGTTTCTGCCACGTACCAAGATTTTTGAAATAATGAAACTGTTGTGCTTTTGCATTGCAGTAATCATTGGAATCTGTGTTTTCCATTGCCTGGGGGACCCTCTTGTTGCAGGGTACCAGGCTGGGGGAAGCTCTCCCTGAGCTCCTGGGGCACCACAGCTCTGTGTGGCCACTGCTGAGAATAAGGGAGAGAAAAACAGGCTTGGCCACAAGTATGAGATGCTGTGGAATTCCCCTTTCAGTTGAAATTTGGCTGTTCATTGTTCTTCATCAAGGCCAGTGTGTTCTGGTCCATGTGGGAAGGGTGGCAGAGGGGTGGGACATGCTGGGTACTGCCTGGTGGATTTTTGGAAAGCCTGTTGAGAACCCACCAGCGTGGTTCCTAAAGATTACCAATGCACAGGGGTGATGGTGGTGTGAAACATCATCACATGGGACACTTCACCCTTGAAGCCATCCCCTCTGTGGTGATGAAACCCCTCTGGGGGCAGTTCAGCTTGTGCCCACGTTTGTGTTTAAAACCCCTTACGGCACTGGAAACGCAGTGTGAACATAAACTGCTCTGTGGTAGTGGGTTTTCTAGTGTTTTATATTATTGTTGAATGTTTTATATTACTGTTGGTATCCCCCTAAAACCTCCCTTATTCTGTAATCCCTGATGGTTCCTTTCCTTATAAGGTGTTCACCCTCCTTCCCTAGCACCTGTCAATCCTTTATACCCAGCCCTTGCACCTGCCAATCTCCCCAGGGCACATACCCACGTTCCAGAATCTTCCCTGTCAGTCTCGTATACCCAACCCACGAGAGTGTCAATCCTCCCTTAACCCATACCCCTATTCTGGAATCTTCCCTGTCAGTTATGTTATCCCTATTCCCTCATTAGCTGCTGTACCTTGGTCCACTCCCACCCTCAACTCTATTGGTTTGTGTTTGTAATCAATTCCTCCCCCACCCTCACCCGATTGGTTTCTGTATCCCTCCACCCCTGGTTTCCACCCCCCTTCAAAACCTCGTGCTCCCGGAGCTAGCCTCGTGGCTTCGTGGACCCCTGGACCTGAATAAACACCCTCTGTCCTACACCCGAAGCTGCCCATCTCTCTCCCTTCGAATTACTCCGTCTCCTCGACGCTGCACTTATTGCCGCTGTCCTGCGCTCTCTGCGAGGGAGCGCGGGCTGCACCGACTCCCCTGAAACCCCGATCGGGCGGGACGGGGAGCGGCAACACCTGGTGCGCTGCCCCGGAGAGCTAGCCGGAGCCCGAGAGGACACCGGGGCGGCGCGTCACTGCTCGTGACTAACTTCCCTTTTCTGCCCATACAGTCCCAGCAGCTGATGGAAGCCCTGGGGTTTTCATGCCCTTGCCAGCTGTGCTGCCATAAACCAGCCAGCTGTGCCTGGCCCTGAGCAATGTCTGGCCAGGCCCTCCTGGTGCTGCACAGGGTCTGATGTCGCTGCTCGGACGGGCACTCGCTGCTGGGAGCTGGGGGTGGATGTTCACCAAGGGCTGAATCGGAGGAATCTGCTCCATAGCTCCAGACCTCTTAATCTTTGCTGGAAAAAAAGCTCCTGGCAGGTGGTGCTGATGTTGCTGCATTTTGGCTCAATGCTCAGGCGCCTTCTTCCGGGCTGGTGTCCGTGAGCTCAGCATCAAGGGTATCTTCTGGGCAGTGATAACAATAAAAGGCCGCAGTCGGTGGTGATATGGCTGTGGTGACCTTCCCTATCTGTTGTGAACTGCCCTTGGGGCAGCCTCAGCCTCCTCTGGGCTCAGAAATGCAGTGCAAGGACAATTCTACATTCACTCCGCCCTTGGAGTTTAGTGCTGCACTCACAGTTTAGTGAGGTACTGGTGATACAGAGGGAGCATTGAGAGTAAGTGATGGCAGCCTCAGAGTGACCAGGACACCATTTATATCAACAAAATAACTATTAATATCAAATTGCCTGATTACAATAATTTATGAATTTAATTTAGCTTTTCTTAAATTTTAATTTCCTACACAAGAATCTAGTTTATACATGTTTAATAAAGGCCTAATGTCTATAAATCATGCAGCTGTATTTATTTTAGGAAGTTGTGAGGACTTGATTTTATAACAAAACTGTCTCTTCATAAAGTACTATATTGATAACCCATGCAAATATAAGGAAATTGTCTTTTGGGATGAACCCAGACAGGTGGATCTTAGGATTGAAAAAATGCTTTACGAAAATGGCCTGAAATCTGACATATCTACATCATACTTCAAGTGAATTGCAAACTTTTCTTGTGGAAAAAACCTGAGTGTTTTTTAAGCCTGCACCAAAATAACTCATACTGAACACGCACACACACACACACACAAGCAGTTCTGGGCATTCAACCCTAGAACTTGAATTTGTCTCCAAATTTTAATCACGATCAAGTTCAAACAGTTTATTTTGCCTAAGACTTCTAGCTCAAGTCTTCTTAAAAGGCTAAAAAATTAAACAAAATCTCATAATTGATCCTCTGAGAGACCTTTCTTCACACAGCCCTCCCAGGAACCTAAAATAGAAAGAAGAGGCCATTAAACATGTTGACTGATATAAAAAATAGAGGCTGGAAGGGTAGAGGACGGAGATATTGAGAAAAAACTCGAGAAGCTACAAATAGAGCAGACAGTTTTGTACTTTTGATGACACATTTTGCCTGAACAAACAGGGACACCATGGATACAAGCCATGCCCTTGGGAGCTGCTGCAAAGACCACTGAAGCATGGCCACAGATCTGAGTTTATGCAGCTCAGGGTGTGCTCTGTGTGCCACCCTTGGGCCAACTAATTGCTGCTTTTTTCCACTCTCTCTGTCCTCTGTTAGTGACAGACAGGGAGCGAGGTTTGACTGAGGTGCTGATGCTGAGGGACGTTAGCTGTGAGGAAATCCTGGATCAGCTGGGATTGGGAACCACAGAGCTCCCAGCAGAGGACACCAGAGAAGGAAGGTGCAGCTTGATAGAACAGCTCAGGGGAGGTGCTGGATGGGGGTTCAGTAGGGAACCTCCTGCAGGAGGGGTCCCAAAGTGTGAGGGAGCTCAGTGTGTGTGGGTGCTCTGGTGTGCGCGCGCGCGTGTGTGTGTGTTTGGGGGCTCTGTGTGTGTGTTTGGGGGCTCTGTGTGTGTGTTTGGGGGCTCTAAATGTGTGTTTGCATGCTCTCAGTCTGTGTTTAGGTGCTCTCAGTGTGTGTTTGGGGGCTGTGTGTGTGTGTGTGTGTGTGTGTGTGTGTTCTGTGTGTGTGGGTGCT
>VWZP01007689.1:20385-32568 GCA_013396995.1 Dicaeum eximium | reverse complement strand
AGGGAAGGGAAGGGAAGGGATGTTCCTGCCTGTGCAGCAGGGCTGGAACAAGAGGTCCCTTGGATTGAAGCTGCCTTCCAATCCAAGCCACTCCGTGATTCTGTGGCGGGGCTGTTGTGCTCCCAAAGGGCTCCCTGTAGGTTATTCTGCTCAGGAGACCTCATCCTGTGCAAATCTGGGCTGGGTGAGGAAATCCATTTCCAGCAGAAGGCAAAACAGACAGAGGAAAGAGGGGCCTGGAAGAAGGAGACCAAAAAAGTAGGCTGCAGCTGCCTAAATATTTTTCCTGAGCCAGGGGTGATGAGATCCCAGCAGTATGACAAGAACATGAAACCCCAAGATTTAGTAGAAATAGCAGCCACCACTGGCAAAATTTACCTTTTCCTCAGCAAACTTCTGTTTGGTAACTGCTGCAGCACAGATGTCCACCACAAGGACACAAATCAACCATGGAATTTGTCACCAGTCTCGGCCAACATTATTTGCTGGTAAAGGCATGGCTGTCCTCTTTTTCCTTATAGGATCATACAAATCTGTCTCATCCCACACTAGCTTTGCCACAAATGGAATTTTTAAATAGTCCTGCAACAGTACCAGTTCATAATTTCATTGACATTTCTTACTTATCCCTGGTAAATTTTACAAACACTTTGCTCACAGTACTTCTAGTCAACGTTTTGTCACCCTTGACAGCAGATCAAAAACTTTTCCAAATTTCCCAGCATTTCCCTTCCCTTCAGCTCAGAGAGGCCCAGGTGATGTTCTGCAAAGCAGAGGGACCATTTGGCAAGGTCAGTAAAAACAAGAGCTGGCAACCAACTGCCAGCAACAGAAGGGACCTTTTCAGTAAACATTTTCAATAAATCCGTAACTAGCCAAGCCAAAAAGAGAGGAAAAAAGTGCAGTCAGATTTGTAATGCCCTGGAGAATAACAGTTTGATTGTTATTTACAGGATGGAGAGGATGGGGCTGGAACTTTGTTACAGACACTCTGAAGTTTGTTGTTTTTCTCTCCCTCTGATCTCATTTACTTTTACATGTTGTCATTACAGGCATCCACACACCAACAGTCTGATAGTAAGCATGCACAGCTCTTTCAGGCAGCAAATGCTACAACATTTTGTTGATATTCTCTCACAGTGAGGAATTTGCACATTAAAAAAAAAAATCAGCTTGGTTTTAAAGCCTACTGTACTAAACAGACCAGTTTGTATGCTCAGGAGATTAAATAATGTGCCAGATACAGAGTGTTGCTCCATGCAGACATCAAACCTCAGGCTGCATTTTAATCAGAACCAAATACTGCAACACCAACTGCATGGGAGGAGAGGAAAATGGCAACTTTCAAGTTGAAATAGCTCGTTCTTCTTATTGATGCCTTGTTCTTTGGGCTTGTAAGCTGAGAGTTGTGTCAGTGCAGTCGCTAACAGCCCAGGTGAGAGGAAACTTCAAAACTCAGCAAGACACCCTTAGGAAAGGGATATAATTGCCAAATTAAATCCTCCACTCCCTCTCTCTCAGCCACAAAGAAAGCAGGATGCTTCAGCTCATCAGTGAAAACACTTCCAAAGGAGAAGTGCTCAAAAAGAAAAATCAAAATACAGTAACAATAGCCTCTGGTATCTATTTCCACCTCCACTTATGGTCTTATTTCCTTATGAAGGAGTTGAAGCACTAATTTTAATTAGTCTGTCCTCCAACCACAGCAGAATAACATTTTTCTAGCATTTAAAATAAAACCACAACCCATCTAAAATTACAGCTTGTCCAGCAAGAAATAACCTGGGGCTACTGAACTGCAGAAAAAGATGTCCACAGCAGGTGGTAAAAGATGGGAGAGGTAATGCTGCTTCTAAAACATGAGACTGAGCAATACAGGGATGATACAGACTGTCCTTTTGGGGAGGGAAACCATCAATAGTGTCCAGCAATGATCCCATTTCATGTCTTTTCTATTTAATTTTTTATCTCATGGGTAGCTTCAGTTGTAGCAACAACTGGCTCTAAGGAGCTGCAGTTCATGACAGAAGGTTAACTCTTTAAAACAAAAAAAAAAAAAAAAAAAGGGAAATAATCCAAATCCTCTGATAAAAGGAGAAGCCAAATAAATGAAAATTTTGGCAGATGTGTGAGGAATAGGTCAGATTCATCCTTGGTGTAACAATAGTCTGCTTCACCAACCTAACTGCAGAAAAGAATACAAGTCGCTATTTTAAACACAATGAGCAAAATGTGTTCTTGTTTTACTAGAGTGCCATTGATCAGCACCTGAGGGAGAAGAAACCCCAAGTCCAGCACTCCAGATTTCATTATAGTACTCATCACTTTCACTAAAGATAAATGCAGTCATGTTTAATGTTTACAATATTTACTTGGGAATGAACACAGGCAGTGGTGTGCAAGCCCAGGCATCCCCAGACTGTCCCCATGGCTTTGAAAATCACCACTCTGAGCCCAGGCTGAGGCTCCACAGCAGCTCAGTTCCCTGGGAGGAGACAATATTCCATATTTCTGCACACCCCTCAGTGAGCCCAGGCACAGAGATAGCCCAGAGGCAAACAAAAAAACCCAGGCTGTGAAAGCAGGGCAATTGCAAACACAGCCAGGCACGTTCTCACTCACAGGGAAGCTTGGATCCTGTGATTCAACCAGAAACACTGGTGCTTACATGAATTAATTTCTATACACTGCAAAATTGCTATAAAAATTGGTTAAAAAATTAAAATAAGTAAATAAATAGATAAGCCCAAAGTGTAGACCATTTTGTCTAATCAGCTGCTAATGGTTTTGCTGCTCAGACAGGGTTAATCAGACACACAAAATTATTTCCTGGCACTTTTGGAAAGCTTCTCCAGTGATGACTCCAGCAAGACGAAAGGTTTCAATTTTGCAGTGTTTATATTGGCCTAAAGCATATTAGGTTTTATTTTATCACACCCTGTGGGACGTATTCACTCAAAAGTCTTTTTTAAGACAGCTTAGAGCAAATCTAGCAGCCCAGTCTGCCTCTCATCTGTGAACACTGCAGCAAAGATTAATAAAGAATTAAACAATGAAGTAGAAAGAAGAGCCTAGAATAAGTACATTTTGTAATAACAGCACAAGTATTTATTTTGTACATGCTTTACAGGGAGTTCTCTGATCAGAATTAGACACCTAGGAGCATTGCTAATTCTGTGGAATATTGTGCTAAAGCAATCAGACTGCCTGGAAAACACAGCTGGAGGAGCCTTCCTGAGATCCAGCATGAAAATCCTGAAGGGAAACTGAGGAAGAGTGTGGGAATGGCAGGTGGGGGACTTCTGCCACTGGGAACACCCAAGGTTCCCCATTCCCAGTCCCAGACAGGTCCTGCCCTGTGTCCCTGGGGCTGAGCTGCCCCAGCTTTGCTCTCCTGGGAAATTACCTGGGAAAGGCAAAGAGGGGTCAGTGGCACCAGAGCCATCCAAGCAAGAGGCCCCTTGGTCATTAAAATTCATCTTTAAAATCATCAGTCAAATGTGCACCTCAAGGTGGATTTACATCTCTAGAGTGAAGTACAAAAAGCTGATACTCAAGGTCTCATTCCTCTCTAGAGACCAAGTTTTCATGTGTCTTTTGCTATAAGCTTATAGACTCCTACAACTTTTTTTTTCTTTTTTTTCCTCTTTTTTTTTTTTTTTTAAAATAAAATTGCTGTTTTTTACACATGCTTCTATTTAGAGATTAACCCCCATGAAATTAAGCAACTGTACTGTTGGGAAGAAGGTGAACAATTATCACAATTCCACATTTTCCACACACTGATATAAAGCCAACTGTATAACAGCCCTACAGGGAAATAATGAATATATTTTTGCCCTATAGGCAAATCCCAAATGTAGCTTTTCAGAAATATGTTTAAAGCATTTTCCTGCGCATACAGTCAAGTTCCTTGAGGTTTTAATGAACTGCTTAATTGGGCAGTTACCCCAATATATTAATTAGATTAAGGCATTTGTGGAGCAAATGTTATTCCTCCTTACTTAGTAAATCATAAATAATTAGAGATCGCTGCCCTGGTGTTGCTGTATGGAAGGATTTAGACTTGAGATGATGAACTAAGAAATGAACAGAAATGAGCAGAAATGACACAGAAATGACACAGAATCCCAGGGTATGTGTGGCTGGAAGGTTCCTGTGGGGATGCTCTGTGCCACTGCCCAGCCCAGGCAGGGTCCCTGCAGCAGCGGCACAGGAACGTGTCCAGCTGGGGCTGCCATGGCCCACACAGGGACACTCCAGGCCCTCCCTGGGCAGCTGTTCCAGGGCTCTGCCCCTCCGTGCACACAAGTTCTTCCTCCTGCCGGGCTGCAGCTCGCTGCCCTTTATTTTATGGCCCCGCCTGCCGCTGCTGGCCCCGGCAGCCCCGAGCAGAGCCCGGCCCCATCCCCTGGCACCCCTGGGAGATGTTTGTAGGGATCGATGGGATCCCCTCTGCGCCTTCCCTTCTGCAGCCTGCCCAGGCCCGGCTCCCGCAGGCTGAGCCCAGCCCGGAGATGCTCCAGAGCCCAAATCCTCTCTTTTAAATTTTGTGAGGCACACCAGAAGCCTGGGACATCACATTTCTGAAGTGTGAATTCTTCCCCAAGGAGAGAGTCTTTCAGGAATGTGCCCCCTCCTCAGCTGTGCCCTGTTTCAGTGCTGCTAAGACACTGAAATTTCAGGAATTTCATTTATTTTTTAACACTCCTCCAAGTCTATACCCATGGCTCTCCTGTATCCCTGGAACATGCAGCAGGTATGGAGCAGACTCATCTTCCCAGACTTCTCAGACAGAAATTTCTAATAGTGGCTATTAAAGCTTTGTTTTCTTAATATCATGTTGGAATTCCACAGCCACCCTTTGGGCTCAATTAATATTTTCTGCACTTGGAATCGGGGACTCTGGCTGCTAGACATGGACTCTGTCAGCAGAACAACTTCAAATGCATAAAACAATGGGTGGAGACTGTTCCCTCCTGTCCTCACAATACAACAGCCAGAAGAAATCAGCCGCTCTGGGCTTAGGGAATAAGAATTGCTGCTGTACAGGAAGAGAGCAAGACAAGTGTAAGTGGTTTAAATAGGACTTGCATTAAATGGGATCCTGATACTCAGCATTGTGAGGCTGAACTGGTTTTCTCTTATGAATGAAGTTCTGTGTGAACACTTACCAGCTTCTAGATATTACACATCATTATATCCCACATAATGCAGTAACATTCTGGCACCATCCACGTGTGAATTCTTCTCTTCTTTGGTTGTATGGGACGCTGGCTCATTTTTAGGGAAAAAAGAAAGTGGGGAACAGGGGTGTAGATGCCCATGAGTCTACTCAAAGAGATGATTGTAGCTAGCAGAAGTAATTTTTTAATTCTTTATCTAAAATTCTGGGCATATGTACTGCACAAAATTCACCTGAATTCTTTCATAGCCCCTGACTCTCCAAACTGCATTTTCCTTTCCCTCTAATGACCCTCCCCAGCCCTCTGAGTGTCACTGTCTTTGCAGCATGACAGACTCAAACTATGTGGGATGGCCACAAGAGACCCAATTTCAGTGCTCTCTGAGGATTCTGGCCCCCTCAGAGCTGTGCTGGGCTACCAGAGCAAGGAAAAGAGACACCTGCAGCTCCCCTTCCAGCCAGGGCAAGGGCTGCCAGACAGGCAGGAAAATAAATCCCTCCCTCATTGCAAACCTATGGGCCTTTGGTTTCTGGAGCACAACTACCAAAAACAGGCTCTGTGACTCCTAAACAACAGCAGGCAAAACAAAAGAACAGAAAACAGTTATTGTTGCTAGTGGGTGGGGAAAAAAAGCCACTCATTGCTCTTTATTTTTACTTATTATGTCTCTTTATTTAATTCTTTTTTCATTTTTAGTTTACTAGCATATACACAAAAGGAACATCTGCTTCAAGAAGGAGCATCTTTAAGTAGCTCTTCTTGTTCAGGATTTTTGCTAAAGTTGCCCTGCTTCAGAAGCTGTTTTCTCAGAGAGCCATAAACCCCACCTTTATCTCGTCTAATCACATTAGAATTTTGGGTGTTTTTATCTTCTTTATTCAGGCAGGAAAGTTTGTGTGGAAACTTCTATTTCCAAGGTTTGAATTCCACTGTCGTCCCCCGCCCCTGCCCAAACCAAAAAAAAAAATGCTGCAGAATACTTTCCAGGTGAGTAGAAGCATATGTCTTGTTCACCACTCTTTTTAACTTCAACCATACTTCCCCTGCTGTACTTTCAAACAAAAACAATGACTAAATGCAAATGTCTCATCAATTTTAAATTTTTCCTGCCTCCCAAAACATTTCATGCAGCAGGGTCCACCCGAGCTGAGCTAGCCCCAAAAGAAAATCTCAGTTTCTGCATTTCCAATGACCTTCCCTAAATCTACCCCTGCTTTATTGGTGCAGAGAACACTTCACACCCTCCTTGTGATCCCAGACCGATGATCAGGTCAGACTCTCTCCCATCCTAACCTGTTGGAATCCAGGGCACAGAGAATGTCTCTCTGCCTGTTTTGAGAGGCTCTCACCCAGCAGAACACTGCTCTTAACCTCCATCCCTGGGAAGAATTGCCAAAGTTTCGGGATGAGTTGGAGCACACAGGTAGCAGTATGTAGTAGTAGTAGTAGTTTATCACAGGGTGAAGAATTTAGGATTTTAGGATTTTAATATGAGAGTGAATAGGAGACAAGATGGAGGATTTGGGGTGTTGTCCCTTCTTCCTTCTTGTCCATCTTCAGCTCCATTTTCTGTAGCAGTGGTGGCACAAAGTTATTGGTTAGAGAAAGCAGCAGTGTGGAAGTTANGGGAACCCCCTCCAAAGGGCCCAGGGGGTTGGGTTCCCACTCTTGCTGGGACCACCCAAGAAACCCAGGACTAACCCTGCTGCAGCATTTCTGAACCACCTGCATGGAGAAGAAGCAGGAAGAGTGAGCACAGCTGTCACGAGAATTTGTGTTCCCCTCTCCTTACCCACACGATATTCACCCCAAATCCCAAAATCACCTGTGGGACCCACAGGACAGTTTATTCTTTCCTTGTATCCTCCCCTCTGGAGAGGATGCAGGAGGGTGGAGCAGGGATGCTGAGTGAGACATGGCCACCAGCTTTAGGATGGCTGTTGAATAACCTAAAACGCCTCAGTGGGGTAAGGAATGACTTCTGCAGTCACAGAGACTCCAATAAAGTGTTAATTTCAGTAAATTCTAAGCCACCTGGACGGATAAGCGTTGTTCATCGCAGTCTGAGAAGAGCAACACACATGCAAGGAATTTATCTCTCCTTATTTTGATGATACACTCATTGCCAGGGATGGGGCTCCCATAACTTCCCACAGGAAAAGTCAAAAGCCGTGTTCTGGAGGGGAATACTCCAATTAGAGCAGGAAATTTTCCGACCTGACTTTCTCCTTTAGAAAAATGTCAATTCCATGAGATCAGCATGCTCCCTTAGTACGTTTTGATTTCATCAAATGCTTGAAGGAAAGCAGCTGCCTGGTTCTGGGCCAGTTTCCCAGCTGGCCCACCAGCCCACCCTGCAGCCAGCCAGGACAGAAGCCATGGGGGTTAGGGCTTCTCCACTCTGCTCACAGAGACTCTGGGGATTTGCAGCCAAAATCCCCTGTTTGCACAGCAAAAACCATCCAGATACCTGTGGCCAGGGCTGAGGGGCCATGTGCTGCATCAGTGTTGTTTTGGAAACAGGTGGAAGGAAATGTTCCATCCATGAGATGTTGTAAAGGTTTATGCCAGCACAGAGGTTTGTTTTTTGTTTTTTTTTTATTTCCCACAGACCAAACACATTAAATGCCATCTGACTCTCTACCACCAGATGCAGCCATCACTGGGCTTGGTTTGGGAGATATAAATACATTAAATTTATTGGAGGCAATTGACATCACATTTACAAAAGGCTCCAAGTGTCCTGTAAAATGCAGAAGAGAAACACCCATGGACCTGTAAAGCCAAAGTCTAACTGAGGAGGATTCCTCTTTAATACACACCAAATGAACGAAATGATGCTAAAAAAACAAACAAAAACTCAACAAAAAACAAAAAACAAAAAAAAAAAAAAAAAAAAAAAAAAAAAAAAAAAAAAAAAAAAAAAACAAAAAAAAAAAAAAAAAAAAAAAAAAAAAAAAAAAAAAACAAAAAAAAAAAAAAAAAAACAAAAAACACAAAACAAAACAAAAATAAAGATAAATAATTACTCAGAATAATTAATTTAGTAAACCTTAGAGAGAGAGAACCATCTTGGTCAAAAGAATAAGTGTGAATTATTAACAACATAAAAGTCATCCAGGAAAATGTCTTGGCTGAGCCTGTGGGGTTTTGAGCTGTGCTTCAGGCCCTTCAAAGAGGAATCCCATGAGTGTTGAGCAAAGGCTGTAATGAAATCTGAGCAAGTGGAAACCTTCTATCAGGCAGTCCAGAGTAGCTCAGAAGTGAAAGGACACAGAAATACACACATTTCTCCTGTGTTCCAGCTGCCACTTACTTACTTTACTTACTGGGCAGCAAAAGATGGCATAATTAAAAAAAAATAAATGGGGCTCAGCACAAGAATGTAATTGCCACTTCACCTAAGGCAGAGTTTAAATTATACACACACTGGTAGGTGGGAGCAGGAATCAGGGCTCCTCCAGGACCTTCTTCCTACCAGGTTTTTAAATGAAGTCATAGAATCATTAAGACTGGGAAGGTGAAATACTGGCAAGGTGAGGGAAAGGTTTGTAACAGAAAGTGCTCATTGCCATGAAAAGCCATAAATAAGGAACCCTGCTGGGAAATTCAGGATGTTACCAAGGGATCTCCCCAGCCTGCAAACCATTTGGCAAGCTGTGAGGACCAGCATTGCAGAACAGCAGGGCTCAAGGCTCATCTTTTGAAGGGCTAAAGCTGAGGTTATTGAGAACAACTCTTGTCCTGTAACTATTAAAGATCTGATCAAACACAGCTGCACTGTGCTACAGAAACCACACACAACCACCACCACAGCAGGGCTCAGCTCTAGATTTCTGCTGAATTGTTAAGATAGATTAAAGGTATCTCAAAGAGAGACTCCTCTATGAAATATTTGAGTTGAGTGCCTCCAAAGAGGGACCTCAGCCAAAGAAATCCCTGGGCACTCATCTCCTCACAGCCCAATTTCTCCACCCCTTCCACGATGGTTTTGACCAGAGCTGATAATTGAGTCTGGAGCCTTCCCATCCTTCAATGGGCCCTTCTTTGTCTCTGCTTGGGTTTATTCTGTTATCTCTAAGGTGGCAGCTTCTCTTAATGAACATGTCTTCCCCACCTCTGGTTTGAGCAGCTCTGGTGCCTTTTTCTCTTCTAGGTAAAAATTCAGCATAACTGGGTGAAAGTTCACTGCCTGCAGCCTGAGGCTTGGGCAAATTAACTACTACTGGTGAGCCACTTATGATGAACAAGGTCCCTGTAAGTGCCAAAAATGTTATATGTAAGTGCAAACCAAGTCCTGCCTAAGCAGTGCACCAAAATCACAAACAACTGAATGAATCACTGATGGACTGAGGAAACAAATTGCCTCAAATCTGAAGCTACAAGAAAGGCAGAGACCAGAAATCACTGTGTTGAAAAGAAAGCCTATGAATTAATCATGTAAGAGTACTAAAACATTATTAGTTTTGAACACTGAAGGTGAAAGAACATTTGTTCACCAAAGGTCATTCTCCCAGCTCAGGAGGGAGTTTTAAAGAACACATGTTGGAAAATTTGCCTCAGTCTTCATGTTATTTCACCCCTGGGCATCGTTTGCAGTGTAAAGAAATTAGTCTGGTAGCCAATGAGCATCCTGGTGTTGAAACCCTCCAGGAAAAGTCAGCATCACTTAAAGTAACAATACCTCATTGCTGGTTCTCACAAGTATTTACTCCTTATTAAAAAATAAAATTATCCCAGGCAGGAGATCGATCAAGCCAGACTGATATAAAAACTACAGATCTGCTGCCAGCAGAAGAAAGAGAACCACAACTGCGAATCTCGAAACCATCACCTTTGGAAAGGGGAGGAAATTAATGACAGCATTGCTTTAATGGGTGGAGGAGAGTGTGAGCACATGTCTGGAAAAGAGGATTTTCTGAAACAAACCCCGTGTGAACGGGGCATCCCACGCCCAGCCTCGCAAGGAATTCTGTGGAGGAAACACATTTGGGGTGGCTGTGACAAAGGACATGGTGAAACAGCTAAGGAGAAAATCTGACTGCAATCCAACCTGCTTTCACTATTTGCCTGTCAGTTTCAAAGGAAAGTTAACATAAAGTAGCTTTTTCCCATTTAGTTTTATTTAATGGAGGCAATAGTAATCTCCTTGGAATTTGGTGCCTCTCCAATGTTTATCACACCATTTATCATCTAGATTTCTAACTTGCAGAGATGTATAATATGAAGCACAACTGTTAAATCATGTTACACTTCTGGCAAGAGATACCATTTATCGTACATGAAAGGAGTCCAGGGGCTGATTTATTCAAATGGTTACATTAGTTACTTAATCTGACTGAAAAGGCAACAAAAAAAATTGCTTTAAACTCTGATAAGGTACCCTGTATGAATGTTTCTAACACGAATACATACTGAGTTATTTTTAAAACTAATATCTGTACTACTGTGGAGTGTGTTTTTTTCAAATGGACACTCCTCATACTTGGGGGTTTTGCCACTATAATTTTATGAAGCATCTTTTACCGTCCCAAATGGACACTTCCTAATTTCTTCTTTGCAGAATCAGAATTCTTATGAAAAACTCTCACAAGGATTCACTAAAATAATGCATACTGACAGCCTGGCTGGCACAGGCTGGGGTTTGCACACTTCCAGCTCCTGGAAGATGCCTTGAAGGTTTTCCTGAAAAAGGTGGATGCACGTACTGTATAGACTTTAATATATACAAATCAATGTGCATATTCTACACACATTGATATATGCAGGTACTTGTGTATTTGAACATAGCAAAAAATAATAAAGTTACTGCCAGAAACCCTGTGTTGGTCTCGTCACAGATAGCACTGAGTGCTTATTGCTGTTCAGCAGCTCCTCAGAGTAAAATAAGGAACAGCATCTTCCCCTGCTCCCCATGGGAACAAATCAGTGGCTGCAAGCACACTTTAGGTATTTTGTGGGACTATTTCACCACTGAAAGAAAAAAACTCACATTTTTTTCCTTCATTGCACAGCAGCCTGACAAGGTGCCCTGCAGTTTTGCCTGATAACTAGTTAAGGACTTTAATAGTTGAACTGCCTCAGAGCAGGATTTCCAGCACTAAATTATAAAAGAGGTCTCCAAATCTGAGCTGTTTAAACTGCAGGCTCCTAAAACTTGTAGTACCTGGAAGAAGAACAAAAACACAAACCCAAGCATTCACTTCTGGCATGGGGGTAGGGGAGGGAGAAACAAGGACCTGGAGAAGTCCACTAACTCATTTTCCACCCCCAGAGAGGTTCTGCACCACCCCCACAACCCCCTCCAGCCTTCCTGTGTCCCTGTGGCCAGGTGAGCCCACCATGGTCCCACCACGTGGACCAAGAGCTTTTCCACAGCACAGACCACATTGCACAGCCTGCATCCTTCAGGAAAAGCTTCCTGCAACGCAGCAGCAGGGAAAAAAAAACAACACAAAACACCAAAATGAGGGTGTAGCTCCGCTTGTTCTGTATAAACTTCTTATTAGAACAGCCCAAAGGTCAAGGAGAGGGGTGCAGCCATTCAGATGGATGTGGAGCTGGTGAGACCATGACAGGCTCAAGGCTGAGCCTATGTGAATGACAGGCTGGGATTAGTGACTGTCAGCTTCTTCAAAGGATGTTTGTGTGTCTGTTTGTCTTGGTTTGAAAAGCCAGGTGTCTGCTAAGCCAGGGAGGGGCCTCTCTTGAAATGGAAAATGTAAACCCCCTCCTGATTTATTATGAAGTTATGAATTTATCATTTTCATTATGAAAATGATTTTGAAATTAAGGGGCTCTCAGGCAAAGATATGGGAATGGGAATAACAGCTCCTTACTAGGAAAAGCAAAAAAAAAAAATTACAAATGCAATAGCATGAAAACAAAAACCAAAAAACCAAATCACTGCCAGAGTGAGAGCAGGAGCTGCCCCGTGCTCAGGGTGTTGGTGGCAGTGCCATCCCATGGTGTCACTCCTCCTGCAGTGACAGATGTG
>VWZP01007659.1:12279-31797 GCA_013396995.1 Dicaeum eximium | reverse complement strand
CAACAGTTCCACATCCTTCTCATGTCGGGGGCAGCAGAACTGGATGCACCGTGATATTGAAGTACAGACCTTGGAGTGACAGGAATTGTGTTTGGAACACACACCGAGCTTCTGAAACAGATTCTTCTGTGGAGCACCCTGAGCCCAGCAGGCGTTTCAGAGCCACACCTGTGGTGGCTCGGGAGCTCGGCGTGCGTGGATCATCCTCGGGAAGCTGAGGCAGACAGACACAGTTGGGTGGGTGTGATCAGATGAGGTGACACGAAGATGTGTGCGGGAGGAGCTGTGGCTGATCCGTGGATCTGTCACACGGGCTCGTCCCAGCTGCTCCCGGCTGGGTCCAGCTGCTTCCCACAGACACACAGCTGAAGGATAAAGCTCAGGCATTGTGGTTTCCCTTGGAAAAGCTGTTATTCTGTCAAGATGGTACTGTTTTACAGCAATACCTCCCTTCCAGAGCTGATAGAAAGAGTTTTGGAGGCTGGGTTGGAGTTGACCCAGCAGCCAGCGTGTTTTAGGGAGCAGAACATCCCAGTGTACAATAAGAAAGCATCACTGCAGTCTGGATCAGATGTCCCCACAGCCCATGCAGAGATTCCCCCCCTCCAGCTCCTCTCCTGCATCTCCCATTGTGCCTGTAGGATTATGGAACCCCAGACTGGTTTGGGTAGGGGGGACCTTAAAGCTCATCTCCTTCCACCCCCTGTCGTGGGCAGGATCACCTTCCACTATCTCAGAGGGGCTGAGGAATTACTCAGTGAGGTGAGAGAAAAATGCACAGAAAACCATAATGTGCCATATTTCAGCTTCATCTGAAATTTTTTAGTTACATCTGGTAAAACCTGGCACAGCTCCATGGCTGAAGAAGAAATGCATCACTTTAACAACAAGTGATAGAGACTTCTGTCTCCAAGGTCCTCTCCTCTTCCCAATGGTGCCTGGGGTTGGGAGACAAAGACAGGGATTAAAATTCCTCAGCAGATGAGTCACAGGGTAAAAAACACCTTGGGGGGGAGCACCGGGCCACATCACCACAGGAACGGGCCCTCCTGATAGACATTTATCTGATTTCACTCCTCCTGAACTGCTCCTTCCAAGGGGAGACTTCTCTTCCTGGATTTTTCCACCTCCGCATCAGCTGCTGGTGATGTGGATCTCTGTGGATCTCTGTTTGGCAGCACTGGTGTGTTTTGGAGAGGGTTTGGCGCTGGGAAAAGGCATCACAGCACTGGGAAGGAGGTCTGGAGAGGATCATGTTTGTCCGGCCATGAAAAACGATCTGGCACAAGCAGGAATCTTCCCCTGGGCCCAGGCTGGAGAAGGAGAGCTGTGCTCTGCTCTGCCTGTGCTTAGATAAAAGTATATGAATTATTCAGGTGCCAGATGGCCCTTGAGCCCCTGGCCTAGATCTAAACATCTAATTACAGCTGCTGTCCCTGGGACTTGGGCATCCAGGTCCCTCTGCAGGGCTGGGCTCATCCTGCAGGATACTTGGGTGTTGCAGAACCACAGAAATTGGCTGTTTCCTGAAAAAAAAAAAAATTTAAAAAAAAAAGCGCCCAACAAAAACCAAACCAAACAAAAAACAACCAAAACCATTATCTTGGCGTTTAACTGTGTTTTCCTATCCAAACCCAGCCGGAGCAGCTCACAGAGGAGCAGGTGGGTCTGATGGAGGAGGACGTGCAGTGGTCTCCTTGGATGGATCCCAGAGCTCCCTCTCCAATCCCACCGATCCAGGCAGGCTTGTGAGCACCTCTGCTGGGGAGGTGCAGATGCCTGTTTGCAGTTTTGCATTCAGACGAGCTGCCGAGATGTGCTCGTATCCCAGCTGGCTGTCGGAGACATGGAAATCCATTAGCTCCACTTAGGCGAGGCCACAAGAGCCCTCCTGGGAGCGGAGCTGCCGCGCTCTCCGACCTGGAGCCGGGACGAAGCTTCCCCTGGAATGGTGGCTGCGATCCCCGCAGTGCCCGGAGCTCGCCTTGGCCAGCAGAAAGGAAACTGGAGAACCGCTCGCTGCGGGATGCCGGCGCGGTTTGGCACCTCGAGGAAAGACGGCCGGGAGCTGATTTCTCCCCGCGGCGCCGGGATGGAGACAGCTCAGCATTCCTCACCCTTGCCCGTGCCGCTGCCGGGTTAAACCGCTCCTAAAGCCAAGCTCGTGTTGCCATGAGCTCTGCTCAGCATCGTCCCCGAGGGCTTTGGGTCCTCAAGCAGCGATTTCTGCGGAGCATCCTCAGCACCAGCAGCCCGTGGCACCCCGCGACACCCGGGGGTGCTGGGGCTGTGCCCGCAGAGCAGCGAAGAGCAGGGCAGGCAGCCCCGGCCCGTCCCGCGGCCGGCAGAGGGCAACGACAGCCCGTGAATCGCCGCTCGGACCCGGCCCCGCCGCCGCAGCCCAGCCTGAGACCCCCTGCCCCTCTCCTCACCCCCCTCCGCTCCCTTTTCTTCTCATTCCGTCTCTTTGCCTCCGCTGCGTGGGGAGGGCTCGAGTTTAATAAGTAATGAAGGAATTTATGGAGCCATTAGCACGGTAATTGTTCGCTTTCCACCTAATATTCAGAGATTAATGGAGAGGGAAGAATAAACCTCCAAAGTACAGGGAGAATTAAGGCAGGATCAGGGATTGCACTGCAGGGCCACATCCGTCTCTAAAGCCCTGTGTCCTGAGGAGACCTGGTGCACGGACATGAACCCTGAATTCCAGAGCTTTGGACACCCAGGGATCCCCCGTCCTCTTGATCCCGTTTCCCTCCCAGGGACTTACTGAGAACAGCCCCACTCAGGACGGTGATGTCTGTACGGGATGGAGCCATCTGATTTTGGGTGCCCAGCCCTGATCCTGGTCCCTGTGGCCCCTCCTGCAGGGACGCAGCCCGAGGGTGCCAAGCAGAGCCCTGGGAAGCTGCAGACATCCACGGCCTCCAGGAGCCTTGGCTCCGCTCTGTCTCCGGTCCATCTGCCCCCTGCAAGCTGCTGCCTTTGCCTTCCAAGCGCTACCTGTGCTCAGAGGAGCGCAGACTGACATCGTGCTCCCTCACAGACCCTTCCTCCGAGAGGCAGGGGTCTGTCCATGGCCACGCCGTGCCTCGGTTCCTCCCCGTGCTCAGAGGAGCAGCAGGGCTCAGAAGGACTCGGCCCATGTGCGCTCCCGCAGCGATCCCGGCAGGCAGGCGCCTTTAAACGCTGGAGCCATTTCCATGTCACCACACGGTGACACGGCCAGCAATGACGGACGAGCTGGGGCTTGCTGGGCAGACACCAAACAGGTGGCAGCTCTGGAGGGGGACATCACAGAACCATACGTGCCCAAAACACCAGAGACTTCATCCCGGCCGGGGCCCTCGGCTGCCTTTGGCAAAGGGTTCTCCTTGGATAGGGAGAGGGAGGGAAAATGGGGGGACCCCCCCAGCCCTGCTCTGAGCTATAATGTCACCGCTGTGTGTGACGTGTTCGCAGGACAAGTGGCCCTTGCTCCGGGAGGGAGAGGCAGCGCTGAGGATGCTCTGAGGAGCCAGAGAATGAGACCAGCGCCGAGACCTGCGCCCTTCCCTGTGTGCCGGCGGGGAGGAACAAGGACACAGCCTGCAGCAAAGGACATTTTCCAGCCATTCGCACAAGCAGCCAGGAGGGGAGGCGCTGGGCAGGAGCCTGCCGAGCGCCCGGCACTCACACAGAGCCGAAGGAGGTGGCCCCTGGGGACAGCTCCATGTGCCAGCCAGCTCCAGGCACCTCACACCTTTCTTCCACACCTCTGAGGATCATCCCCATCTCCCTTCGTCTTCAGGGTGGTGTGTGTCACGTCTGGCAGCTCCTCCCTGTGACAGGCTCCAGCCGCGGGGCGTGCAGAGCATGCCATGCCAAACAGCACGTCCTCCCCTGTCCCTGTCCCTGTCCCTGTCCCTGTCCCTGTCCCTGTCCGTGTTCCTGTCCCTGTCCCTTCAGGGCCTTGCCTGCAGCCCTGGAGGAGAACAGACCAAGTCTTCCTGACATCTTCCTTCCCCTCCAACCCCTTTCCAAGTGCAAAAGGTGGTGTGCTGAGATACTTCACCCCAGGGCACAGCTGCAGGGATCCCTCAGCTCTGAGGACACGTGCTCACCACAAAATTCCAGGATTTTTCCTAGTTATCTGCCCTTCCCATCCCCTGCAATGCACAGGCAGCCCAAAACTGGTTTCTCATCCCATTCACCTGCAGACAATTTTGCACCTCCCCCTAACCAGCTCCAGTGCCTCAGTTTCCCCACACTGGGGGGGTTCAGGGAGCAGTTTTTCCAGACACAGAGGTGGGTGCTGCCCCCACCAAGCCCCCAGCACATCCCGTCTTAGGTGCTCCAGCATGGATTCATCACGTCTGTATGTCATCAGGAGAAGGGAAAAATGGCAATTAAAATAAGTCCGAGGCTGGCAGCTCCATTTGTCATCTCGAGGGGAGCAGTTCCAGCCTGGATGGGGAGGGAACTCAGGCAGGAGACAATCAATAACGCCTGTAGGTCTGTAAGGAGACACCCACCAACCTTCAGCCAGGGCCCCAAAGTCAAAACCTCGCCTGACTTTGCCGTTGAGCAGTGCTGGACCTGAGGAAGGAATGTGCGAGTTCAATTCCCTCAAGATCTTGTGTTTCCAAGCTGACAGCTCTGGGCAGAGCTGTGCTGCTCAAGGAGACCCTTCTCCAGGTGTAAAGGGATCCTCCACCCTATGGAGGAGCCGTGAATAATTCATGGTGCTGGCTGGTGGCACAGCTCCTGGGCAGACCTGAGAGCTGAGGGCTGCTCTTCAGAAGGGGTTTTAGCCCAGGATGATCCAAGGAACAAGGGAACCTTCTCATTTCCAGAGAACTGGGAGCTGGGAAATGCTCTGGGGTCTCAATCCCAACTGATACAAAGAACGCAGTGTCTCTCCGGGCCACCCTGGTGATTCACACCCACCAAGCTCCATCCCCATGGTGGCTCCATGCTCTTCATCCCATGGGTCCGTACCTGCCACTTGTGTCTCCTCATGGATGTTGCATTATGGATTTAATCCCATGCTTTTCCATCCCTCTAGGAGGTCTATCAGCAGTTTACTTCCAGAAGGGCTGGGCCCAGTCCAGCACCTCCTCATCTGCTCCCAGCTTCCACGGGGACAAGGACCCAAGCCAGGCTGTCCTTGTCCAGGCAGAGGCACCAGGAATGGTTACTTCCAAAGGAGAACCATGAAGAACAGGGTGGTGTCCCCCCAAACTTGCCACACCCAGGCTGGTGGGACCCACAGGGTCTCCACAGGTTGGGTGCCAGTCCTACCCCATCAGCAGGACACCTGCTGGGAGATCCTGATGGAAGAGGATCTTGTTTTAGAGAGCCAAAGGGCTCAACATGTGGCTTTATGCTGTGTGGGGGCAGTTCACAGCCACGGGAGCAACCCTGCAGCCTCCTCCTGCCCTGGGATCTCCCTCCCATCTCCATTCCTCCTTCTTCCCCTCTAGGCTGTGATAAATCCTGTGGGTCTTTATCAAAAACCACACTGTACATTTGGTGCCTGGAGCTCCTTCAGCCATGGACTATGAATTCTTGCTAAATATATATTTAAGGCAGTCGTGAGGATATTTTTAAATGACCCCTGAAGCTATTTCTGCTTAATTTCCCTCACTTTTTCTCCGTGTCTCTCCCTGATCTTCTCCTCCAGAGAGGACGAGAGCTCATTTTCATCTCTCCTGTCTGGGAGATGGGGTGCCTGACTGGCTGAGGACGAAAAACAGCCCAAAAAAGAGCAGACAGGGCTGAGCAAGAATAGCAACAGGGCTGGCCCAGGGCAGAGCGCGGCGGGATCCGGCCCCTCTCTGGCTTCAGGTGCTGCTCATCACCAGTCAAGAGCACCCAGGGTAGAATATTCCCCTCTGCAGCCTCACCCAGGCACCAAACAGGGCTTTCAGAACCTTTGTAATCTTAAATTAGATTAAACCTACATGCTCAGGATGAGATCTGCTCCTGGTCCTGGTGCTTGGGACCAGCGCCTGCTCAAAGGCAAAGGCACATCCCAGCCTGCCATGGGAAAACAGCGGGTCCAGCCAATAGCCCCAAACCCAATTTATTTTCCACCTTGGGCCAAGCTGTTTCTCTGCTTTACATCTCAATTTTCTCATCTGACACCTGTGGAAAATCACCCGTTCCTGGAGTTAATAAGGCCCTGCAGATGGAAGAGGTTATTTTCCGAGGCGGCCCTCGGGGGAAGGGCAGTGTGTGTGTGCACACACGGGTTAGTGCACTGAAACACCGCCGGGGGAGAACACAAACCAGTGCAAAACCCCAGGCTGGTGCTGAGGAGAAACCAGTTCATTGGTTTAACCCTTTCATCTCCGCCCAGGCTCCTGCCCTTGCTGATGTCCTTGAGAAGCCTTCATTCATCTGGAGCCGCCGGCTCATCCATCTTCCCCGCAGGCGTGATTCGCCCTTCCAGCTCTGCCCCTCACCCTTCCCATCCATTCTTTTCACACGTGATTCATTCCCAGCCCTGAGTTTCATCCTGCCACAGCAGCCTCCCTCTCATGCTGACCCCTTTGGTTTGGGCATTTCTCGGGTGTCCATGGGGATTTTGTCCGGCTCCTTCGGATGGGCTGAGTGGGAAGAAGCAGGATTGCCTGCGGGCTTCCAGCAGGAAAGGGGGGATGCTCCTTTGCTCCTGGCTTCTTCTCCATGGCTTTCCATCTCTACCTTCCCCCAGATTTCCTTACCTGCAACTCACCTTCAGCCTTTTTTTGGCACTTCCCTGGCTGCTCAGGCATCTCCAAGCCTTGTGAAGTGTTGACTCAACATGATCCGGCAGCAAATGAAGACAAGAGCACATCATAAACCCAAAAATGAGGATCCCTGTGAGGGAATAGATCCCTGATGAGGCCCTGCCTCCCAGGGAGCTCCCCCAGCCCCTCTGCCCAGGGTAGGATTTTAACCTGCACCTGCACCATGCTGATGGCCAGCCCCAAGGTTTCACTGGTGAGATTTATTCACCAGAGTCCAGCCGGGATTTCCATTAAAGCTCCTCCAAACTGTCCCACGGGCAGGTGGAGTAGCACAGGTAGAGGAGCAAATCCCAGGGGCTGAATGCTCAGCATTTGGCACTGAGGTAGTTTCTCACACCTCAGTCAAATGCAGGCTGGAGCTGCTGTGAAGATTTGGCTGTTGTTGGAAAAAATCTCCCAAAATCCTGGCTGGGAGATGGGACAGAAGAACTGAGGATGGGAAACTATGGCTCACTGTAAAACTGCTCAGCTGGGGTCCTTTGAAAGTCCTGATGCACATTCGGTCCTGGAGATTCTCCACCAACCCCTGTATCTGTATTTCAGCACAAATCAGTCTGGGATGGATCCAGGATCCTGCTCTGTCAGGAGCTCGGCACCATCCGTGAGCTTCAGGCTGACAAACAGAGGTACAGATGGGCTGAGATGCCCCAAAGTGACCCTCAGAGGGAGAGCCTGAGGAGACACCCAGGACATGGGGACGAGACCCTAGAGCTTCAGAAAGCATTTTATCAGGTGGATGTGGAGTTCCACCACCTGGGCTCCGGATCTAACCCCTTCCTCCCACGGCCGGGTCGGTCACTGCAATAGCCCCCACTGAGCCCTCGGACCAGCCCGGCTGCCAAGAGCTCTAGGAAGGTGGATTGCTTCCAGATGCTCTTGGGGGATGTCCAGGACACCCAGATCTGCTGCAAGCCAGAGCTGGGCACGTGGCCCGGAGCAGAGCCAAGTCACAGCTCCTGCTGCGCTCAGCGGGTGTGAGAGGGGTGTGAGAGATGGACTGACAGAGAGGCCGAGGGAGGAAAACAGGGAACTGGCCTTGGTCACTGTTTACAGCATCACTGGCCAGGCCAGGGCAGGGATTGTCCTGCTCTGCTCTGCACCGGGGCAGCCTCACCTCCAGTCCTGGGGCACTTCTGGGCAGCACAACATGGAAGAGTTGTGAAGGCCCTGAAGGGCAACCAAGGGAGGCCACAGGGATGGGGAGGGGGCTAATGAAGAGGGGCTGTGGGCACCTGGTCTGTTCAGCCTGGAGGAGGAGATGAGGGGAGACCTCATAGGTGTCTTCAACAACCTCCCAAGGGGCAGCAGTGGGACACCTGCGGTCTCTGCTCCCTGTGACAGGGACAGGAGTCAAGGGAATGGTTGGAGCTGTGTCAGGGGACAGTCAGGCTGGAGATCAGGGAAAGGTTCTTCCTCCAGAGGGTGCTGGCACTGCCCAGGCTCCCCAGGGAATGGGCACGGCCCTGAGGCTGCCAGAGCTCCAGGAGAGCTTGGACAGCGCTGCCAGGGATGCACAGGGTGGGATTTTGTGTTGTCCTGAGCAAGGCCAGGGGCTGGACTCGATGATCCTTGTGGGTCCTTCCCACTCAAGATACTCTGTGATTCCACCCACTTTTATCCCAGACAAAGGGGGTGTCCTTTGCACATCAGTGGGACCGGCATGCTCAGAGCCACAGTGACCATTGCACAGCTGGACAGAGGTGCCCTCAAGGGCACTGGGAGAGCTGGGGACACAGACACCTCTGGAACACTGGAGTGGGCAAATTCTCCCTTGAGGACCAGCATCTATCCCTTCCCTGGCTTCCCAGGGAAGTTTTACCTGCACCCAGAAGTACCTGGGAGCCCCAAATGCCCCCTCTACCTCCTGTTGCTTTTTCTTCTCACCCACTTGCTCCACTCCAGTTCTTCCCCCCAGAACTGATGGTCTCCCACCCCTTCCTCTGGCCAACCATGGCCCCAGCCCTTCCCCCTCAGTGCTGCTGTTCCCACTAAGGGTGCTGGTGGCACAGGGGGCTGTACAGTGAGCTGTGGCCACCCTGGCCCAGCCCTGGCCCAGCCCTGCACAGAGAGCTCCCAGCCCATTGCAGTGATGGTGAGCCAGGTGTCAGCGAGGAGCTGGCAGTGAGCACTGACAGCCCCTGTCCTGCCAGGCCAGCGTGGGAGGGGCTTGGGTTTGGGCTGCTGGCACAGCATTGGCTGCTGGGTTTGGGCTGCTGGGTTTGGGCTGCCGGGTTTGGAGTGATGGGTTTGGGCTGCCGGGTTTGGAGTGATGGGTTTGGAGTACTGGGTTTGGAGTGATGGGTTTGGGGTACTGGGTTTGGGGTGATGGGTTTGGGCTGCTGGGTTTGGAGTGATGGGTTTGGAGTACTGGGTTTGGAGTGATGGGTTTGGGGTACTGGGTTTGGGGTGATGGGTTTGGGCTGCTGGGTTTGGAGTGATGGGTTTGGAGTACTGGGTTTGGAGTGATGGGTTTGGGGTACTGGGTTTGGGGTGATGGGTTTGGGCTGCTGGGTTTGGAGTGATGGGTTTGGAGTACTGGGTTTGGAGTGATGGGTTTGGGGTGCTGGGTTTGGGGTGATGGGTTTGGGCTGCTGGGTTTGGGCTGCCGGGTTTGGGCTGCCGGGTTTGGGCTGATGGGTTTGGGCTGCTGGGTTCGGGCTGCTGGCACAGCATCGGCTGCTGCACTGATGGAGAGGTGGCAGTTGCTTTGTTGCTAAGTGTGACATAAGCTGAGAGAGCTGAGAGTGTTCAGAATGCAGAGGAGAAGGTTGTGGAGAGACCTCACAGCACCTTCCAGGGTCCGAAGGGGCTACAAGGAAGCTGGAGAGGGACCCCTCATCAGGAACTGGAGTGACAGGACAAAGGAGAATGGGTTCAAACTGTCAGAGGGCAGGGATGGATGGGATATTGGGAAGGAATTCTTTCCTGTGAGGGTGGGCAGGCCCTGGCACAGGGTGCCCAGAGCAGCTGTGGCTGCCCCTGGATCCCTGGAAGTGCCCAAGGCCAGGTTGGACAGGGCTTGGAGCACCCTGGGACAGTGGAAGGTGTCCCTGCCCATGGCAGGGGGTGGGACAAGATGAGCTTTAAGGTCCTTTCCAACCTGAACCATTCTGGGATTCCATGAAACCAGCACAGGTGACCACCCAGCGTGGCAGGGGCAGAGGGCATTGAGTGAGGCTCAGCCAGGGGCTGGCAGCCCACACTGAGGGGACCCAGCTGGGACCCCCAGCAGGTCTGGGGGAGGCTCTGAGCTGCCCAAAGAGAAGAGGGGTCCCCCCCACAGCCATGGGTGCTCACCCAGGGCAGGCTGAAGACATCCCTGGAGAACCAGGGAGATAAACAACAGAGGGAACAGGCATAAAGCATGAAGCAAAATCCCATCCTGGGCTAATCTGGGTCCTGCTCCAGCCTTGGGCTGTCGTTCCCCGTGGCTGCTCCAGCCCCTCTACCCTGGTAAATCTGCCTCCCCTCCTTTCTCCAAGCTGCAGCATCATGGTGAGAGCTCTGATCGCTTGATCTGGCGCTGCTGCCCGGGAAAGGACTCCCAAGGACACCAGACAAGGAAGGGCACACCACGCTCAGCTTGATTAGATGGATTTGAGACCGGCTCTGAGCCCTCCTCCAAGGCCAGTGGAGCAGGCTGTGATCTTCCCAGGTGACTGGTTCCAGTTTGCCAGGATACCAAGGGGAGATGACTCCCATCTCCATGGCATCCACATTTCCCTCGGGGCCTGGGCCAGGGGTGCAGCCCTCCAGCATTCCCCCTCCCCTCTGGCCACTGTTCCCACGGGGAGAGGAGCAGCAGCTGAGATAATTTACCATTTAATGTGACCAGATGGCTTAATTTAAACCAAATCAGAGGGGAGAGAACCTGGTCTGAGTGTCTCCAGGAGTTCAGCCTGTCTTCCTGCCTCTGCCTCTCCCTGCTCTGCCTCTCTCCAGCAGCAGGGAAGGTCCTGCAGGACCTGCTGCAGGGCTGGATCTAACCCCAGAGCTCCTCAGGTCCTGTCATACTTTCTCCTCCCTAGGCACTGCTGTGTAGGAGGGATGAAAAATATATCCAGGTGTAGTAAAAAATTCCAGCCTCCCCCAAAGACCTTTGCACAGAGTTTTGGTCTACAGAAGCCCTTGAGATCGTCACTTTGGGGGTTGTGTTGACTGGTGACAGGTACTGGTGTGGTTGGAGGTGGTGGCACTGTCACCCAGCGGTGCAGGGAGGGGCCAAGATGGGCAGAAGCCTCGGAGGTGGGCACAGGGAGCAGAAGGATGAAGACCAAAGGGTCTGTGGCTCCTGAGCTGAATCCATCCTGCTCCTGTCCTGCTCCTCAGGAACAGCCCATGGTGCCCATGAATCCCTTCCTGAAGAGCCTCCAGGCTGTGCTGCCCCACCCTGCCCCATCACCCTGCCAGCTCCTGCAGAGCTGCACAAGGGTGGAAAGGTCGGGCAGGCTTGGAAGGGCCTCTGGAGATCAGCCAGCCCAACCCCCACCAAGGCAGAGTCACCTGGACGCAGGAGCACCCAGGTGGGTTTGGAATGTCCCCAGAGAGGCTCCACCACTACCTGGGCTGTCTGTTCCAGTGCCCATCTCGAGCTCTTCCCCTGTCTCAGGGCTTCTCCTGGATCTTGCCTTCCACCCAGCACCAAATCCCACTCTGACTTGGCCATGTAGGTCCCATTTTATGCCCTTCAAGCCCCTCACACCTTGAGATCCTGCCCAGACAGGAGCTTTCAGTGCTAAAAATCAGCGTTCTCTCGGTCAGCGGGGGCAGAGGAGGCAGGTCTGAGCGCAGACCATGCCCAGGGCACGGCGTGAAAGCGGAGGATGATCGGGGAAAGGTATGATCAGGAGTTCAGCACTGCCTTTTCCTGCCCAGGAATTACCCCAGCATGGCCCACAGGGAGAGCCAGGCAGCCAGTCCTGCTCCTGGCAGGCATCACAGGAGCCAGCAGAGCTCCTTGGCCTGCCAACCTCCACCATCCCCACCTGCACGAGGAAAACAACCCTGAGATGGGGGGAAACACCTCCAACGGCCGTGCCGACCCCCCTAATTTCCAGAACAAACACACCAGGCTCTTCTCTGTCAAGAGAGGTTGATTTTCCTCTAATTGCCAACATAACAAATTCATCCTGGTTATGCAGAGCTTTCATAACAGGTTGCATGGCCGTAGGTGATTGCTTTAAAAAGCTCCTCACCCATGGAGCTGCTCTCGCCAAGCCTGTTCCCTCCGCAGTAATAAATGCTAATAATAAGGCTCAGCACCACGCAGCATTTTATGGCCTGTCTAACGCAGGAAGTCAAAGTTACTGAACACAATGGGCTCTTCTAGCCACAAAAATGAGCAGAATCCAAGGAAAAAGCCAAAGCAGCCTTTTGGAAGCGGCAGAGCGCGCCAGCAGCTTTGATTTGGGCTATCAAAGCTGGAGTTAAATGATGCGCCCGAGGCTACAAAGCGCATCGGTGGCAGGAGCCGGGGCTGGCGATCTGCTCCTCTCCCACCCGTGCCCACGAGCCTGCCTCGGGCACAGAAGTGGATGGATGATGATGATGATGGATGATTCCCATCCCCCCGCAGCAATTTCCTCCCCCACCAGGCTAATTACCCCCCCAGCCCAGCAGATCTCCTCGTTCCCAGCCCCATGTGTTGGCCGGGGGTCTCGGGACACCCTGCTCCGCCCCGGCTCGGGCCCGTGAGCGGCGGGACTGATCGCCAGCCGGGATGTGCTGAGCCGAATTTTAATCAGGCCACGCAAAACCCATCCACCTGCATCCTCCACGGAGGAAATCCGGAGGGAGAAACCCGGGAAATGTTTCTTCACGCGTTTTGGGAAGAGTCTGATTCCTTGGAAATGCAGTAGCTGTGGTGGCAGTGGGGAGGGCAGCTCCGGAGATGATTTTGTCCTGCAGGCTGAAAACGTGGAGGGGAAAAGCAGCAATGAAATGTGGGGAGAGGAGCCAGGAGTAAAGACTGGGGCTCACAAAGGAGGGAGCTCACGAAGGAGGGAAGTCACCAAGAAAATTCTCTTTTTCCTCCCTCCTGGTGAGGTTTTGAGGACGGGCACAAACCACGACCACCAAAGACAGGAGCCCTTCCCTCAACAGCAGCTCCATGCCCATTGTGGAAGTTGAGAATCCCTTGTTGCACCTCCTTTAGGATCAGCTGGCAGCAACGAGGGACTCGAGCGCCTCGGAGCCGTCCCGATTTACCCCTCGCTCCTGCCCGTCGCCCTGGGGGCGGTTCCGGCTCTGCAGCACAGACAACGGGATTAGCATCGATCTGCCGGGAGCAGCATCCTGGGCCTGGGCTGCGCTCGGCCGGCAGCGCCCAGCGCCCCTCCCTGCCCGCAGCTCCCCCCAGCCAGCGGCAGACTCTTCTGCAGAGTGTCTTGGCCCCATACACCCCCCAAAGCTGTCCCTTGGAGGGGACAAAAGCGGGTCCTGACCCAAATAAACCATGACCCAAACAGGAGGTGCAGATCTGAGAGCTGAACCCCATCGTGCTTTGGCGTTTTGGTTACAGCTCTTTTAGGACAACGGCCATGCCCACCAGCGGCTGCTTTCTTACACAGCAGAGAAAGGAAAACATCCCTGTTTTATCCCCAAGTGCCTCCCTGTCTCCAGTAACACCTGTGCCGTTTCAGAGGCGCTGAACGTGAGAATGAGACAATTCCTACTGCATGATGCATTTTGGGGTGGGGAGATCCCAGAAGCCCAAGGAGCTCCTGCATTAAATTCCTTTTCCTAGCAGCTGGGTCCCTGTTGTGCTGCCTGGGGGCTGATGAGGAAGGGAAGGAGCAGCATGGCCAAGGCTGTGTTTAGAATCATGGAATCCTGGAATGGTTTTGGAGGGAAGGGACCTAAAGCCCATCTTGTTCCAACCCCCTGCCATGGGCAGGGCCACTTTCCACTAGACCAGGTTGCTCCAAGCCTGGTCATTGCCAGCAATTTCAGAGAGGCGCTGAGGAACAAAAGCCCTTGAACATTTTTAATGATGGATGCTCCCTGTTGGCCCCACGCTGAACAAGGAGCCTTTAAAGTCAGGCTCCCTTTGATTAGACAGTGGACCCAGGGAGAAAGAAGCTTCTCCTCCTCCTTATCTATCATCTACCCTCCTCAGTACCCATCCTGCCCCAAAAGGGCTAAATTTAGATGCAAAAGCCCAAGAATTCCAAGCAAAGAGCAGTAGGGGCTGCCCGAGATTGGAGCGGCAGCCCCACAAACAGGAATTTTAATCCACAGTGTCTCCTGAGGGGTTCTAGCAGAGGATGGGGGACATCAAGGGGGTTCCTCACCATCTATCCCAATTTATCCCTATCATTTTCTGTGATACAGGAGCTCTCATTCTGCTGCACAGAGACAACACAACCTCCCCATCACGGCTGCAGCCAAGACCAGAGAGGAGAACTTGCCCCTTCCCTTCTCCTCCTTAATCTATTCCAAATGCTGCTCCAGATGAGATGTTTAATAACCCCAGCCTCTTAAAGGCCATTTCTCCCCACAAATCCCAGCCCTGCCAAGCTCCTCAGCTCATGCTGGCTTTCAGCATACCCGACTGGCTCCAAGGACACTCAAACCAGTGACGGGAATGTGACGTCCTTCTCTGAGAGGGACAACGCTCGGGAAGCACGAAGAGCCCCCAGCTGCAGCTGACTCCCAATTACTCTGCTCCGAAGCTGCTCTGTGGTATTTTTTGGAGTTGTTAACATCCCATTAAAAGTGTCCCGTTGAGCAGAGCTGGCTGGCAGGGAGCAGGCAGGGTGCACGCCTGGAAGGAACCGCAGCTCTCCCGTTATGGTAAGTTTTCCAAAACCCACTGGTTGTGTCCCTAAATAGTTTCCTTCCATGAACAGTGAGATGGTGTCAGCTGCCTTTTTTAAATGAACAGCAGAGAACAACAAAAGAGCTGCAAGTGGCAGCTATAAATGCAAAGCAGGGGCTGGAGGGGGTTGGGGAGGTTGCAGGGAAAGTGGAAATGCATTCAAAGGGGACAATGCTGGGCTGACCCTGCAAGGAGCTGCTGCAGCCTGGCAGAGCTGCTTGGACACCACTGACCTTCCCTTTGCTGCCAGTTTGGCAGGAGATGGGATCTCTTCCAGCTGGAAGCAGCCATCCATCCCTGGAAGTGTCCAAGGCCGAGTTGGACGGGGTTTGGAGCAACCTGGGCTAGTGAAAGGTGTCCCTGCCCATGGCAGGAGGTGGAATGGGATGAGCTTTAAGGTCCCCTCCAACCCAAAGAGTTCCATGATCCATAGTGAAAGCTGCTCCTTGGACTTCTCCCCTCTTGCCCTGGCCACGTCTCCTGCACCCTCCATGCTCAAGGAAGGACTCTGTGCTCTGCTGCAAAATGCAAAACCAGGGCTTAAAGACATCGGGTTTATCATCTACCTCTGCCCACCCCTGTCTGTCCATCCTTGCTTCCCATCAGTGCTGGGAATCACAGAACCATTTGGGCTGGAAAACACCTCTGAGAACCTTGAGTCCAGCCTTTGAATGAAGCTGCAAAAACCTTCATTTCTCCAGGAAGAGCTCCAGGTTCCCGTGGAGAATTCAGCCAGGTTACTGAAATAGAGTCAGTGGATATCTGGAGTGCTACAGTTTGGTTTGGGGGTTGGTTGGTTGGTTGTTTTTCTTGCAGGCTGTTCCACAAATACCATTTTTCTGGGAGCAGGAAGCAAAGCCAGGGACTTGCTCACACTGGGAAAAAAAACAGAGGCTGGCAATGGAGCAGGGATAAGAGGGAATTCATTTGCATGTGTTTGATGCAGCCTCAGACACACACGAAATAAGCCCCTGATGACCACGGAGCTTCTGGCAGCATCAGGAGAATGCCCTTGGCATGTGGTCCCTAACCCAGGGACAAGGGGACTCCCTGGGACACTCCTGCTGTGGTGACATTCCCAGGGGATCAGATCATGTCACAATAGAGCACAACACGAATCACAGAGACACAGCAAACTCCAGCTGGGAAAAAGGTGAAGAAGAAGAAGCTTTATTTTGATTCACACATTATATAGAGTTTTTAGAACGGCCGTGGATTGGAGATTGAGGCCACCACCTCTCCAACCACACTGGTCAATGAAAAGGTCCCTCAAACCTTTCTCCTCCCAGGAGAAAGGAATGAAAAACAATGAAAAAAAGGAATGAAAAACAAAAAATGAAAAAAAGGAATGAAAAACAAAATGACAGTTAGGAAAACACCTGCGAGTTTACAGGAAACCTCGTTAGAAATTTCATCACAAAACGAAAACATCAGGAGGTTGAAAATCAGGGTGACAGGATCACACCTTGCATCCCAGAGCAGTGTCCATCCCAGCAGCACAGGGAGGGCTGGCCCTTTCCTGACCTGTGCCAGACCTCGGCCAAATCCACGATCCAAGAGCTGAACCAAAACCCTCCAGCACCAAAGCGCCTCTGGTAGCACCCCCTCGACTCCATGGGGAACGACACAGTTTCCAAGACTACAAAAAGCAAGGAGTTGGGCAGAAAAATGACTTTTTTCCTCTTTTATTACCGAGAACAAGCAAAACATCCCATTTTCTGAGCACGGCCTGAATAGGAACAAGTCTGCCTAAATTCTCTGTGAATGGAGATGAAATCCCATTGTGTCAGCTGTTTCCAATCCTGGAAAATAATCCGTTGGAAAGGAACAGTTTCAGGCATGCTGAGCGCAGGGCAGGGCTGAGGGAGCAGCTATCAGTGCCAGTGGAAGTGGTTCTCAATTAAAAAAAGCCAATGACAACAGTTTTTAGATCAAAAGAAGCCTTTTCACAGGATGGCTTTTTTTGCTTGGGCAGAAATGTTAATCAATCAGGCTGAGAGGAGCTGCAGCAAAAATCATTTGGTTTGGTACAAGTTTGGGAGTTGGATTTGGCTCGGAGGACACGGGATGTTAAACACCCATTGCTCTTCTAATGAAAACACCTCTGAGAAAGCGAGGAAGCTTCTCTGCAGATGGGATTTCAGGATTTTTCCCCAGGTAACGGATGGCAAAGCACAAACTCTGCTTTGAAAATGGAGCAATTTGTTCAACCGCGGCTGCTCATGACCGGTTTGGAAAATCAGAATAATGAACTGTGCTGTGGACAACGTGGCCTTGAAGTGCCTGATTGCACCAGAGGTTTGGTGGCTCGTGTCTCTCTGCAGCCTTCCACCTCTCCTTGGATCCCACCTGCCCTCACACGCGGCTCTCAGAGATCTCACCAGGACGTCGGGGTCTGGAGCTTTCTGCTCCAGGAGCAGCACATAGCCCCAGGGATGGGCCATCCCTGCCCAGCAGTGGCACCGTGCCCACGTCCCCACGGACTGTCCCTGCAGATGCAGCGTTCCTGTGCAGGGAGGCAGTGCTGGGGCTGACCAAGAGCTGCTTTGTCCTCGATCCCACCGTGCTTTTCAGCCTCCCTTGGGGCAGCTACAAGTGGCTCCAGGTCAGGTTTTCAAGGTTTCCACACGCTGGATCACCACATGGAATAATCTGACCATAGCAGTGGGAAAAGCACTGGCAGGAAATGCTGTGGCTCAGGGGCTCAAGGGTTTGGCTCATTTGGGAAAATCATCCCCAGGCAAGGCCCCAGTGCTGGAGCCACATGAGCAGAGAGCAGTTCCTGGGCTCAGCATCTCACCCACGCCCACCTCCCCACCAAGAAGGGCCTCCAGGAGTGCCACCAGGTCAGTCCCCAGGCCACTCATGCAAACAGTGGTCTCATTGCTGGGTCCCTCTGGCTGAATCCTCTCCAGTGTCTCACTGGGAGCACTGGGCTTTCTCCTGCTGACCCACTTTGCCACCCAACACGGTCCCTGCACCAGCTGGGGTGAGTCCTGACCACAGTGCTGGGCACAGGCAGGAGAAGCCAGAGAAAAGTCCTGCAAGAATGGAGATTTTTTTTTTCCCTCCAAATCACCAAGGAAGATGCAGCAGGAGCAGGGGGGATGAAGGGGGAAATGTGCCAAGCTAGACAATAACAGAGAACCCCACATTTCGGTCTCTTCTCCATGGGGAGTCTCGTGGTTGATGTCTTTACATTGGCCAACAGGCAAACCAAGACAAAACAGTCCTGTGGTGTGACCCTGGGCCACCACCTCCATCCTCGTGTCCTCTGAGGGCGTTTCTGCTCCCACACACTGGACTGGAGACAAACCTGCCCCAGAACAGCCCTTTCAGAGAGGCCTCGAGGCAGACAACACCACAAATCCAACATGGGCAAGAGAATCTTCTGATGTAACTCATTTAGTTCCTGGAGATGGGGTGACAATTCCTGTTTCCACCATTCCAAACCCAACCTTGGCATCACATTGCCCCTTTTTCCCACAGCAAAGCACCAAACCCATGCCCCAGGAAGCACACCCAGCCCCCCAAACCCACCAAAGGGCCATGGGGTGGCTCGAGCAGCACAGCCCACACCCAACCACCTTTACCAGCATTTCACACCCATGCCCACACCTCTGCTTCTGCCCCAACATCCCAGCGGGAGGGGACTGGGATTTACAGCCACCACCCCCTCCTGGAGCCATCCCATGGCCAGCCCCTGCGCCCGCTCTCTACCTGCTGCCTTCTTTTTCTTTTTTTTTTTTAATTATCATTATTTTTGCAAGGAAAACGGGTTGCCCTGGAGCTGGGTCTCCATGGAAACTTGGGTTTTTCAGACACTCAATGGAAAACGCTGGCACGGAGACGCTTGTGCAGGAATACTGATTCAGCCCCAGCGTCTGTAACACTGACTGCATTTTAATCCCGCTCCGCTACCCGGAGAGCTAAAAATACCCTGTGAGCTGTCGCCTCCTGAACTCGAGTAAACAGCTTAAAGCAACACGGTGCTGCCGGAGCAGAAATTCCATGAATCAGCTAAAATAAAGGGGTGGGGGAGGTAACGGTGGGGTCTCAGCCCTCGAGGAGCTCCAGCTCGGGGGGAAACAGCAAATCCGCACTCCGGGGATAGAGAAGGAGCAGCTGAAGGCAGCAGACGGGTCCTTGGGGCTCTGTTGCACCTCTGCAAGATGCCCTTTTCCCAGTGTAAAAGCAGGAAAACAAGGTTTTCCCTGGTCCCCAGCTGGCTGGGAGGAGCCCTGTGCTCTCTGCCGTGGCAAGTTCAGCGCGGCACTGACAGGGGCTGGGCAGGAGCCAGCTGTCCCCACCGAGGGGGCTGGGGACAGCTGAGGGAGGGGAACCTTGCTGCCACACTGGCACCGCCTTTTCCTTCACCCTCCTGTCATCTCTCCAAGAAAAGGACATTGAGGTGCAGCAAAGGGGTCCCGGGGCTGTGGGCACTGCCAGCCCCCCACCATTCCTGCAGCCCTGTGCCAGCCCAGCCTTCCCGAGGCTCTAACAGGCAAATAAAACCCAACTCTCCCCTCCCAATTAGCTGCGACTGTCCTCAGCTGACTCCCAGAGCTGCTTTTTGCAGAATACACAAACACCTCCTTAATTTTTTTTTTTAAACATTCTCCCAGCAGCTCAGCATTCCCCGGGAGAGAACACCCAGATGGGGAAACTGAGGCACGAGCCTACTTGCTGAAGAGCTCGCTGCAAGCTGGGAGTGAATCCAGGTTTCCCAGGTCTCCCCAGCTGTGCCAGGAGCAGGGATCAGGCCTTGCCCTGCAACACCCCATCAAGGAAACTCTCCTACCCTGATTAGTGCTGCCTCCTAATTAAAAGGCTCTCAAAGGGCCGTGGCAAGGGCATGAACCCACATCCAAGTGACTGTGGCTGCTCCAGCAGCTGGATGGAGACTTGGGGTTGATTTTTCTA
>VWZP01007659.1:0-11809 GCA_013396995.1 Dicaeum eximium | reverse complement strand
GTGTTTGCCAGGCAGAGCCGTGCTGGGACAGAGCCCAGGAGCTCACTGGGCACTGGGAGAGGGCCTGAACCAAACTGGCTCCAGTGGGTTAAAGTGTGGTGATGCTCTGGTGGAAATAGGGATGGTGGGAATAGCGTGGGATGAGATNCCAGATGGGGAAACTGAGGCACGAGCCTACTTGCTGAAGAGCTCGCTGCAAGCTGGGAGTGAATCCAGGTTTCCCAGGTCTCCCCAGCTGTGCCAGGAGCAGGGATCAGGCCTTGCCCTGCAACACCCCATCAAGGAAACTCTCCTACCCTGATTAGTGCTGCCTCCTAATTAAAAGGCTCTCAAAGGGCCGTGGCAAGGGCATGAACCCACATCCAAGTGACTGTGGCTGCTCCAGCAGCTGGATGGAGACTTGGGGTTGATTTTTCTAGGGAAACTCTGCATTTATACATTTGTTTTTCTTCCCTCTGTGGGGAAAACAGGCGGCATTCCCAGGATGCTGCTTTAAACCTTCATTTCTACCAGGATCTAGGGAAGCAGGAAAAATGCCATCCCCAGCTCACAGTCAGATGGCTTAGGGTGGGTGATAAATGGGGTTTTGCAGTGGAAAATTCCCCCTTGCCCTGCTCAGTGTTTCCCAGTAGAAACCATCTCAGGGCTCAGCCATTCCCAGAATCCCAGGCACCTCTCCTAAGCCTCTCCCTGGCTTATCTGGCTTTTCAACACGTCTTACAATACTGCAAAGCAGGGATGAGGGAAAAAAGAACATCTTAGGTCAGTTTTTGTGAGCTCTAAGATCTCCCTCCAGCAGGGGTGGGATTAAGGATATTGGCTCTGAGTAGCCAGAGCAGTAAAATAAATCTGTGCGAGGCAGGCATGGCCTGGCCAAAACCAGGCTGCAAGGCTTGTTCATTCCTTGATGATAAAGAAACTCTGTTTGGGGCTTGAGTTATTTATTAGACTGCATCTTGTTAGAAGAGTGGGAACTGGGCACATGGAACACCCCCAGCCCTTCCCCTCCTGGCCAAAATCCTCTGTGCCAGCACTGAAATCTGGGAGCCTGGATCATCCCTGGGGAGGGGACGTGCAGGGATGTGGCATCAGGGAGCACTGCCGAGCTCAGCAGCTGNAGGAGGCCACGGAGATGTTCTGAGCCCTCTGCTTTGAGCCAGGCTGGGAGTGCTCAGCCTGGAAAGGCTCCAGGGAGAGCTCAGAGCCCTTCCAGGGCCTAAAGAGGCTCCAGGAGGACTGGAGAGGGACTTTGGACAAGGGATGGAGGGACAGGACACAGGGAATGGCTCCCACTGCCAAAGGGCAGGGATGGATGGGGTATTGGGAAGGAATTGTTCCCTGGGAGGGTGGGCAGGCCCTGGCACAGGTGCCCAGAGCAGCTGTGGCTGCCCCTGGATCCCTGGCAGTGCCCAAGGCCAGGCTGGACGGGGCTTGGAGCAGCCTGAGACAGTGGGAGGTGTCCCTGCCATGGCAGGGGGGGCACTGGGGGAGCTCTAAGGTCTCTTCCAACCCAAACCAGTCCATAATTCTGTTCCATGAATGAAGGTTCTGGGAAGCTGGACAGGGGCTGGACTCAGGAGTCTCTGATCACACCAAACTGGGGAAGGGGCTCAACCTGATGCCAAGATACATCCAAGAGCCAAGAGGCTCCGCAGGGGAAAAGGGTTTTATAGGATCCCACTGATCCCAAACTCAACAGCCCCTTCAGTCCCATCCCTTACCTTCACCATCCTCACTCCAAGGCCACGGCAGTGACATCAACTGCCCCAGAGACCTGGGTGGGCTCAGGAGCTGCTCTGGGGTGGGTTCAGAATCCGTCCAGTGCTCCCAGTTCCACCCCTGCAGCCCCCTGGCTCCTCAGGCTGTGGCAAGCACAGGCATCCTCAGCTAAGAGCTGGGATTAGGGCAGGGAATCAACCTGTTCACCTTTCCACAGGTGTGCAGCGGGAAAGAGGAGTCACCCCTGGCTCCAGGGAACGTCTTCCATTCCAAAATCCCCCAGCAACGTCCCAGAGGTGAGCGTGGTGTGAGGCCAAGCAGCCTTACCCCACGTGGAATGCAGGGAAGGGGCCGGTGGCAGTTTGGGAGCAGGGACACAGGGATCCCGCTGCCCCTGATGGCCATGTAGGGTGCTTCCCATCGTTTGGCCCCTCCAGAACCTCTGCAAACCCATCCTTGCCCGGAGCTGGCCCTTCCTGCTCCTGGCTGGATGCTCAGCTCCTGCTGCCCTCCTCCCAGGCTTTGCTCCAGGCTTATCCCACATCCCATTGCTGCCTTCACCCCCACCCTGCAACAATCCCCTCTTTATCCCCCCCACCAAATCTCCCCGTCTGAAAAGGGTGAGCAGACATCTCCACTTAGGAGTGGGGAAACCACAGCACAAACCAGCTGTGGGGGATCCCAACAACCCCACACGGAGCCCCCGGCCCTTTCTCCACCACCTCCCTCTGCAGCAGCACCCCCAGGGTGGCCTGGCTCTGGTGGGACCCCTCTCTCAGCTCAGGTTTTTCCTGGCTGGATGCAGCTCCTTCCCCAGCCCCATCCATGGCCCTTCCCGCCCAGCAGGTACTTTCCTAGATTAAAAACCCTGCTCTCATCCCTTGGCGTGGTGCCCCAGAGCCTCGCACTTGTTTTTATTGACAGCCCCATCTTTTGTTGATTAAAATTCCTTTAAGTGCACCTGCTGGCTAATCCCATTCCCGAGCCAGGGATGCTGTCACTGCCCCCCACGGGGCCTTTCTGCCCGTGCTCCCTCTCAGCCCCGTGTCCCCAGGTGCTCCATGTGGCTCCTTGGCTTCCAAAATAAAGCAAAGGAAATAAAAATGCTCCGGGATGATGGGGAAAAGGGTGATTTTTGTTTGGGAAGAGAAAGGGGCTGGTGTCAGGGGTGCCAGGCTCTGTCCTCATCCCTCGTCTCCCTTCTCCCACTTGGCTGGATTCACACCCAGAGGGCTGGGGAGCCAAGGAACCCGGCCAGGAGCAGAGTGGTGCCAAAAGCGGCGCAGTCCAAGTCTTGCGGCTCCAAACAAGCGGCGGCACTGACACAATCCCTGCCAGCCCGGGCTGGGGCTGCCGGAGCCGGGCTTGCCCACCAGTGAGGATCACCTGCTCCGTGGGGATGTGGGAGCGCCAGGAGCACCCTGAAGCAGTGTGCCTCCTGTTCAGAGGGTGACCAAATTACAGTAGAATTTCCAGGTACTCTTTGTCTCCTAAAAAAGGGAAAAACTCCAGAAACTTCTCTCCGAATTTGGTACAGGGACACCTCATAGGACCCTTTGTCCTTCACCTCAAACTTGGGGCTGTTCAATTGGACCAGAGCCAAAAAGTCCCGCCTGAGCCATTGGGTAGAAAAAGGACAGAACAAAAGATTTGATCGCTTTTGTGGGGTACAGGGACACCTCATAGGACCCTTTGTCCTTCACCTCAAACTTGGGGCTGTTCAATTGGACCAGAGCCAAAAATTCCCGCCTGAGCCATTGGGTAGAAAAAGGGACAGAACAAAAGATTTGATCGCTTTTGTGGGGTGCTTAGCAGGAGCAAGCATCTCTTGCCCTGGCACAGCTTTTCTCTGTAAAGAGTTTGTTATTTTGTTTCTTATTAAACCCTTTTCTGTTTCAAACACCGCCACAAGAGCCATCCTGCTCATTTGGAAGCCATCCGAGTAACTGGCTATTCCAGGTATGAAGAAGTCACTGATAGCTCAGAAGACCTGGCTCGAAGTGACACTCATCAGCACCCCACTGCCCAGTGAGGGGGCGGCTGCCTGGCTCCAGGAAAGGTTTGGAATCCTTGTGGGGACTGGACGACTTTGATAAACCGACCTTTCTTTTCCCTTTTGGGATTTCTGCTCCAGCCAGGAACTGTTGCTCTTCCACACCTGATCCTGCTGCTCCCCCAAGAGGGCTTTGGCCCTGAGGTTGGGCCTCCCCCAGCTCCATTCCCCCAGCTGCCACAACATTCCTGTGTCCATGGGCTGTTGGGAAGTCAGCTGGCCCATGGCCTTGCCCAGGAGCCCAGAGCACAGCCCCAGCCCGGCCCACGGAGCTCAGCAGGCCCTACACCGGCTGGAGGTTGGGATGGGCTTCATCCCCTCCTGTATTCCCACACCTTACCTGGATCACAGAGTCCTTGTGCAGCTCCAGAGAGGTTTGGCCATTCATCATCCCCCAAATTTAGGCTGGGGCCACAACTCCCACCCTGCAGCCCCAGGCCCAGGCGTGGAGGGGTTTTGCCCTCTCCCAAAGCAGGAGGAGGAAGGAAAGGGGCCCGTGGGGATCCATGCACACACATTCCATCCCTGAGTCACTGGTTTGTTCCTCCTGCCTAGTTTTTTGCCCAGGGATCAGAGAGGAGCAGGTTGCAATTGAAATGGTGATGGGAAGAGGCTTTGTCCAGGCTGGAGCAGAGACCTCACCCTGCTGCTGGGGCCATCTCCAGCCAGTTCTGCCCCAGCCACCCAGGGCACGGCCACCCTGTCCCACACCCCCTCCCAAAGGGCTGGGCTGTTCCTGTCACCTCGAGGCCACCGGGGGCACCTGTGGCAGGTCCTGAGCTCTGCTGAGATGCTCCAAGCACTGACGGTCCCTGACAGGAGCAGGGATGCAGGGCTCAGGACGCCCTGACCGACACTCCCCACCAGCCAGCCCCGGCAGCAGCCCCGATCCCGCCCCGATCCCTGCCCGCAGCCACGGCCGGCAGCGCCGCGGGGCTCTCCCGAGGGCTCTGCACCGCGGCAGGAAGCGAAGCCTCTTGGAGAAAAGCTCTCTCTCCTCTCTAATTGCTCTTTGGCCCTCGGCCACCGATCGCTCACATTTGGGAATGTTTTCTCTCCGGTTTCATGGCTGCTTTTCAGTTCCCTCGCTGGTTTTACCCATCCCAGCCTCTGCCCACACCACCACTCCCAAGTAAAAGACCTCGTGTTGTCAAAGGTAGAGCCCCAAGGTCTCCAGAGAAGGCCCCAAGGTAGAGCCCCAAGGTCTCCAGAGAAGCTGCAGCCCCCTCAACTCTTGGCAGCGGTGATTAGGAGCACCCAGAGTTGTGCCAGGTCTCTGCAGTTCTCCAAGGGCTCTCACTGGGCCAGGGAGGGCACAGCCCCTAAAAGGTGCGAAATATTAACCCTGGAGTCAGGAATGAGGTCAGGGTGGCCCACGCAGCTCAGCAGGACCGGCCTGTTCACCCCACCCTGGTGCTCCCTCTGAGAGCCAAGGATGGTCCTGCAGTGATCCAGCCCTGCTGCTGTGTCCTCCCTGATGGCTGGGGTGGGCACAGCCAGGATCAGCTCTGCAGGGCCTTTCCCCAGCCAGGGATGTCCAGGGATGTCCAGGGATGTCCCAGGGATGTCCCAGGGATGTCCAGGGATGTCCCAGGGATGTCCCAGGGATGATTCTGCCCTGCTTTCCAGAGTGGGCTCCCCTCCAAGCTGTGTGAGGAAGCAAGGAGCTCAGCCACAACATGGAATTGCAGAATCCCAGACTGGTTTTGGTGGGAAGGAACCTTAAAGCCCATCCAGTCACAGCCCTGCCGTGGGCAGGGACACCTTCCACTGTCCCAGGCTGCTCCAAGCCCTGTCCAATCTGGCCTTGGACACTTCCAGGGTTGGGGCAGCCACAGCTGCTCTGGGCACCCTGTGCCAGGGCCTTACAGCCTCACAAGGAAGAATTTCTTCCCAAAATCAAATTTAAATTTCCCATTTTTGACTTGAAGCCGTTCCTCCTTGTCCTCTCACTCCAGTTCCTGATGAAGAGTTCTCCTCTATCTTCCCTGTAGCCCCTTCAGATCCTGGAAGGGGCTCTGAGGTCTCCACACAACCTTCTCTTCTCCTGGCTGAACAGCCCCAACAATCCTATCTTGTCTCCATAGGGGAGGTGCTCATTTCCTTTATCAACGTCATGGCCTCCTCTAGACCCTCTCCAACAGTTCCATGTCCTTGTAATGATGGGGGCACCAGAGCTGGATGCAGCATTCCAGATGGGATCTCATGAGAGCAGAGTAGAGAGGAAGAATCATCTCCCTCAAGGTGATCCAGCCAACATCCAGGCAATGCCATGGCCGGAATCCCCATTCCTGCTGCAGGGACAGCCGGGCTGGGACAGGACTCAGCGAGCCGGAGGCAAGGAGCCAGGGAGGCAGGAGGGGTACGGAGCTGACTCAGCTCGTGGATGACTTTATTGGAACTCGACACGTTGGACAGGCATGCGAACAGGACAGACGGAGACAGGAGTATTGCCTTGGTCACAGAGACATGGAACAGCGCTGGAAGGACCCTGACCCCCCAGGCCAGCCGGGATCCCCACACCTCGGTCTCCTATTGCTTCCCATCCCCATCCCTGCCCCAATGCCCCGCCCGGCCCCTGGGAGCAGCACCCGTGGGAGGGGGCGATGGTGGCACCCGGAGCGGAGCCTTTGGCACCCGGAGAAGGGCTCCCAGTGGCCGTGTGATGAGGGGGGGGTCAGAGCACGGGTGCAGCCACGGGCAGAGGTGTCCTGGTGAGCAGCTGGATCTCCAGAGGTGCAGCGTGAGGTGCAGCCAAAAGCGTGGGCAAGGGGAGGGGCGGCCCAGGGGTGCTGGGGCAGCGTGGCCGTGGCAGGGCTGGCACCAGGCAGGGGAATGGGGCTGTCCCCAACCTCCCTCCCAGCCCCGCTGCTCTGCAGCACCTCTCAGGGGGACCCAGCTGCCAACCCCCCAGGGATGCAGCCGGAGCTTTGGGGAAAGAAAGCTCCTTGGGAAGAGCATCCCTTGGCCTTGGGGGGAGCATCCCTAGAGGAATGCATGTCCCAGCCTTGGGGAGAGCATCCCTGGGCTTTGGGGAGGACATCCCTCAGCCTTGGGGAGCATCTCCCTTGGGAAGAGCATCCCTTGGCCCCAGGGAGAGCATCCTTCCACCTTGGGGGAAGCATCCCTCGGGATACACATCCTTCCCCCTCGGAGAAGGCATTCCTTGGGGAGAGCATCCCTTGGGGAAGGCATCCCTCACCAGGGTGCTGCCTGCATCCAGCCGGGGCTCAGGAGAAGGTGACCACCTCACCCTGGGGGTAACTGGAAGCAAGGGTGTCCTGGCAGGAATCTGCAATTAAAGACATAAACATTAAACATGGCATTAGATATTTGTTTTCCATGAGTTATGTGGGGAGAAATAGGAGAGGCAGAGTGGCACTGAGCTTCCAGGGGACCCTGACTTAGTACAGTGCAGAAAACATCAACCACAAAGTGAAGTGGCCTTTTTCAGAACGTTAAAATTCTGCTGTTGTATCTGTAAGTCAGGGAAAAGTGGTTTTAAAAAGCCTCAGAATGGTGGCAGAGATGGAGACTTGGGAAATGATTCTCCAAGAGAAACCATGCATGGAATCAGGGTGATTTTGAGTGTGTAAATGAAAAGCAGGGAAAAACATCACCCTCACCACATCCCTCTCAACTCCCTCCTCCCAGAAAGCTGCTCTTGCCCAAAACTTCCCAAGCCAACCCCAAACCAGATGTCCCAAAGCCAAGCCTGGTGCATTAATCCCTCCGTGTTTTTTCTTCTCCCTCTCTCCCTCTCATTTGTTATCATTGAATTAATTATCATTGATTGGAGCTCTGAGTCACCCCACCGCCTCTCCCCATGTGCCAGGGCCCAGCTTCCAGGCACGGGGCTGTCAGGCAGGGAGACAGCTCCTGATGCACCTGATAAGCCATGGAATCTTGCTTCAAGCCTCACTCCCAGCTCCTGCTCGTGCGTTTGACCCAGCTGCCTCCCCTGCAGACCCAACTCAGCCCCAAAATCTCCTCTTTTCCCACAAAATAAAGGTCTTGTTCTCCATCGAGCATCACAGCACAGCTCAGGTGAATGATGCCCAGACATGGAGGCTTTTCAAACCTCACATCCCATAAAATCCCTGGGGATTAAAGGAGCTCTCCTCCCTGAGCTGGCAGGAGAGCTCCCAACCTCCAAAGACAAAATGCTTTGGGGACCCAACAACATCCCCCTGCAGCAATTTGGGGACCAGCAGTGCCCACGCTTGCAGCAGCTGCTGAAAAATATCCCAGCTCTTGGTTCAGTCACTCCTGCAAGCAGCTAAAAGCTCTTGGCAGGGCTTGTGTCCTGCTAGAAACATTCCCCGTCAGGTCGATTGATTTACCAGGGGCACGACTTGGCTTTTAACTCCCATCTCCTCCTCCCCGTTCAAAGCCATTTTGTGTGTTAGCTCGAGACCTGCTGCCCACAGCCTCCAGGGACCTGCCTTGGAAAGCAGCTTCCCAGCCTAGGAAAAAAATTAGCACGACTAAAAATAAATAACAACAGCCCAGATTTCTTTTTTTTTTTTTGTCCCCCAGACAAAGGCACCATGAGGAAACAGCCCTCCTGTCTTGGCTTGTGGGTACCAGCTCTGTTCTGTTCTCACCCTCACAGCCCCTCAGTGATGTGCAACCCCTTCCTCAAGCCTATTTTTGGGTGCAGATCTGCCACCAAACTCCTTTGGGTGCAGATCTGCCACCAAACTCCTTAGAGTGCTGCCCCAGGCAAGGCAGGAGGCTTGGCATGGCCTGGCACATCTCAGCTCCAAGTACCCCCAAGGATTGCTGCACTGCTCACAGAGCCTTCACCCCCAAATTTCCCCTCATGGGGACTTCACCCGGACCCACCAGCCTGCTATGAGCATCTCCTCAAACACCCAGAAGTGCTGCTGCAGGGGCTGCCAGCACCCAGCTGTGCCAGCACCATGTCTGGGCGGGTCCTACACTGACCCTGCTCTGCTCTGGCAGAGCAGCCCTGAGGAGGAGGATTTGGGGGTGCTGGGGGATGAGCAGCTCAGCATTCCCCAGCCATGTGCACTGGACCCAGAAGCCCCCCAGAGCCCCCCCAGCTGATCCCCCAGCACAGGCAGCAGGGAAGGGGGATTCTGCCCTGCCCAGGTGAGACCCCACCTGCAGAGCTGCCCCAGCCCTGGGCTCCAGCATCAGGAGGACCTGGAGCCCCTCCACCATGGAGACAGGCTGGGAGAGCAGGGAATGCTCAGCCTGGAGAAGAGAAGGCTCTGTGGAGACCTCAGAGCCCCTTCCAGGGACTAAAGGGACCCCAGGAGAGCTGGAGAGGGACTGGGGACAAGGGATGGAGGGACAGGACACAGGGAATGGCTTCCCATTGCCAGAGGGCAGGGATGGATGGGATATTGGGAAGGAATTGTTCCCTGGGAGGGTGGGCAGACCCTGGCACAGGGTGCCCAGAGAAGCTGTGGCTGCCCCTGGATCCCTGGCAGTGCCCAAGGCCAGGCTGGATGGGGCTTGGAGCATCCTGGGATTGTGGAAGGTGTCCCTGCTATGGCAGGGGCTGGAATGGGATGGAATTTAAGGTCCCTTCCTACCCAAACAATTCTCTGACTCTGTGATTACTTTTTCACAGCCACCAGGACACGTTCCCTGCCCCTGCCCATCCCACACAGGAGGAAGTGTGACCCTCTTCTCTTTCTGAGCCTCCATTTACCTTTTCCATGGGTATAACATAAGGATTGGTTGCCCGGGCGGAGGTAAGGAAGTAACAGACTGGGAGCTGGGAGGCTCCTATTTATAAGCTCAACTGCATCCTATTTTGCATCTGCCTCTGCTCTCCCTGTTCCTCGTCAGCACGGGCAAACCATGGGGTTGCTATTTATTTTTTGGTTTTCTTTATTGTCATCAAATAAGCAGTGAGGATTTTTCCTGGCAGTGCTGGGGAAGCCAGGAACAGGCTCCTTCTGGGTAGAGCAATTACTCTCTTGACATCTTCACCTCCTGCCCGGCTGCCTGACAGGCCTTTCTATTTCCTCAGCTCTCTCAGGCATCTCCCGAGAAACAGAGCAGTTGTTGCAACAATAAAAATTAATACTTTGCAAGCAACCCGGGATCGTGGTGCAGCCTCCACGCAGTGCTGGACTGCGAGTCTTCCAGGAGGGAAAGAGAAGGAAGGTGCTGGAGCAGGGAACTGCTCCCAAATCCCCCTGATCCAAAGGCTGCTCTGGTTTGGCTCCTTGCACAGGGGTGGGTGGTCACAGGGTTCGATCCTTGTCCCAAAGTGCTGATCCCTGTCCCAAAGTGGGCAGACGCAGGCAGAGGAATGCAAGGACTCCACCAGGGCAGCCCGGTGTCACCCTGCACCTCTGGAGTGTTCCAGGCCAGGCTGGGCAGAGCTTGGAGCAACCTGGCCTAGCAGAAGCTGTCCCTGCCCCTGGCCCTTCCAACCCAAACCATTCCATGACTCTGTGACCTCTGGTGCCATTCCCACTGCTGAGCATCCCACGTGTCTGCGTGCACGGGGGACAGGGAATGGGGCACTCTGTGGGGTCCCAGGGGAGGGACACACTCCTGTAACACACCCAGTGCTCATCCCTGCATTCCTGCTCAGCCCCTGCCAGGAACGAGACCCAGCACACCCCCCCACCCCCAGGGACCGTCTCCTTTCCATGCTGCCGTGCCCCAACAGTCACTGCATACCCCTTGATGTTATTTTTTTTTTAATTGCCATTTTAGGGCTTGGGCAGTTGGACTCCTGTGGATTTATACAGTTTCTTGGGGATAAATCCAACAACTTGGCTTTCTCTCGGTGCCTTTTGCCTGGGCTGGAACGTGCGCTCCTACCAGATCCCTAAACACAGATAAGTCCTGCGAGAATATTCAGGGGAAGTATCGTATATTCCTGCTCTATTCTTATCCTATTCTCCAGGCAGCCAATTTTGGCCACTGTTTGAGATAAAAACCTGGGCTCCAGAGATATTTAGAGGTTTGCTCTGATCCACTACATCTCCTCTTCTAATCTTATCCGGGGATTAGCCCGTGCTAACTCGCCCCCAAAACCAACCCAGACCCCACCTAAAAATAACAACAAGCTGTTTTCTCCCTCCTGCATCCCCCAAATCCTGCTCAGAAGAAGGCGGGGAGGAAGAGGGAGAAGATGCGATGGGTTTTTCAGCAGTTCGGTGCCTCCCACTGAAATCCCTCCATCTCCCTTTCGGGGCTGGGCTGTTTTAGAGGAGCTTTTTGCACATTAGTCATCCCTTCTCCCGGGTTGCATAACGCCCCAGCTAAAAATTGCATCCTGCCGGCTCCGTGTCAGCTCATGCCCAGCCCTCCTTGCTCTGGTGGGGATGAGATTTTGGGGGTCCACCAAAGGTTTTCCACCCCAAGCAACCACTCTGGCATTGGGATGAGCTCCTCTGGGAGCCTGAGGGGGGAAAGGCAAGGATGGGAACTCCTGGGATCTGTGGTCACTCTGGGTTTAATCCTCTACCTCCAAGAGACTCAAACCCCAAAATCTGAGCGCCTTGATCTGATTCTTCTGTGAGAGACGGGGTTTCATACCTGGCTCATCCCCAAAATCAGCACATGACCTTGGATAAATCATTTATGATCCAAAGACCACTGAAATCACGGAGGGTGACCTTCCCTCTGGCAGGGCTGGGGATATTCCAGCTCCCCCTGCTTCCAGAGGGAAGGATGAGCCAGAGAAGCACCTGCATGGTGCTGCTGTAGCCACCCCTTTGCCCAGTTCATTGAATTTTGGACGATTCCTGAACCTGCCCTGTTACCCATTGCTGTGGGAATACACAACTACAGAAATCCAAGGAATGCAGCTGCACCCAACACAAACTCAGTGCTGCCAGTGAGGGATGGATCAGCACCACAGCCCAGCATGGCACATCCTCAGCACAGCATGGATGCAGCTCATCCCAGTTTCTCCCCAAATCCACAAAAATCCTGGCTCCAGCACCAGCTCCTGTCATCTATCCTGAGTTTTTTCATCTCTTTTCTGCTTCCCTTTGGTCTTGCAGTGCTGGGACAGTGGAGGGAGTGAGAGAAGGA
>VWZP01007657.1:0-15620 GCA_013396995.1 Dicaeum eximium | reverse complement strand
TAAAAAAAAAAAAAAAAAAAAAGGAAAGAAATTGATCCTTGTTAAAATTTTATTCTGAAGGAAATAAAACTGCCAATTCTTTTGAAATAATTTGACTCCCAGCCTGCCATGTAAAAAAAACCAAACCAAACCAAACCAAACCAAACCAAACCAAACCAAACCAAACCAAACCAAACCAAACCAAACCAAAACCAAACCAAAAAAACAAACCAAACCAAACCAAAAAAAAAAAAAAAAAAAACCCACAAAACTCTAGTATGTATAACAATGTATTAATATTTTGACGGGGGCAGAAGATAAATTATGAGGAAGAACAGTTCTTAAGAACCATAGGTTCCTAAATTTGATGACTTGATAAGTAGGACTTCCTGGCAATTTCATGACCCTTTCTGGTCATACTAATAATGAGAATGTATTCTGTTAACCTGCAACGTTTGGAGTTAGGCATTTTTAGTACTGAATCAGATGTGGAGAGTTCAACCAAAAAGCATGGAGAAAGTAAAATTAAAAATTAAATAGAAATTCACTTCCTATACCAATTCTATGAATGAAAGTTTTCTGAATCATTAGGATTAGCATTCATTTCTAAAGCTTGATAATTAAATAATTACTTAAACATTTTCTGCATTATATTATTTAGATCAGTTTAATACTTCTACTGAACTCTAATGTCATGACAGGTCTTAAGTACAATCTCTTTTTTAAAAGATTTTAAAGATGATCAAGAGCTAAAGGTCATAGAGGATCACTGAATGTAAAAGTCTGAAATGCATACTGCTAATATTTCCTAACCTTTGGTAATAACTTAGACATGTAAAATGAGCCACAAATTTTGCTAAAAGACCATTCCATGGTCAGATACCACCACTTTTTAGGGGGCATGCTGTCCTGTCCACAGGTAAAAGCCTCTAGACAGATTAAATCTGCCATGTCCACAAAACAGACCAGTCTTAACCACGTATTCGATCTTCTTGACAGCCTAATAAAACTGGAGAACAATTGGTAATCACATTAATTGTAATAATGAGGCCATACATCTTAGAGGCCTTTTCTAATCTAAGTGATCCTGTGATTCTGTAAACATGAGTTCTTTCTTTCTGGTCTCCCCTGCTTCCTGTTACTGTGCTCCAGGTTTGTTTTCTTCCCAAAGCACATCCTCTTCCCTCCTCCTCTCCTCCTCCCTTCCTCAAGCTCCCGTTCTCTGCTCTGGACTGACAGATTTGCTGCCATCTCTTTGGCACAGATAGAAAAGGAGTTTTGTTACTGGCACTGCCAGACTGTGCAGCTTTTGGCAGTCCTGTTTCCCAGTCCACACCTTGTGCAGCTCTCTGGGGACTGAAGGTGGGACAAGAAAAGGCTGTGCTTGGCTTTGGTCACTGAGTGGGGCTGATTTACTCTTTGCACACCCAGACATGACCTCCTGCCCTATTTTAGGAGTGACAGAAGAGTGTGTAGTTTTCATTATTCATACAAAGAAAAGGTCCAAGGTTTTTATTAGAGGAAAATTTGGTTGCACTGATCCTGCTACAAAGATGAAACCACAGCTCTATGTAATTCATTTTCTTTTAGGAGGCTGGAAGGCACTTGGACTAAAAGCAGAAGGTCAAAGGCAAGATTTGCTTTTGGTTTCTTTCTTGGTCTCCAATTCATCAGCTGGTGCTCTTTTAAACCACTTATAAAAAAAAAAAAAAAAAAAAAAAAAAAAAAAAAAAACAAAAACAAAAAAACCCAGCCCACAACTAAAAATACTTTTCTCGCAGAACTCCCAGAATGGAAAACTTTCCATATCTGCTGCTGTGCCTGAGCTGACACAGAGTTTCCCAAAGACAGGAGCCTGCTAGAAACTCCTCTGAGAGCTGCTCATTAATATGAATGCGCCTGGGGAAACACCCAAACCACAATTGGATTTGTTTTTCACCAACACAGCTGACAGAGGATGCTTCCCAAAACAAGGTAGGCTGCCCTGCTTGAATCAGAAGTGCCCCCAACAATGAACTCCAGAGGAAGCAGTCCTGTGGACATCTCTGTCCTGCTGCCTGCAGATATCACCAGATGGCTTCAAACAGTCATAACTCTTCCTCTGCTCTGCACTTTTTTTCCCCTGTCTTCCTGCACCAGCCAGGTCTGGCATGATCTAAATTATCATGATGATTTCTTCTCATATCTTTCTTCTCCAGGCGGTACGAAGGACACCTGCAGCCCTAGTCCTGTCAGCAAAAAGGATTAATCCTACTTACCAGAAACAGAACATCTTGGCACAAATTTAAGTGTATAAGAAATGATCCTTACTCCTTGCCTACAATTTGTTCTACTTTCAATTACTTGTGCACTCTTTGAAGGAAGACTCTAAAAGGCAGCTTTTGCCTGCCTTCAACAAAGGAAAGAAAAGAAGTTGGCTTGTGTTTTCTTTTGGTTTTGAAATAAAAAAATCAAAACAAAAAACAAACAAAAACCCAACCAACCAACCAAACAAACAAACAAACAAAAAAACCCCAAAAAACTAAAAGAGCTACCAAAAACCTACCCACACAAACCCACCTATCCCACCATCGCTGAACCATTCTACCACCATACGGAGCAGCTGGAGTCACCTTCCAGATATGACTGGAATACTTGTCTGGGATAGCTCAAGCTGGAGGAGGTTCCTGAGCATGGAATTTGAGATACTGCAAGGCTCACCATGTAAGTGCATTGCAGTCCCAAAGTCACAGCTGTGGTGTTGTCAGGAGGAAGAAACATACTGGTGGTGACAATTGATAACAGCTTTGCTTGAGATGCTCCTACAGCACAAGAAAGGCTTTTTTCAGGTTCTGAGCACAAGTTTTATCTCTGTCTGAAGGCTCCAATGCCCTCATGCCATCAGGGAAATGTTAATAATTCTACATCCATATGTTTTCAGTGTAATTAGAATAAATCCTCTTTTTATTCTAGCCATTTATGCTGCAGTATGAGGAGACATTTTAAAAATAAAGGAAATATACAAAGTGGAGGATGAACAGCTCCTCCTGCTTTCCTGCCTCTTCTGAGCAAAACAAGCACAGTATTCTCTGTTTTCTCCTGTGCACAGACCACTTCCACATTTTAGATGGAAACCAGGATCACCAGGACAGGGCAAAGGGCATTGTACATGGATCCAACAGGAGTGTGTTAATACAGTTCTTCATGAAAGTGTGGGAACCCACCCCAGACCACTTCAAGAGGAGAATGCAGCCAGCCAGCTCTGAAAATAAAGAAGTTATCAGGCCCCTGGATCAATTCTATCATTAGCATGCATTGCAACCTCCAGCAATTTTTTTTTTTTTTTTAGATATAGAGAGAAATCCTGGTCTCATCAGATACAATAACTAAATAGAAGTGATAAAGCAATTTTCACCTGACAAAGGTCTTTCCTAAGCAGGAAATAAATGGGTGTTTTTGAAAAACCCTGATGATCATTGACCTCTCATTATTATAATTATTTGCCATGCTACAGGAACCTGTGACTCCTTACACCAGCAACTGGAAAGCCAATATTCCCTATAAGTGAGCTATTCAGCCAAGACTTCAACTACACAACACCTTGCTTTTCCACTTTTAGAGGTGTTTATGCTCTGAAAGGTATAAAGGGATTTTTTAGAAGTTGCAGAGAATATGTATTCAAATCTAAGGGCACACACCAATTAGAAGATAGAACCCTGATGTTAAAAAAAATAATTAAAAATCAAACCACAGTGCAAAGCCATTCTATAGATGCTACTGAAGCATAGTTCAGGGTAATTATAGTCCTAATTGCTCTGTAAAGCAAAAGTCCACTGTGCAGCACTACAGGGGGAAGAAAATTAGAGGTGAAAGCTCATTTCTTTAAAATTCAAGCCTAAATGGCATCTGTTACAAGCTCTTAGCCACACATTGGCATTACAGCCTGCCCAATTGAGCAGCTTAAGCTACCCAGCAGGATACAGTTCTGCTTTCCCATCAGCTAAAGAAGGCTCTCCTTCCCCCTGCACACAAGCAAGAATTAGTCTTTACTAAAGTCACTATATATTTGTCAGTGTTTACTAAGATATTTGTTAAGGTTTCAGTAAAAATCCTAACCTCTAAATGAAGCAGAGAGTGTTCCCACACATGACTTTTAAAATCTGCTCCTGGTAATGAAACATAAACCTCTCCAACCCTGCAATTAATATGCGGGAGAAGCTGGTCTAGGACACATTAAAATGTAAGTAACCTGGATTTTCATTCCACTCTGGTCTAGGTGGTCAAATTTACCTAGACACTCTTCCAGTTGAAGGCAAGCTGGGTATTGACACAGCACAGGGGTTGTTTTTCAAGGGTATTTGTTTGCTGCTAGTGCTGTTTATGTTTCCATAAATTAATGTGCAGAAAACAGCATTAGGTATTCTCCAAAATACTGCTGGAGGAGTGTTTGCTTTTCTCATTTGATGCCTACTCATGTAGAGGACCTCCTGCTATGCTGTAATTTCACGAGTCAGATGTAAGCAAACAGAACAGGGAGGTAGGCCTGCCAAAATCAAAGATAACCTTTTCTAAAAGCGTGTAAGAGCAAACAGGGTGAACTCAGGGGGCTGGGAGGTCTGCTTCAGAGGATGGCAGATCTTCAGATCATGTCAACTTCTCTGTATGACAGCGATGGATGTTGCTTGTTGCAGTCGACAGATTAATTACACTTTAGATAATCTCCCTTCCTACACACTGGTGTTTTTTAACTCCTCTGGGAAACACCTATCAAATTATGCTGACAGGTGCAGAGTCAAAAACCCAAAGGGGATAGGATTTACCATACTTGTTCAGCAAATAAACAGGTCTTTCAAAATAAGGATGCATTAAAAATTGATCTGATCTTATTTATTAGGGTTATAATAAAGTCTGTCCTGATGTCTAGCTCAGAAAGTTGGTTTAGAATTGTGCTAATGTATTTTATATTGGTTTAGTATTGTGCTAAATAATATATTTAGTATTATTTCTTAAGTCAGCTAAAATATTTATTTTCTCAGGATAGAGTACTGCCAAGTGACTCCAACAATAACCTGTGACTGCAAACCTGAATTCAAATCCCAAGCCATAATGGCCTCAACTATACTGCTGGGCTTGGGTTCACCACTTATGAAAATGCAGTTTGTTACCTGCACAGGAGATGTCTGGTGACAAACATTTAGAACTGCAAGTCACTCCATGTGCTAGAACACTAGAGACATATAAATGCTGCTATGTCTATAACTTCATTAAAGCAGACAAGTTCTGGACACACCTCAGCTTTTGGGATGTCCTGAGCAGACTTTGAAAATGAGAAAGATGTTCAACATTTTTTGATGCTGAATGTGTAATTCAAGGCATTACATGTCTTCAACACAGTCATGTTAACCTGGCATCAGGTTTTTGGTGCTGAAAAATGTTCTGACGATAAGACAACTTCAGTAATGTTATCAAAGCACATAAATGTCCATATTCCACTAACTGGAGAGTGCCAATTTCAAAACACTTCAGGTCTTTCATCAAGTTTTTCTCAACATAAAAGCAACACAAAATAGCAATAAAAAGCCCCCTTGGTCTTTTGGACCACTGAAATTGGAGGGGACCTGAAGTCAAAACCTGAGGGGTCAGCTCAGGACTGATTCTTCTGAGATGCTTCACTTTTTCTCATGCACTGGACACAAAGCTTAGAGACCTAACCTGGCTAAGAAATCCACTCTATTAGACCTTGTGATTAGGTGAATACTTGAGTTTCTTTTGATCCCTCTAACCTGGCAGTAGTTAGGAGCAAATGTTGTTTTGTACTCATCTTTGGTCCAACACAAGGCTCCAAGCTCCTGTGAAATTCCACGGTTGTCTGTCTTCCTGAGTAAAGGTATCTCAGGATACCTGAGTCTCAAACAAATGTCTTATTCTTCTGTCATTTTTGTTTGCAGCTCCTCAAAACTTTAAAATTTTAATTATGTAAATTTTATCTTTTTTTTTTAACTCATATTAATTACCCACAAAAAAAGACAAGTGTGAAAATTGTACTGATTGAGCACAAGCATATGCAAAAGGTTATGTCATCTAGCCTAATGAATAGTTCTGGGAAGGCCTCAGTGGGGTTTCTTAGATCTGTGTTTTTTGGGTTTTTTCCCCATTTAAATTCATGTTATCTGACACATGCCCTTGCCCATTATTTTTCCCTCTAGAGGCTACTCTGGTACAGAAGTTTGACCTTATAGGAAATTCACTTTCAGCTATTGCAAAAGTTAAAAGAGCAGAAGCTGTGGAATCTTTTTATATTAATCTTTTAATATGAATCCTTTTATATTTAAGACATTTTGACTTTAACTCTGCCTACACTAAGTATCAATACACATCCAAAGAGACTGGCCTGCATCTACACATTTATGTGTTGGTCACATGCTGTGTTTTCTGGAGGCAGCTTCCTGGCACTGATGGCAGTGAAGTGGGAATTGTGAGGGCAGCCTCAGCACCAGCCTTCTGGCAAGAAGTAGAGGGAAACTGAGCTAAACAGATCTCTTTGGTACTCTTTCCACCTGTGAACAATGAATCACACAGCTAAACTCCCCACACTTAAAACATTAGGGGAAAGCTAAAATTACAAGAAAATAAACATCAATGATAACTAATTACTGCTTTCTCTAGTGTACAATAAAGTTTTCCCATGTTTCCCTCACTCTTCCCTGAGGACCATGCAAGGGCTGTTGGTAGCTTTCATTACCTGAAAGTGGATGTCATCTATTGTCACGATTTACTGTGTCCCAGGGCTCTGCAGCACATCTTGCAAAGGGAAATCTCTCATCCAAGCTGAAGATCTGCTTTTTTTAGCCATTCTCACCTCGCCAGTCACAGACAGGTCTCAGCTGCAGGGAGTTTTATCTCCCATGTTATGTCTGCTCTGTAGGAAGAGTACATTCAGCAACTAAAACATGTACAAATTTTAAAAATCTTTTCGGAAATTAATACATCCATTATATAAAGCTGCTAAAGAATGAGGCCACCCATACCACATGCAGAACTGTGGGGCCAGTTTCAGTTATTAAGGATGTGTGAAGAGAAAGCAAGCAAATATGATTGATGTAGAAATTAATTATGTTTGGCTCACGAGCCCCTTTCATGCATGAGATGTTAACAGATACCTCTGCTCCTTCTGGGTCCTTCCCTCCTCTTCTAGGTATCAGACAGCAGCTGGCATAGATACTATCTTTGTATATAACACATAGAGAGAGCAAATATAAAACAAAAATCACTAAAAGAAAAATCACTAAAATAAAATCCCATTTCCTCCAAAAAACCACAGTGAAACAAGTACATTTCTTTGAAGTAGCTTCATTAGAATTTCTGCTAGAAAGTGGTATCAGTCATTTGTGCCCTTTTTAAAAACCCTATCTCTATTTTTGAAGCTTTAATTAAAGTACTTGTCAGTTACAGGGATGAAATTTCTTTTGCAGACAATTTTAACTGTAAAAGACCACTTGCAAACCAAATTGCCTCAGTGACTCTCCAAGCTGAACCTACTGCTGAGCATAGTTCTGAGTGCCATGAGATAGGGGGAAAAAAACCCAAAATTGATATTGTAAGCTTGAAGGAAAAAAATATTTTTCTGCTTAAAATATGTGGACCAATCCATGAAAACCCCACAGTCATGCCACCTGAAATTGAGGAATTCTTCGAGTTATTTAAATACTTTCTATGAGATTGTCCCAGCCTTAATCCTGCCAGAAGAGAACTCCACTAAGAAAGGAATAATAATTCCATATTTCCAAATAGATGCAAATAGAAATGTACAAGATGGGTCCCATTGGTTTTATTAGCTGTTTGCCAAGGCTATCAGTTCCCACACAAATTATTTAAAATTAATTCAAGTCTATAAAATTTATTATGTGTTCCTCTTTGTGCTTTATTTTTTATAATTAAAGGATAAATGTCTGAACATTTCTTTGCCCAAGGCCTCTTAAAATGGATATTTCAGAAAAACAACTAAGCCATACTACTTTGCTTCATTTATATGATGATGAATATACAATTAATTCCTCTGTTCTGAAGGGAGCCTGAATTTGTTATTCATTATGAATAATATGTAAAGATAATAATATTTTCATAAAACTAGCATTATGAAGGATAATTATTTTTTTAAATAGCCCACCTGAAAATCTATTCTGAATACTTTATTTGGCAAAGTGTGCCAATTACTGGAGAAGCTCAATGGAGCATAAAAAACACATTTTAAATATTGAAAAAGTAAAGGACTTGATTTTTATTTGCAGGGGATTTTTACCTAACAGAGATGAACTTTCAAACTATCTTGAAAACTTTCTATGGGTGAAATCCATCCCATTGCTTACTGACAAACCTGTCCTAGAGAGTTGCAGGATATCCAGTTACAAACTATTTTTTGTTAACATAGTTGATTTTAAGGGTACAAGACCTAGTGGAGGAACTGTCAACCCTGACAAGGTATAATAGAGATATATCTTCCCTTTTCCTCCATACTGCCTTGGCTTCTTAAATGGTGCTGATTCAAGAGATGCAGAAGCACCTTTGGTGTGTCAGCCTTGGCTAAGGGCCAGACCCGCTATGCTCACCGGGTCCTGGGCAGAAAATACAGACTAAAACCAGATTATAAAGCTCATGCATCACAATAAAAACAGGGAGATTGGTGACCTGTCGCCCTGAGTTTTAGCCTTCTGATGTTTTAATTTCTATGATAAAGTTTCTCATGAGGTTTTCTGTAAGATGTTTTGCTAACTGTCTCTTTATTTTTCATTCCTTCTCCTGGGAGGAGAAAGGTTTGATGGACTCTTTTATTGACCAGTGTGGCTGGAGAGGGCGTGACCTCTCTCTCCAATCCACGGCCATTCTCAAAACTGTATATAATGTGTGAATCAAAATAAACTGGGCTTCTTCTCTGCCTTTCGCTGGCTGAAGTTGCTGTCTCTGCGTGTTTCGTGCCGCGCTCTACCGTGACATCGACCTGTTACTGTTATGAGCATAGCTGACTCAGGTTGAGAAGCATTATTTAATTTACTGCCAAAAAGTACAGATTTGGGCAGTGAAAAGCAAACACTAAACCATCTCTCCTTCCCCCTCTCCCAGGCTTAGCTTCCATCCTTCCCTCCAGAGTTCCCTCCTCTCCGAGGGGCACAGGACAGCCCTTTGGTAAAGTTGTTGATTTTCTGCTGCCCTCTCCAGGCTGGATAGTCCTAGTCCATTCAATAGCTCTTTATTTCTGATCTTGATTGCTGCCATTATCACAATCTTTTTCTGTTAAAATATATCCGTTTTGAGGTGGGAGAAACTGGAGTGGCTTGAAGTATCCAAGATCTGGGCATGTCCTACATTAAACAGCGGCATTATTTTATTCTCCCTCTCCTCATAACTTCTAATTAATTCACTTTATTTGATGTTTTCTGAGGGCAGTAATTTTGTGCCAGCAGCTGTTGCACCTCCATGGTTTCATTCTTCAGTAGTAACAAACCCTTCCTTTATAGGTGAGGTCAGGATTGTTCTTTTCACGCTTCCATTGCTGTACTTCATTTACATTAAATTCTATTTAAAATTTTTTTTTCTGTAACTGCTTTGTGCAGCTCTTTGCTGATGGTCTGTCCTGTCACTGTCAGCAAAGCTTTGCAAGGCAATCCATTACCATGCTGGCTAGCAGAAATTTCAGTTCCTGGTGCCTTCCACGGCACAGTCAAGCTGCAAAGTCACAGTAACACTTTTTATTATCCTGTTGACTTTGCATTTGAATTTTTAGTGTATTTGTGAGAAAATACACTAAAACTCCCCTCTAGACCAAAGAATCTCACGGAAACTACAGGCTACTCTATGAGCCTACACAGGAGAACTTTGTTTTGGGGAAAATCTATTGTTAAATTAAAAAAGAAGAAAAAAAGAAAAAAAACCCCTGTATGCAGTATAAAGGTGGTAAAATCTGAGCAAAAGATGTAGTTCCTTTTTAGAAATATCACATCTTTCTGTGTGGAGCAAGCATGACTACCGGGCATACAGTAACACTTCACAAAAATGCTACTGACTGGCACCACCACTTCTATCCCTTTGTGTGGGTAATATTAATATCTCACACCACCTTCCAGCTTATCATTACACTTCTGTCACCAACACACACACACACAAAAAGTATTCTGTACACATACACAGAGAAAACAGATCCAAAGTTAATCATACTGCCTTTTCTAAGTACCTAATCCTCAGTGTCAGAAAACAGCCTTAGACTGACAGAATTATATATCAGTCTTACAGAATATTTTACAAATTGTCTCTTCACAATACCCAGTTTTCTTCTGAGGAATGTCTTCAATCTATTAAAGGCTTATTGACTTGTGCAACACATAACAGAAAATAGCTAGAGAGCAATCACTCTCCACAAGATCTTGACATGATGGTCTCTGACTTTGGATATCATGTCAGACATTGGATGAGCAAAAAAACCATAGAAGTTAAAACCTATTTTAAAGAAGTTAAAACCTCTTCATCAGTTTCATTACAAAGAAAGTTAGAATTGTTACTCCTTTGTTAGGACTTTGATGGTCCACTGAATGAGTGAAAGCAAAGGGATAGAGAAGCCAGCAAAGAAAAGTTTCATGGAAGAATTCCATATGCTGGCAGAAAACTTCTTAAACTTTGCACTGCAGCTCAAATAATTCAGTTTTGGGTAATGAAAATTTGACTATTTTACTTAGTAATTGCTAGCAATGATCTGGTTTAAGAATATTTGTATCTTTCTCAATTAGTACTTTTGCTTTGAGTATTCTGTCTGGCAGCTCTAATGCTGTCTGTGTTATGAAAGAGCAGATGACCCACACTTTGGTCCAGATAATAAGAAGACAGTTTCTATTTAAGGAGCTGGATATCCTTAATTACTTTCTGCAAGATCCCATACATCACCACTATGAATGGAGAGAGAGGAGGAAGAAAACTGAAGGATGGCAGCTTTTCATACTCTTTTAATGAGATTTTGGCTCAAACCATTAGAAAAGCATTCTTTTTCATGAAATCAGACTTCTAGCATATCATATTTTGAGCTGTTGACATAAACATAAATCTGATATACCCCATTTCCTATTAGATGAACCAGTACATATACCCAGAGACAGAAGCACAGCTGGAAATCTATGATCCCTCTTCAAAATTTCCTTTAATGTTCCACCTCAGGACAGTACTTGCTCACTGATCCAAAGAACCTGGGTAGTTACAGTTTGGTAGCCTTAAGCGTAAGACACAGATGAAAAGAAATAAAACCTCTACGAGGTAAAACCACTCTCCCAGCTCTTTCTGATTGTGCAGGCTACAGGCTCCCATTCTTAAATTATTCTTGAAATAAAATATTGCATTTAAGACTGTCTAGTTAAAAAATAGAAAGAAAAATAATAACATCTGAGAAAATGGCCCTCGATTCCCTCTGCTTGATTATTGCAGCTGATTGCTTTACACTGCAAAGTACCACTCAAATGGGAAATGCTAAACTGGATTCTGGTATTTTAACAAAGTTCACACCCTTGCAGTGATGTTGCAAGTCCTGCTCAAGCTACAGCTGACCTAAACCTTTTCTGGCTTGAATTGTTAGTCAAATCATCAAATAAGCTCTGACGTGGATCAGTTCCAAAGTGTTGTGAACACAATGGAAAGAAATGAAAAGCCAGCTGAAGAAGGAACAGAATTCTGCCACCTGACCTTTGAAAAATTAATTTTTGTTGATCCACTGACTGGTGAGAAAACCAAAAAAGGCTTAGGTGAGGGGTTCTGCTCTTGGGGGAAGACCTTTAAGAAGGAAAATGGAGTAATTCTGGGTGAGAAGTGTCTGGCATCTACAGAGAAAAAAAAAAAAAAGAAAAATACATCTAAAGGCATTAAGGTCATACAACTGCCTTTGTCCCACTTTTCATAAAACTTGCACTGGTGCAGGTGAAGTTGACCCTCCAATTGTTGTAGACTGCACACTTACAGTGAGGATTTGGGGAATTTTAGCTTTCTTAAACATCAGAAAGCAATTTCTCTAGTCTTGGCTCAGCACTCACACACAACCTCATCTTTCTTCATCCCATTATGTAGCACTATATACTGAAAGAAGGAAACTCGTGCATACAAGATTGAATTCTCTTTCCCTCTGCTCTCCACAGAAGCGTTTAGTGGTAACATTGCACAGGTTTACTGTGAAGAATCACAAAAGTGTGATGTGCCCCTCCTGTCTCAAGTGTCAGATCTTTTCTTTCAAGCCCTACTTACCCCAGTCTATCAGGCAGACTTTTTACACAGCAGCTGCTTGCTGATGATGTTGGAGGTGAAAAGAGGGAGCAGGGTGAGCTGCAGATGATTACTCCATTTCCATACCCAGTTATTCTAAACAAGGAGCCAAGATGAACAAGCTGCAAGTCAGGAAAATAATGCCTTCTTCAAGCATTAAAGTCCTCAATAGAGCATGGCTTGCAGGATGAGCAGGAAAATCTAAATCATTTCCCATTAGAGATCATTCCACCTGTGCTGATGTGAATGCTCAGACTTCAGCACAGGGAAATCAACTCAGAAAAGAGACAGTTCACCAATCTCTTCAGGTTTAGATGACTGCCATGAAAAACCCCTGCATAGCCCAAAGGTTTCAACCACTGCATCTACAGTGATGTTTAAGCATATATATGTCACAGAATAAAAGAATGCTTTGGCTTGGAAGGGACCTTAAAGTTCCCCCAGTTCCATCCTCCTGCCATGGGCAGGGACTCCTTCTAACATCCCAGGTTGCTCCAAGCCCTGTCCAGCCTGGCCTTGGACACTTCCAGGAATCCAGGGGCAGCCACAGCTTCTCTGGGCACCCTGTGCCACGGCCTCACCACCCTTACAGGGAAGAATTTCTTCCTAATGTCTAACCCAAATTTATACTTATATGTCAGTATAATATAAGTAAATGAAATATCCTGGCTTTCACAAGCTTGTAGCTCACCAAGAGAAGCTCTCTATTTTTGTGCTGTGAACCCATGCAGCCTTGGAAGCAATTTCAAGTTAACTGCTCATGACTGCAGTAACACTGGTACATTAAAGATTAATATTTAGTCCTAACTTGTTTTTTCCTTATGCAGTTGTAATGACAGCACCTCAGAAACAGGCTTCACAAAGTTATCTGGTACCAGTTATCCTAAGAGCTGTATTTCCTGCACTTTCAAGCCTTTGTTGTTTTCACCACATTTTCCTCTTGATGATGAAGCCACAGCTCTATTTAGCATTCAGCTTCTCTGATTTCTCCTCCACCTTGTTGTGAAAGGCGCTCCCAATGTGTATGGCTGTTTATTTCGGCTTTCTTCTTCTCAGTGAACCCTGGAAGGAAAGACTCCCTGTGCAGAACAGCATGTACCACAACTAAAAACCAAAAACAAAAGCCCAAGAGCTTTGTTTTTCGCTCCCCTGAGTGTTGCTTGCACTGTCAGAACTGTGTATTGCTCAAAGCTGGCCTCAAAATGAGAGCAAAGAGCACTTTGATAAATGGACTGGAAGAGGCTGTACAGTCACACTGTCACTTTTGCAGCAAAGCAGCATAATTTTTTTCAAGTGTCTGATTGAGAAACAATAACATTTTAAAATCAAGCAAAAATCTCTCTCTCATAGGGTTTGCTGTGCGGTCCAGTATGAACCACAGCCAATGATATGTGTTTATCTTTGGAATAGAAGAAAAACTTGTTCTTGTCCTTTTCACCCACCCAGCCCTTGTTGGAGTTTTTTTGGGTTTGAGGAGTTTTTTTGTTAGTGTGCTTTCCCTTTTCTCAATGACTTGAGACAGGGAAAGCAGCTGACATAAAACACCCAACTTTTACTGTAAGGCATTTCACAGTATAATTTAGTATTTCTAATTCTTGACCTTTTTTTTTAAGTGGAAGCTCTTAGGAAACATACAACACAGTCTCTGAACACATCTGGTTTGTGCTCCTAAATACTGAGCTGCCAAGCCAGAAAATCAGTTTAACCACTGTCCATTCCTATTTGCACAGCATACTGATGGACACAGAGAAGCACAGGGAAACAGTATTAATTCTTCACGAATTCACATTTTCGTTTTCCATGGTAAAGTTTCTCAGGTTCTCAGCATGAAAAGACTCTCACTTTCCAGGCTTTTGCCTAGCTCGAAAGAGCTGAATGATTTTGTGGCGTTCAGAAGTAGGGAATGTAAGCCAATAAGTGCTTGAATTTGGATGTGCAGACACAGAGAAAAGGATCAGAGCAGAAAACAGCCAAATCAGCAGCAACCTAATTATTTCTCCTTGGTTTAGAACAGTGTTTAAACAAGAGGATGTTTATAGTGCTTTCAACTTCAGCTCCATTCTGATCCAGGACTGTGGGAAAGCACATGTGAATGAAAGGTCTGGCCACAAGCTGAAACACATGAGGTGTTACCTGAACATCAGGAAAAACCTTTTTCACTGTTCAAGTGACCAAGCACTGGCACAGATCACTGAGAGGGGATGTGAAGCCTCCAATATTTGTAGTTATTCAAAAGCCACCTAAATGTGGTCAAAGGCAGCCTCCCACAGGTGACTTTGACTGAGCAGGGGGTTGGACCAGGTGTCTTCCAGAGGTTCCTTCCAACCTCAGCCACTCTGTGGATTTGTGGGGTTGTGACTCTGCAATCTCAGTTTTATAATAAAATGGGTAAATTAAGGTAAACAATGAGCAATTCTGCAAGTAGTTTCCAGCACTGTCCTTGATCTAGATGTTGTGGATTAGGTACTAGGGGACAAAGAGAATACAGTTGTGTAAAAATGTGTCAGTGAAGACCAGTTTCACTAAGTCTGTCCTTTTTGTTGTTGTTTTGTTAAGTACGATTTTGTCCTAGCAGAAAAATCACTTCAGATACCATGAAAAATAAACTGTGATCTCTCTAAATAGGCTATCTCTCTTGTAACAGCAGTCTGGAGACAGAAGTAGAAGAATCTTCTGATTATAACAATAATATTTTTAAAAAACCCTGCAAAATTTTGTGACAAGTGTAATTCAGAATAATTATCTTAGTAATGCTTAGTAGCTTAAGCATTTGCTGATTAAGCACAAAACAAGCTTCATACAGCAAAAGAGAAGTATGCATAATCTGGCAATAACTTTATAGGAGATAAAAAGATAAAACAATCCTTTATAATACTGCTGTGGTTTAACTCCAGCCAGAAACTAAGTGCCATGCTTATTCACACACACACATCTGCCCATGAGTTGAGAAGGAGAAATGGAAAAAAGGTAAATTCTGTGGGTTGGGATAAGAAAAGCTGAACAGTTTAATAACGGAAAGAAAATGAACTAACAAGAGCAGCAACATCATGTAATGAGCAAAAAGAAAACAAAAGAGAGAAATAAAACCCAAAACCCACAAGTGACACTCAACACAAGTGCTCTACACCTGCTGACTGCTGAAAAATGAAAATTCAAAACTGGATGTTAAAATATGAAGATTTTCAGGTATACAGGATAAACTACCATTTTCTAAAGAAAAGAAAACCTTGCAAATAAGCAGACCATGTAGCCTGCTCCAGTAGCAGACACACTAAATCAGATGTTTTCAGTCATGTTATATTTACATTCGGTGATTTTTATACACTTTCTTCATACCACCAAAATCAAAACGGGTATGTGTAGCAGTGTGCCTCCTG
>VWZP01007646.1:802006-931836 GCA_013396995.1 Dicaeum eximium | reverse complement strand
CCCACAAAACCACCGCAGTTCCAGCAGCCCATAGCACCCATACAGGAAGAACTCACAGGACTGGAGACATGCCAGGGGCATAGAGACAAGGAGTTGCCATTACCTCTTCCCAGCACCAGAAGAGATACCAAACTGGTTTTGGATGTGCTCTGCCAATGCAGTTCAAATAGCCTAATCTACTTGAAACTGCCAGTATTTTTCCTCAGATAGTCCCACCTACTTTTCCACCTCCTTTCAACTTCTTTAAGGCTTGGATGGTTGTTTCTGTACTACTCTATATGAACATCACCTGAAAACAAATTTACCAGCTCCAGCAGCCCTCCCTGCCAGAACTCAGATCAGAGTATGGATCACAGGGTATGATCTATACAAAATATAGTTAAGAGGAGATTTAGACCCAAGGCAGCAAAGAATGCTCAAAAGACTCCAGAAACACTGCATGCATTTTGCAAGCCAGGTGAGAGAAGGCATAAAGCAGTGGGGTGATCACCCAGCAAAAGCCAGATTTCAAGAGGGGTTGGCCAGTCTTTGCTGGGGCAAGGTGCCAATGCCAGCTGTTTGCTGGTACTTCTGCAGCACTTCCCCTACACTATGTTCTCTCCTTTCTGTTTCAGCAAGACAAAATTTCCCCTGAATAGCCACTGTATTATTTTATAGATTTAACCTTGTTACTCTTTCCTCTTATTTCCCTCTAAGTCACATGTTATCTCTTTCACTGTTAAATATTTCCTGTCTGTTCATTCATCGGCTTATTTTAGCTTCTTCCTTCCTCTTAATTGGCTGCCTGCCCCCTATATGTCTGCCTTACATGTTTACACTCTTAGCCATTGTTGCCTGTTTTCTTGGCCAGTGAATTGGTTCCCGTTCTTTGCCATTGTGAAACTCTCAAAAAAATAACTGACTTGCTTCACATTCCCTCTGAGTGAATCATGACTCTTGCGGTCTCCAACGCAGCAGCCATCCTGAACCTGTGGCACTTCCCTGGAGGAGAGTTCCACAGCAGGAGTAGGTACTGTCTGGGCAGTAGCCCTTCATACCTCACTTGTGATTAGCAGGTCACTTCAAGCTTCACCTAGGTTTTATTTAAATTCTATTATTTCCTTTCTCTACTGAAAGCAAACCTTCCCTCCTTTTATAAAACTCGTATGGGATCCCCAGGGACTCAAAGCTAACTTGAACTTTGGAAAGCTGTGTTCCTGATACATCCTAGCAACCCATTGAAAGGAAGCAACTATTCACAGATACCCTCAGCCACTCTCCTTTTGTCCAATATAGACACAAACATATGGATGTGTGGGATTTTTTTATCCCCATGAAGTTCTGTGCAGTAGCATAAAACATTAAGATTTCCAGAACCTCTCAATGCATGCTGATCTAAGAGGCACAAGGATCATATCCCAAAGTAGAATTCTTCAGAAAAAGGCATTTTCTTTTTCTATACCTGTTCTATTGAGATGTTCTCTCCCAACACTTACCCCCTGCTCTTACTTAGGTGCTGTCTTGTTGTTTATATTAGAGATGATAGAAAGAAAAAGCAGCAAGAGGGTGAGTAGGAGCTCTTATGTCTCAGACTTGATTAGCAAAAAAAGTACCCAGTGAGCTCCTGAGAGCACAACTGGGGAACGAATGGGATAATCCAGGATTAGATTTCTCTACTACTTTTTGACTTTTAAATTTTTTGTTAAAATGAAGATTATTGCTGCAACTCAAAAGTTCATTAAAATACTGAAACTGGAAAGAAAAATATGTTGAATATGGCTAAAACAGATCACTAAGAGGGCGGTCTATCTTGCAGCCTTGCATATGTAGTCCACACTGTTAGAGACAAGGAATGTGCATGCCAGATGACCTGGTGCTGTGCAGTTGCAGGGGCCACAGCATTCAACCCCATTGGAAAGTAATTTTGATTGTGAACGCAGCATTTGCTGCTGTGCAGTAAAAATAAAAAATGGCAACCCAAAGTGTCATGTATATTTACTACAATAAGTAAAATCAGTATGATAGTTTTCCATTACTATTTTGTCTTGTATCAGCTTTACATTAAGTTGAAGACTGTCTTTGTATTTATCTGGGCAAAAATAGTCCTAAAAAGAGGAGGAAAGCATCCTTCTTACTTCACAGTGCCTCAATGCAAATCCTTAAAATAAGTAACTGTAGAGGATAAAGATCCTTAGAATCTTAGATGAATGCACAATTTCTGCCGATTTTTAAAATCTGCATTTCTTACTTTTTCTAGGTATACTCCCCAGGGGGAAAAAAATACAGATATATCATTTCCAAGGCAGACCTTTAATGTATGAGATTTGTTGCCAAGGTATATACAGGTTTAGGCAAACATGCTTCTATATACACCTTTGAAATAAGTGTGTAAGTACTGCCATTTTTGGACAGCTTCCTATTTCCTTTCTTTCTTTGTCTCAGCATGGCTTCAGCATTTACTTATGGTTTTTCTCCCAGTCACTGGATTGTAGTGAAGAGGCACAAGTTTTTCAGTTTCTTATACCTATACTGCTCCTCACTTAGATCACCAAAGCCATGTTCTACATGATTAGATAGTGAATCTAAAATTTAAGGTTCACTTACCACTTCAGGAGACATTATGAGAAGCGGACACAAGGCTACATCTTTAGTGAGTACCTGCCCATCTCAGAAACCACATTCAGTGGGAATCTCAGCCATAAACAGCTTGCCATATGTGCACACACACACTGGAAAGTTTGTATTTTTAACATGTGTAAATTGGAGCATCTTAGAGAAGATGCTATCACAGTTCAGCAGCAATCTCTTCCTTCATGATGCTGAGTTTTCATTACAAGAATGCTTTATACCACTCTGTAAGGAAATAGTTATTAGTTAATAAAATGCCAATAGAGAAACACCAGCAGCTGGTCTCTGTCCTACACAACTCCTCAGTTTTGCAGGATTAATAAAACACCTTACTGTACACTGCAATTTGGTACCCTTTGTATCAAGCCTTGGGCTCTCACTGCGGTTGAATTCCACATTTTTGCAGGCAAGTCCTTATGGCACCACTAGGGCAGAGCTCAGCTCCAGCTCATGGCAACCCCCACTGCACCATCTCCCCCAGCAGTGGGGTTTCTTATGTGCAGCTCAGCAACCTCCAAAGTGCTCTGAGATGAAGGGTTAGCTCAGCACCAGGCTATTCAAACTGCTTTTAAACAAGTTCTGCTCCAAGTATTGTGGGTTTCCCCAGGCATTTCTTTGATTATTGTGGCCTTCCCTGATTGCTAGATAAAGGCTTCCTGGAGTTAATGGGGAACACTGTAACTCTCCAAATGGGAACCCACCTCACTGACTGATACAGCTCTCTAGGGAAGCTCATTCACTGTGCTGATAGCATGGACTCTCCTGCTCAGGCCAAGCTCTTAACTCATGACCTTTCATCACTAGCCCATACTGAAAGACAGGCTGGCTGCCCTAAGAGACCTCTCTCCACCTAAGAGGTGGAGCTAACTGCTACCAATTCCTGTCCAAGTCTATTTCTACGGCTCCAGTATTAGCCTAGGCTTATTCCTTCCACAACACTTAAGCTTAGACACTGAGGTGCTGAAGTGTGTCCAAAGAAGGGCAACAGAGCTAGTGAATGGTCTAGAAAACAAACCCTATGAGGAGTAGCTGAGGAAACTGGAGTTGTTTAGTTTGGAGAACAGGGGGCTCAGGAGAGACCTTATCACTCTCTACAGCTGCCTGAAAGGAGGCTGTAGTGATCTGGGGGTCTGTCTCTTCTGCCATGTCTCAAGTAAAAGGACAAGAGGAAATGTTCTTCAGTTGTGCCAGGGGAGGTTCAGATTAGATACTAGAAAAACATTTCACTGAAAGAGTGGTAGGTACTGGAATAAGTTGCCCAGGGAGGTGGTAGAGTCACTGTCTCTGAATATGTTCAAGAAGAATCTGGATGTGGCACTGGGGATATGGTTTAGGGGTGACTGTGGTGGTGCTGGATTGATGGTTGGGCTAGATGTTCTTAAAGGTCTCTTCCAACCTTGATCCTGTGATTCTGTAACCCTTTGCTCTGGAGCTTTGTTATCCCCTGCTCACTGGGCGAAAAAAATCCTGAAATTGATGCTGAAATAATTGTTTCCCCAAAGGCTTAAACACCCACCTCTTTATCTCCAAAGACAATTAACTTAAAACACCACTAGAACAGCTTCTATGAAGGATTACAAGACACTCCTCATGTACTTAGTATGACAAATCTCTGTTGTCAGTGATTTCTGTATTCCATGGATCTCACCTTGTTGGCAATCATCTTCACAGTGAAAACCAGAAACTGTTCTTCAATCATCATGTCAGTAATTTTCTATCTCAAAATTGATTTCAAGGCACTGGCGGCTCTGACCATATGGAGCATCTCCTGCAACAGAGAACAATTCACCTATGGAAGCTTAAAAATACCCAACCAGCTACAATTGCTTGAACTCATGGAGCAAAAAATTAGAATCAGCTGTTTAGCATAGCCCAAGAGTCTCCATGTTATGGGAGCTACTGCACCTAAACTGAGAGAAAGCCAAGAAGGAATATATTTTGTCTTGGCTCTTTACAACAGCAGTAGTAAAAGCACCTTTGAATTCATGACTTAGTGTTGCTTTAAAAGAACCTCACTTGCTGTCTAGGTATTGTACAGGTGGAAATGGGCGTGATGCAGGAAAACAGATTATTCATTCATTTTCTAACTTATGTTTTCCTATCTAAACCAGAATTTTCCATGGGCTGTTGCCACCTCTAACTAAAAGCACAGCTTCTGAAATACCTATGACAGCAACACTGAATAGCTACTTTTCTGCCAAGTGGCTTAGAAAATAAGTTGCATGGGGCAAGTATAACTTGAGAGCAGACAACATGTCTTGCATGACTCATACCAAGCCCTGCCTGCTATTCTGGTAGGCAGGGGCATGAACTGGCTTCACATCCAAGCAGCTTTGTCTCCTCAGACTCTGTGGCACTTATGATTGGGGTGAAATCAATGTTTGTTTACAGTCTCTGAGTAAACTAGGGGTGTGGAAAGAGGAGTCCCAAACCTCAAAAGCCAAAATGGAGAATTCAAGGAAAGTTGAAAATTGCAGCAGTCTCACAGATGAGAGAAGAGAGGAATTTTAACTTGAAGAGAAGGTGGGGGGACTTTCCTATCACTGCTTCCACCTTTGTTCTTGGTTTTTGCAGCACTGTTCCCAGCTGCCAGCTGGAGGAGAGCAGTCTGTGCCTTTGTGCACACTTACAATAGTAAGTGCCGTGTCCTGGGATTGCTCTCTGCCTCTGCATTCTCAAGACAATTATTTTCACTTTTTGACATTTTTAGTCAGAAATGAAAGTGGCCAAGCACATTATTAAATTTGGCCTCAGTTTGAAGAGAAAGGGATGATGTGGGTGTGTCTGACCATGACTACAATGAGGAGATAACCGTTTCTAGGAGAAGAGTGTCAACTTTTATTTTTGGGACAGCCAAGTTGGCAGATAGTCTTGGCTTCCACTGCACAGTTCATGTGAAATGCAAAAATAAAATTAAAAAAAAAATAAAAGAAAGAAGAAATTTAACTAGTGCTGCCCAAGAAAACCAGACAGACACACATGAAAAAGGAATGATGTACCATATAAAGCATTAAATACACGCACACACAGGCAGGACTCTGGTTTATAGGATTTGAACCATATGCACATCTACATATACACATGCACTAACTCACACCAATAAATCATTTTAGCCAGACTATCTGTCTGGTGTGTGGAACAGAAACACACTTATGAAATCTATTTTCTTATTTTAGCAGCAGGCTAATAATTGATAAAGAGCCAGAGCGGGGGCTCTGAGTTTTATATGACAGATATACAAGGCTGCCGTTCTCCTCCTGTGTGCCTTGCCCTTTCCCTCGTCTGCAGCAGCTCCAGCCTCACACCAAGCAGAGCCCCTTCCTGACTGGCATAAACTGGGCTCCTCAGCAGCTGCCCAGCAGCCCTGCCAGGGCAGGGCAGTTCTCCTGATTTAGCTAAAGCAACAAGAAAGAAGTAGCCAGTGGCATGACTCAACAGAGGCAGGACTCAGCCGTGTGTATGGGGCTGGCCTTGTTTGGGCGGCAGTGGCTGCTGGTTCAGTCCTTTGGGTAAGGCCTGGACACAGGGATGTGCTGCCAACATGGTCCCAAGCCTCCCTCAGCAGCATCCCAGCAGACAGCATTGCCGTGGGGTTGGCAGTGAGATCTCACAGCAAGGAGAGTGTGGGCAAAGCAGCAGAAGCAAAAATGCTCTGGTGGCCCTTCTGAAGATGCCCCCACCACCTCTGGAGACACTTGGAGGCAGGGAAGCATGGTCAATACTAGAGAAAATAATGGATTACCCTGAGCACCAGGGCTTCCTTCCCTCCTCTGCATGTTGCTTGCATTACAGTGCCAGCCCCAGACAATGTATTAATGAGATATTGTCTGTGGTTTATTTTTCTAGGTTTTTCTTTCCTCTATCTCTTTTCTGCGTGGACTGTTCTCCACCCTTCCCAAACAACCTGTAAGGCAAAATTTAGCATCTAACCCATTTCTGGATGCTGGTGTGACTCTTCTGGCCTGTTGGCAAAGGGGCAGATCAGGCAGAGAGCCAGACTGGATCTGGGCCAGGTGGAGGAGAGATGCCACACCATGGGACATCCCATCCCAGGCTGTGTGCTGCCCTGGAATAACTTCTCCTGAATGATGCTGTGGTTCCTCTGAGTGGTCAGCTCAGACTGGCTGCTTCTCCCAGCTTCTTGCACTGTCTTCTGCTCCCCACTCTCTCTCTTAACACACTACTGACTCTTTGTTCTTTTGATGTACAGTCAGATCATAGAAAAAAAAAAGAAGTTATGGGAAAAAAATAGTGAAACACAACCCACTCTCAAATTATTTCCATATCGCTTGTTATAACTAAGGGGCAGCTCTTTTTCAGGCAATTCCTTTTTTTTTTACCACTTAATACCCTTCATTAAAGGGCCACAACTGTCTCCTCAGACTCTCTTGAGAGGCAGGGCAGGGATAAGCCCCACTTTGGTGAATCTCACAAAACAGAGTGTGTTTACTTCAGTGCTTGGAGCCTGCCAAGTAAGCCTGCCAACGGGAGATGTTGTTGGCTTGGAAAGAGTATTTACCAGGCTTCCTACAAACAGAGATACCTGATGCTGGTAGTGATCTTCCTTCTGTTAGGCTGTAAGGAGTCCAAGGCTCAGGGGAGGCTGCTTTGTTTGGGCTAAGCCCTATACAAAAGCAGCTGAAGAGAGAAGCTGCACTGCAGGTTCAGATTTTCACTAATTGCGTCTGCCTTGATTTTCTCCCCCACACCATTCCTGTGTAAAAGGACTGGAGCTGCCTCAAGGATATGCTTCCCTTTTTGACTCCAAGACAGCTGGAGTGCAGAGTTCAGCTTCAAGAAGGCAGTTGTACCATGCACATCCTATTGAGCAAAGGGAAGCAAATCTGTGAGTGCCACCAGAAAACTGGCTTCTCCCCTTCTCTACAAGGTCTTCTGCAACCCATCAGCAAAGCAAAAAGAAGTGAAACTTCAGCTTTGGATTCTGAAAGCTATTTTAGCTATCCAATTATCAGTGAAACCACCAGGATTTAAAAGTTAAACTGCATTTAGGATAACAATCACTTCATATTATGCTTCCATTACAATGGCACCAATGTGCTTGAGAGCAGCTCTGAAGGGTGCTCTCTCTGGAGGACTTTCCTTCCAGGGGCAGTACCATACACCTCAATTCCCTGCTGAGCTACACAGGCAGTCACCACTTCTACTAGGTCTGCTCAGTGAGGTCTGTTCCAGGTTATCTTCACTTTTAAACCCCATCCCTTGTGAGATGATGACTTGTGCCCAACAGGGCTCTCCCCTAGAGCAGAAAGCAGTCCAGTTTGTGACTGGAGCCTGTTTGTGCTCCTTTGGGTGTGGGAGGTCTATACCATGCAGGGGCTGTGGGAATTTGCCAGCTGAGTTGAGATACCACACACTGGGATTGAGGAGAAACAGAATTCCTTGCACATCAGTGCTGACATTTTAATATTAAATCACTGCAAATTATGATGATTGCAGAGTACAGACCTTGGCATCTGCTTCTACCTTGGCATCTGCTTCTAGCCAGAGAGGAAAGGGTAGAGAAGCAGGGCTCTGTCTTTAGCTTGTGTCTTCTTGGCTGCAGTTTTCCTGCCCAGTTTTTGGCTGCCATCAGCAGATGTTACACTGAGAGCCTGTAGTTGGTGCAATGCGTACCACCTTAATCTGACTTCAAACCTAGTAACCCTATTTACATCTTCAAAGAGTTTGATCCAGGAATTTAAAGGGAGCTTTACCTTCTAATCCAAAGCTGCATTTGGTTGAGTTTGGCCCTGTATGTGGGAAAAACCCCTTGGAGAAGCACAGTAGTTACTGTACAGACATAGCTGCTGTTTTTCCAAATGAAACACAGTATTTCATCTGTTTCAATGCTGTTTTAAGTCAAATCAATTTGGCCCACGAGTTGCTCTGTATTTATTTTGCCAGATTTGAATTTTGTGTTTGGAGTCTGGGTTGGTAAGTTAATAATGACAACAACATGTCTGAAACAAGAAGAAATTAACTGTATTTATACCAGCACAAGAAGAATTATGAAAGACTTGCAGAGCCAAATGTCAAGCAGGCTTTGATATGCATGGAATAAATTCAGGAGACTATAGAGTTTGGCAACAGAGAAGTACCAAGGAGCTGGTAGGAAGGCTGGTTGGAAAACAGATTCAGGCTTTTGCTGTGGTGGGGAGATTTGATGAAACAAGCCATCTTAGGAGAGAAGTAGGTCTGGTGAAGGTGCCTGACCAGTGATAACCATGTGCCTTGGGCAGACACTGGTGTGTAGCACAGTGGCTGTGACACGTGGGCTGGACTGCAGCTACTCACTCCAAAAATGAAATGGTTAAGGCAACAGCAGAGCTGTCATGCACAGACATGTGACATCTTACCAGCTGAAATATTTGAGGCCAAGCCTTGTTACTCATTGGGAGCTCTGCCATTAAGCTCCCTCTCCCCTGGTATTTATGATTAGCACTTTGAAACATCTGCATTGCCTTTTTGACTCACAAGAATTCCAGTTAAAGGGAACAAACTTTCTGTAGCAAAGTTTCTGACTGCCAAAAGAGAGAAGACTTACAGAGCAGCTGTCTCTTACCCTGTTGTACTTCCCAAGGCAGTAAACAGCCTTTGGAAAGGAGGTGCCTTCCAGTGCTCCTGCTCACAGCTCTGTGCCCAGAGATCTCCCCACACCCTGCCAAGTACTAATAGGGCACTAATCAGCCCCTCTCAGGCTCCTGGGCTGCTGGAGACACTTGTGAGGGGGCAGTGGCCCTACCTGTGTCACACACACACTGACACACACACACACACACACACACACACACCACCCTCTGTGCAGCATTAGCTCCAGGATGCCTGGCCAGGCTGATGGGCTCTGCCTTAGGACAGCTAGGATGGAGGCACTTCCCAAACTCAGGTTTTGGTCAAACCTCCCAAGAAAGGGAAAGCAATGTTTGTAGAAGATGAAATAGAGACACATGAGTGCAGAAAGCACATAAAAAGTAAAAAGTGAATGATTTTTTTTTCTTTTAACAAACTCTTCCCAATTAAAAGAAGGTGAAGGCAGAAAGTACTTGAAAATAGGTCCTATGGTTGCAGAACCACATTTCTGAAATATAGATCTCTCAAGTATCAAACTACACTGCAGAATGACTAATTGTGGGGTGACTAATCCCTGTCTCCCCTCCAAAACTATTACTTCACAGTGGCCAAGAAAGCATACCATAAAGATGCTGTTATTGCATCACTCACATTTATTTGCATTGAGAAAGACCGAGTCTTTTGCAGTACTTGTCTGATTCTCAAGAGGGATGCTTCTTCCATACCAGAAAAAAACCACTTAGTCTTCACAATTCATCCTGGACAGTTGTAAAGGTGTTTGGTGAAATGCCTCGGGGCTGGGAAGATTGCTTTCAAGCAAAAAAAAATCCCCTCAAACAACAAAACAAAACAAATGAAAACAAAGCAAAACAAAAACCCCAAACACCATACTTCCTGCGAAAAACTTGGGGGGCAGGGAGATGGCAAAAGCAGATAGATGTTCAGAGTGACAGAAAATGAAAGCCTGCCTTCGTCTTGCTTTCATTAGTCTTCATTATATGACCACGACAGCTTTAATTGGTGCCCTGCATTCATAAGGAATAAAAATTTAAAATGTTTAAATGAACTGTGGCTCCCAAAAGCCATTATAAAAGATTAATGATGAGTACTATTTGCTAACTTAAATATCTTCAAGGAACATATCTGAGCAGCCCTTGTGGCTAAGATGATATTAGAACAATATTTGCTGGACTATTTATCTCAACCCATTATGCCCCTAGCTTTGATGATTTTGATTATTCCACCTTTAGCTAGTCTGAATTCTAGACATATTTGATTGCAATTTACTCATTCCTGACAAGTTATCTCACTCTTGCAATCCAAAGAAAGAGTCTTCAGGTACTCATAGTAATATTCTGTCTTCAAGAATTGCTGATGCTTGCTTTGATGGCTTTTACTGCCAAAGTTGTTGAAGATATAGTTTATTAGTAGCACTCCAGAAATTACTTTGCTAATTAATACACCATCCAGCTGAAGGGAAAATTACACAACCTTTTCTATTTAAATTGGAATCAGTACCAAGACCCATCTTTGAACTACAACTTCTCCTTGAGGGGCACAGATTTGACTCTGAATTAAAACGTGATGAAGAAGTTTTATTTTTGGGCTGGCACCAAAGAAGAGCCAAGTTTTGACATAGTTTTGGCTATCCACCTCTCATTTAACTTAGAAACCCATCTTCAGGGTAAAGCAAATACTCAAGCAGAGGTGAAGGTACCAGCTCTTGACTTCTCCCTGCTGCCATTCAGTCTTTCTTTCATGTTTTACCAATATATTTACCACTGCATCGACTTGGCACAAAGAACTGTAAGGTAGAGACAGCCCATTAGCTCCTGCATCCCTGCTCTGCACACAGAGCAGAACAGGTTCCAAAACCCATACAGCTCTTGTCCTCCCTGCCCACTGGAGTAAGTCACACCTCCTGCCAAAGGCCAACTTTGGGATGAACTTCTCTAACAAATGGGCACAAACAGCTTTTCCATGGATAAGCACCTTCCTTGTGAAGTCAGCTAGATTCTCTTGACAGCTACACATCTATAGGAATGAAGAGATCTGCACAGGGAAGTTGAATTTCTGTGTGGTGTATTCTGATATCTGACTTCCAATCAAATTTTTGGATAATACTAACAAATTTGGGAAGAGTCATAAAACTTTGTGACATAAGCCACTTTCTTGCTTTTTAGGATTGCACTAGGATTTTCACAACTGGCAAGAATTTGCTGCCTGCAGACCTTCTGCATGCCATCTTTTCCAGCATCACTTGTGGAGGCCAAAACCTAGACTGGTGGACCACTAAATGAAATATTTCTATGTTCCTTTCTGCTTTAGTGCTCATCTTGCTATATTGCACTCAGTGTTGACTTTCATAACACAGTCTCCTCTGCCAGCAGTGGATTATATTGACCACTTAAGATCTTCTGAGCCTTCACCAGGTCTCCCACAAAATGATGTCCAAATTTTCCCACTTCCTGTTCCACTCCCATTAGCTCTCTAGGCTCATTTCTGTGCACATGGTGCCATTTCTGTTTCCTCACCACTGCTTGGAAGCTGCCTCCCTAGTAAGTCTGGCTCCTGGACTCTCATCTCTTCCTGTGCAGTACTCTGGGCTGGTCCCATTCCAATCTGTGGACCAGAAGCTTTTTTAAGACAACTATCCTCTCTTCAGTGCTTATAACACCCCTGACCAACAACCACCAAATCCATTGTCTGTTCAGCATCACAGAATAGACTGATACAATTAAGACCGCAGGGTTGGCTATTTTAGGGGGGAACAGAATTGCTGCTGTTCCCAGGGAGAAAAGAAAGGTCCTGGAGAAAGAGGAACGTGGCTTAGTGTTGCTATTTCACAGCTGGCTGAGCGAGAAATTGGCTCTACTCTTCCCAGCCTCAAAAGTAGGGACAGGAGCCTCAAGGCATGGAGACTGGCTTGCCAGGTCTTTTAAATCAGTGACAGGAGGAGCTCCTTCCCCTCTCTGCCTCCTTTGCCTGTCAGGAAAACTCCTTGGGGTGGTGCTTGGTCTCCTGCAACTCTTCTCTTGCTGCTGCAGCTGCCCTGGAAGCCCTCAGACAGTCCCAGCAGAGTCTGGACGGCTGCTTTGGTGACAACCTGGGCTCAATTTAATGAGAACGTTCACGTTCACTTGCTATGCTGGCGGTCTGCCAGCATATTTTCTTGAGGCACATAAGAGAGAGAAGGGAAATGGTGATCTTTAACAGGTTTTTTTTGTGTGCGTGTTTTTCGATTTTTTTTTTTTTTTTTTTGTTTTTTGTTTGCGTTTTTTTCTTTTTTTTTTTTTTTTTTTATCCAGCCAAACCTGACTGGAATTTCATGGATGAAAGAAAAGGCACTTCTCTAGCCCAGGGGCTTTGTCCCTGCCAAATTATAAGGGCCTACTGCAAACAATGGAGGTGTTAGAGCTTCTAAAAAAATAAAAATGTTGAAAGAATCTTTTATAACGGAAAATATTAGGCAACCTAAATCTCAGGCCAGCTGGTAGCGGGCAGTATAATATAAGCTCTTTGGAGGAGAGCTGTGCAAATAATGGATTTTCAGAATTTCTCGTCTCCCACTCCTCGCTCCAAGTTTGAACTATTTTAGCTATTTTCTCCAGCTGAAATTATTTGCCAAATTCAGCCGGTTGCTAAATTCTCCTCAAATTTTTCTTTTCTCCGTCGACAGGTTTCTTGTAAAAACAAACCCGTTCTCCCACCTCCGGCTCGGAATTACGGCGTTCACCAGTGACACAGTTAGGAAGAAATCTGCCTGTGGTCAGCTCACTCATTTTTTGCTGCATTCTCCTTGGAGCTCCCACGTTACAGGAACCAATCTGGCCTGATAGCTGCCTGGCAGCCTGCAGGAGAGGTTTTCCAGTAGTCTCCACCATCCGTGGCCAGCCAGCGCTGGGCTGGGAGCCTTAGCACAGTGTGGGGCTGGAGGTTCATTAGGCTGTGGTTTCAGGCTCAGTCTTCACCAAACCAGTTCATAATAATGATGTTTCTGATGTCAACTGCAGACCAGATGTTGCCCGTCAGAGCCGTGCTGCTGGAGGGGAGAGGCGGCACAGGAGGTGGGAGGCTCTGAGGAGTCGGCGATCCCGTGGCGTTCCTTGTAAACATGCAGGTGTTAGCTGTGCTGTCCTGGCCAAATCCCATTCTGGCACTTCACCAGCTCTGGCAGTTTACCTACTCACAATCACCTCCGTGCTCCTAATTGCAGGAGTTGTTTCTCACCTCCCTCCCTTAGCAGCAGATTTGTGCACTCACAGCTGGCACTGCTACATTCCTATCCTGCTGCTCCAGGGGATGGCAAAGCCCACATCCTGATATCCCCCATATCCTTTGGGATAAGCAGCAGCCCCATACCCAGGCCTGGAAGATATCTGCCCTGCAGAGCCAGACAGAATTGACAGACACCCAAGGTGAGGCTGCAGCAGGTCTGCCGGTGGTGGTGGGGCACTATAAATGTACTTAAACAAGCTGCCTGAATCCTAAAATGTGGATCCAAAGTAATGAAATGTGGTTGTTTGGCAGTGGCAGGCACTGCCTCACTTTCAGAGGCTGCTTTATGGCTGTCAGTGTAACACAGCCCATCCAAAAACCTCCCCTGCTTCTTTTTTCTTTTCTTTTCTTTTTTCTTTTCTTTTCTTTTCTTTTCTTTTCTTTTCTTTTCTTTTCTTTTCTTTTCTTTTCTTTTCTTTTCTTTTCTTTTCTTTTCTTTTCTTTTCTTTTCTTTTCTTTTCTTCTTTTCTTTTCTTTTCTTTTTTTTTCTTTTCTTTTCTTTTCTTTTCTTTTCTTTTTTTCTTTTCTTTTCTTTTCTTTTCTTTTCTTTTCTTTTCTTTTCTTTTCTTTTCTTTTCTTTTCTTTTCTTTTCTTTTCTTTTCTTTTCTTTTCTTTTCTTTTCTTTTCTTTTCTTTTCTTTTCTTTTCTTTTCTTTTCTTTTCTTTTCTTTTTTCTTAATGAACCTCTTCTCACAGAGCCAAATTTGCAAACAGAATATTCAGGTCTTCTGTTTAGGGCTTTTAGTGAATGGTGAAGTGTAAGTGCATATTAGTATAGAGCCCATAAACTGCAGGACCAGACAGATAATGTAGGTTGATAATGAACTTGGGAACCCAAGTTCAAAAACACAGCACTGAAAATTTTGCCAAGAAAGAACTGGTGGTGATTAAAAGTGAAGCAAAACTCCTGGTGTGAGTATAATCTCTTCCTGTTGTTGGTGGTGCTGCATCTCTTTTGGAGGTGGCCACACTGCACGAGCTCAGTCAGCAAGGCCTCTGTTAATGTCTTGTGCAGCATAAAATGAGCTGGGCAAACTCCAGCTTGGGTTACAGCTCCACAAGCACAGGGATTTCCATCAGGGCAGGCTTGAATCCCTTAATTGCATCGGCAGAGCAAGGAGGAGCTGAGACCACCGGGAGCAAGGCACAGCTCTGAGCTTCAGTAATGTCTGTAGAGCCTCACGGGAACAGAGCAGGGTTAACCCAAGACCTCACATTCAGCAATTTGGCAGTAAACGTTCAAAGAACCATAGACTGGTTTGGGTTGGAAGGGACTTTAAAGATCATCTTGTTCCAACCCCTCTGCCATGGGCAGGGACACCTTGCACTGGATCAGGTTACTCGAAGCCCCATCCAACTTGGCCTAAACATTGTACACAACCAAGGCTAAAATACTATTTTTTCCATTGTCCTCACCACACAGACACTTGAAACGCTGTCAACCTTTGCTTTTAAATCTGGGAACCAGGATGCATTCCCTATCCGATCCTTTTTGCAATTTGAAATCGTGAGGGAAATTGTACAGAGGAAAGATTGTGTTGTATCTACAGGCCTTCTAAAATAATTGCTTAATGGATAAATATTGATAGTCAGCACTGACTTCTATTTTTACACAGCATAACTGAAAAGTTATACATATGAAACTCAACAAAAAATGTCTTCCTAAAATAAGGAGCAAAACCAACTTCAAGTATAAACAAAACAAAACAAGTTATTTTGGGACATGTTTCCTTCTTTTTTTTTTCATTCTTTTATCATTACTCTATCTGTGAGTAAAACCCCAACATGGATTTCTTTGGGAATCTTTGAGGCTGTGTAAATATATATTGTTGCTAGGTTGTGAAGCATCCCAGCTCCATGAGACACAAGCTGCACATGTTAGCAGAGAAGGAATAAAACTATCAAAGGCCACAGGGTCTGACTGACACGAGTTTCTGTCACAACAGCATGGAGACAGCAGCAGCAGGTAATGGCCCAATTCCTTCTGGTAGGAGATGCATCCCTCAGGGAGGTGCATCCATCTGTGGCAGGGGCACCTGCTTTGGGTAGTACCTGGTCTAGGAACTTGAAATACTGTAAGACTAGAGACAGCATCATTTATATTAACACCATTGCTCAAATTTTTCCAAACATGATCATTGGTCCTGCGCTGAGATTTTCTCTTTACCCTGTTCAGTCCCCTCCAGGTTGCAGCCTGGGACATTGCAATGAAAGGGGGACAGGATTTGGCCTCTCCAGTTTGGTGCATGTGGGCAGCAGAGAGCCTTCTTCAGCCGAGTGAGAGCCTGTACAGGGAGGTCTCCCTGGCTCAGTGCCTGCTCAGTGACTCCCTGGTCACTCATCCATCGCCCCCCTGGCAGCCTGTGTCAAAGCCTTTCACCACATGCTTCTGCTTTACCCCCTTGCACACATCCCTCACTGCTTTGCACCATCCAAAATGAGACCCCCCCCCTCCAAGACCTGGTATGTGGACAGCATTTTCCTCTCTCCAAACTTGCCTGTCTAGGATTCCAATCAGAAGGCAGAAACAGGAAATTATGGGATAGCTGCTGCTGCTGTGCTCCATGTGCCATTCAGCTAAGTCACTGCCCTGCTGAAGAAAGAGAAGCAGATTGGAGGCTGGAGGGAGCAGGCACGACCTCGAGGCACAAGGTCACCCAAATGTCCCCAGTCAGGATGGGTGGCTGATGGGGCTCCCACTGCTGATAATCAGCATCTCTGGGTCCAAGAATGCAGCCAGGCAGAGCCTGGAAATCAGCTGGGATGAAAGTGATGCAACTTCACCTTCTCTGAAATCAGCTGGGATGAAAGTGATGCAACTTCATCTCCTTTAATGAGCAAGGACAGGGCTGAGGCATATGAGTTTTCCCTTCTGCAAGGCAGCCAAAGGGCAAAGTGGATAGCACAGCTGATGCACTGACCCTTCTTTGGACTACAATAAAGCTAATTGTCTTCTATTCCCTTCACCCTTTCTCTGTTTCTTGCACAATGTAACTTTGATCATAAAGCTCTGGAGAAGCAGGATTTTGAGCCCAACTCTGATCTCACTTATTCTGGCATAATTCCGGAATAACTACAGTCATACTTGTAGAAGACCAAAATCAGTCCAGTTCCTTTTAACTGGGCAAAATTACTGGTCCACAGAAAGAAGAAAATAATCAAAGATGTGAACAATAGAGCCAGCTGAAGAAGGAGACTGTGTTTTCCTCTTTGAAGATCAATTTTCTTTTTGGCTAGCTCTTTATATGATGCAAAATTTTATAGATGAAAACAAAAATTGGAAAATTCCCATCAGCTGAAACTATTCCTGATATTGTCTCCAGTGGCAACTTGTCTTATAAGACAGAATACGGCACGGCTGGGATGTGTGGTTTCACTTATTTCAGAGCACTGACTGAACCCATTGACCAAAGTCAGGTGGGTATTCAGAAAACAGAGCTGAGCAAACACTGCTCTTTTCCCATCCTCATGTGTAAGGTCAGTGCTGAGAAACAGCATCCAGCAGGCAAAACTTGTGTAAGCAGGCCTTACTGAGCTTCCATGATCAGTCAGCCACAAAGCAATCGGGAGCTAAAAAAGTTCTCCAGGGATCACTGAGCGTCCTGCTGTGACTGCCATCCCTGCAGGCATGGTTCCAATGCCAACAGCACCTGAGAACCCCTGGGGTGCTGTCCTGGGGTGACTTTATAATGTTTGTATCCCCAAATCGTCTGTTCTCTCTATGCTGGATGTTGTACTCTGTGCCTTGAAGACTGCCAGAGGGCGAGGGCGGGCAGGAGCAGCAGCTCAGAGTTTGTTATCAGAGACTGCCCTCACTCCCCCACGCGCGGCCTGGTGTGTGCTGTGCTGCCTGGGCACGGACACAGAACAGGGTGCTCCTGCTTGTTAGCTAGTGTAGTTAGCTAAGACAAAGGAGTTTTTTCCCTGGACTGCTTTTCCATCCGTTTGCTCGGAGCTGTTCGAACCTGCTCTGCCCAGAGACCTGAGGAAGCACCGAGACCTGCACACCCTGCGGCCTGACAGGGCCCATCCTGGGCAGCCGTTCTGAGCACCGGAGGGATTGATAACAGCCACCACCCACAGGAGAGACTGTTCTGAATCTGTCATCTCTTCAGAGCGCAGTTTTTGTCACCGGGTATTGTTCATTTTGTTTTGTGCTGGGGAGTGCTTTGCCTGTGAAATAAACAGGGTCTTTTCCACTATTCTCTGAGGAAATCTTTTCCCGAACCGGTTGGGGGGAGGGGCCGTGTGCATTTGCTTTCTGGAGGGCCCCTTTTGGAGGTCTTCTCCCAAATTTGCCTTAAACCACGACAGGTGCAAACCGCCCCTGCTCTCGGAGGCTGCCGGGGCCGCTGGATCCTCAGGAGCTCCCTGGGACGCACGCACAGCACGCGACGCGCTGACAGCACGGCCAGCGAACGGGGAAGCTGTGGATGTGCTGCCTTGCCAAGGGTGTCTGCCTGCCAAGCTACAGGAGCAGAGAGGAACCCCAGGCACTGACTGGGTTTATCTTCCAGCTGAGAATCGGTCCAGATTAACTGCATGTGTGACCACAGAGGCTTAAACTCATTCCTTGCCATGGTTATGAAGCATGGCTGTGAAGCACAAAAAATGCAAAAAACAAAGGTATTGAGACCCTTTGCATAGTACAGTCCAGTGCTGCGTTGCGTGACTCACTGGGTTTAGCAAATGAGAGGTTTTACATGCAATCAGCCCTCCTAAGCACTGAAAAGGCCCAGGGAGGCCAGAGGCTTGACTTCTTGAATCAAAAGATCTCAAAGGATTTTGACCAAGTACCATGGCAGCTGCTGGGTCCACACCAGTTCTACAAGAGCTCAGCAGCATCAGCAGTGTGTTTGAGGGAGCCAGTGGCAGGAGAGGTCCCTGGCACCGGGAGGCAAACACAGGTGCCCTCTGCCCTTCTGAAAACTGCCCTCAAACTGGGGAGGCCTGACCGAGGCAGCCGCGAGAGTCCCGATAAAGCACCAGCTTTATGTAAAGCACAAACCCCAGGGCCAGGCTGCCTCTGTGTCTTTCCTTTCAAGCTGAGCAGTCCAGGCACTTTAAACTGATCCACATCTGCCTCGAAAGAAATGGCCTTTCTGTGTTTTCCATCACACAGCAGGGCCGGCCGGTGGAGGTGACTCTGCAAAAGCGTGCTGTAATCTGCATCGGGGCTGAAATGCGTCAGTTATCCCACACCTCACAATGCCGGCTGTGAGGAAAGGAAATGAGGGGTTTTGGGTCAACCACTGGACCAGTAGGTAGCAGTGATGAGTGATGTACTGTTCCTGGGCTTGACCGCTGCTTTAGAGCTCAGACTGTGTGCTTGAGTCACCAAAAATGCACATCCTTCAACCACAAAAATGTTTTAAGGACACAGCGTGTTATATAAGAAGTTATTTAACATTATTAGTCAGTCAATAACTACTTAGACCTGTAAAGCTCATACAGATCATGTGCCATGGAATCACAAATATAACAATAATTTTCCATTATTATTTTTAGCACAAAACTTTATTTCTTTAATTACTGTTTGGTACACACACATATTTTAGAAAAAGTGGGCTAGACTAAACATTTTTTGCTGGATCTAAGCCTTTATGATGCTCTTTACTACAGGACAACCTGCCTCACAGACACATCCTGCTAATGCAGTGGTCCTGGCTCTCTTGGTCACTGGCAGCAGTACTAAGGGGCTGGTCTGCTAAAGGCAGCATTCCCTCTGCAAGCTGGGATCTCTGCTAGAGATGCCCTGGCACCCTGTGCTTACAAACATTGCCACAGGTCTTCGGTGCCTGCCAGCTTACATTGAAGCAAGAAGAGTGCTGCTATTGAATCATGGAATGGTTTGGGTTGGAAGGGACCTTAAAGCTCATCTAGTCACAAACTCCCTGCCATGGGCAGGGACACCTTGCACTGGACCAGGTTGCTCAGGGCCCCATCCAACCTGGCCTTGAACACTTCCACGGATGGGGCATCCACATTTTGTCTGGGCGACCTGTTCCAGTGCCTCACCACCCACACAGCAAAGAATTTCCTCCTAATAACAGGGAGGTTCAAGCACTCACCTCCCTTAAGGGTGGCCCTGGGATGAGCCAGGGCTGTGCTTCAGAGGGCACAAAGTGCTCGAGGGGAGCAGCCCTTAAAGCGTTGTCTCATCCCTCTGGCATACCCTCTGCATAATCTGGATTAAACCCTGAAATTACTGACATTCTAATTTGTGAGTGAGAGTTTCCTCATCTCACTTGCCTCTCTTGAAACTGGCTTTCTAAAGTGTCAGTGGCAACATGCACTGCAGGGAAAACCAAACCAGAAACTCCTACACTGGTCTGAGTGTTTGTGTAGATGCTTAGCTGTCATTTGCATGGCTGGGGTCACCAGTCATGGGAGGGGTTGCACCAGAGAAGACCTGAAACAACCCAGTGCCTCCTTCTCCCAGGGGCACTTCCCTGATGAAAGAACTTTGCTCTTGAAGACAAGGAGGGACAGGGAAAGAGTGCTGGGGTTCCTCCCCTTCACACCTCCTCGGCCCAGACCACACTGCTCATTTGGAAAGTTAAAGAAAATAGATGAGTTTTCATACACCCACCTCTGCAGATTCATCCTGCTAGTCAGGCAGAGTTTGTTCTCCCTCCTTCCCACGCATCGCCTCTGCTACTCAGTCTTGGCCCTGGAGCCCCTTCTCCCAACTCTCCCCCCTGCTACTGGGTGGAGAAGGCACCACAAACCCACTGTAATTGCTGTGACCAGCGCGGTCTCCTTGGGGCACGTCCCAGGGGCGCACTGGCACCGGGTTTGTTTCTCCAGGTGTGCTGAACTGTGGCTGTTCTCAGCCCACGGGCAGCGCAGCCCGGGCCCCATGGGCTGTGCTGTGGTGGGTCTCCCCTCCCTGCCTGGCTGTGGGTGCTGGGTGGGAAAGGCTGTGGCTCTTGCTGCCTTCTCAAGACGCTTGCTGCCAGAGCCATCATGATGTGCTGGCAGGGCACATGTGGTTCATCACCAAAGGAGTGGCTCTCTGTGTGTGGGGTGGGGGAAAAGCGTAAGAGTAACTCATTATATGCACCAAAAGGTGTAGGCTTAATTTAGTGTCATCATCTGACCAGGGCTGATTTGTTTTGTAAAATAAAATGTACAAGAAACCTGTGGTAAAAAAAAAATAATAAAAAGAAGAGATTGCTATGAGGATGAGAGCTGGATCAGCTCAGCCCAGGCAGGAGCCCTGGAAAGGGTCCAGGGAGGCCGGAAAGATCCATGAGGAGTTTCCTGCAAAGAAACTGTTCAAGAAATTGGGCAGAGGCAGTGTACGTGTGACGCCTGTGCGGCGCTGCTCGGGTGGAGGGGCAGTCGTTGTCTGGGAAAGCAGCCCATCCCGGAGATTTGGAGGGGAGAGAGTGGGAAAGAAGGTGCAGTCTGGATCAACCTGATCCAAAATAATATGTGGTTTGTATTTTCTAAGTAGAAAATTATACAAAAAAAGGACCCCAAAAAAGTAAGTAGAGCAAATGATTTCATGTTGGAGGAAATGTAATTTTTCCTATTAAAAACCAAGGCAAACCAGACCAGAGAACTCCCAGATTTTACCATTAAAAGATTCGTGACATGCACTGGAATATTTTCTGGCAAGGCCCAGAGGTCTCTCCTCCCCCCTAGTACCATGAAGCTGGTGTTATTGAAATGTCCCCCGGCTGGATGGGAACACCATCACACCGAGTTTTGGGACCTCATACCACGTGTGTTCTTGGAGGTTTTGCAGCTCTGCCACCAGTACTCACAGTCAGTGTTTCCTTTGTTACTCTGGACCCAAAAGCTCTCCAGCAGCAGCACTGGAAACAGGATGGGCACAGGAGCTGAGTGTGAAACTAATTCAGAAGAGGTGCTGGAAACTGATGCTGATGGCATCTTTGGAAACTCTTTCACCAAGCTGAAAAAAAGGGATTTCCTAAAATGACTGAAAATGAATTTGCCACATCTGCAAAGAGTGGCTTGTGGGTTATCTGTCCCTGAAAGTAGCTAAAGAAGCACAACAGTCAGCAACTTTTCAGTTTAAATGACAGCTGCTAATGTGCCCATGGGTGATGGCAAGTTCCAGGTACACTACTGGTTGTCTTAAATCCTGAAAACACAACTGTTTGAATTGTTAAAGCTCTACAAGTTTGCACAGTACAAAAAGACAGTCTCTTTGGCCAAAAAAAAGCTAGTTTTGGATTCAAGGACAGCCTGAAATTAAAGCCAGTTTGAGAATCTGTAATTGATCTGTTCAGAACAAATTATTTGGCTACCTGAAGAGAATCAAAACATTTTTATTTTTTGGAAAGAAGTGCAAAGAAGAAAAATATTAACTTGTTCAGAAAGAGGAAATTGTATGGGCAAACTGAAACAGGCAAGAGTTTGACCTCCATATTGGGCAAGTGTGTGCAAAGGTGGAGACCAGAGGACTCAATTTAGTTTGATGAACAATCCAATCACTGCTTATGACATAAAATTAGACTCTATGTTTGAAAAAGAGCTATAGAAACTAAAATTGTTTTATGCCATTGACCTTAACACTCCTCTGTAATGTACTTGATGAGGGGGATTTTGTTTTATTTTTACTGAGACAAATTCAATAGATTTACAGTGATGAAAACAATAAAATTATACATATGGTGAAGGAAAGCTTAGCTTGAAGGCAGTACAACTCTGTCCAAGAAACTTAACTCCTCGAAATTTGCCATTTTCAGCTGGAAAGGAAAAATCTCAAAGGCATGACTCCAGCAAGGCTATTTAGTCAAACAGTACCAGATGGATGTGTGGGATTCACCTTCTGCTTTGGTTATGAATGAAAGCAGCCAGTTAGGAGTTTGCTGAAGGCTATTTTTGCCTGGAGAAGTCTGGTCAAGTTATGGTTAATGTAGCTGTGCTTGGGTCTGCTGTGCTTTGAGTGAAGGATGTGTGGAAATGGGAGGGAAAGGAAGCTCACAGGAAGCCAGGTAACACAATGACTGAAGTACGTTGCTCGAGTGAATTCAGTTTGTGACACTTTGCTGTGATACAAAATGTCGTGGTCTCCAGGAGAATTTGTGACTGAGTTTTCAGTATTTTCCTTTTTCCAGGAACCTCACCAACAATACAGCTCATGCTGTCCATGAGGCATAAATATCACTCTTTCCACCTTCCAGACTGGGAAGCAGAGAAAGAGTTCTTTGACTAATCTCTGGAGAGCTGGGCCCTATCTGGGTTTTGATGGACTTGGAGCATCTGCCTCTCCTTAAATGGCCAGGGGTTGGGTACCAGCCCCAGGGAAGCCTGGTGTGATGGACTAAGCAGGGAGTGACACTTCATACTTACAGGAAGAGAAAGCAAAGGCAGAGCAAGGTCTTTCAACAAAGACTTCAACGCATGTTTGTGCCTCCTTCTCCTTGAGGAATTTTTGAATAGTTTTTAAGCACTTAAACTCAGACTACTGTGGTAGGCATGCTTGTATAATTTCCAACTTGCCTTTTGTCCTGAAAAATTGAAGCAGCTCAGGTTTTCTCAGCATTTCATGGCCCATCAGGTGTCAGATGTTGGTACATACAGAGAGCTGTCAGAAGCCCAGAGCTGTGTTCAGCCCAGCTTTGACTAAGCTGACACCTTCCTGTCACCCCCTTCCCCTCTGGGGCAGAGCAGTGAGGAGGTTCAGGGAGTAGGACACATCATACAGATCAGATCCATCGATCACATCATAGGCAGCTGGTGGCCAGAGATCCTCTCCTGCCAGCCCATGGCCAGCCCTTCTCTCTCAGGGCTACCAAAGCCCCAATCCTAACAAAAATGTCTCTTCTATCTACTGCACTGAAGGCCACAGATCCCAAGCCTAGCCTTAGCAATCCACACGTTTCAGAAATAGTTTCAGGAAGGGCAAAAGAAACTGTTGTCCCAGCAATGCACACAGATGCCAAGTACCTTGTTGCATGATCAAGAAAGTAGCTCATTTCACCACTTAAAATTAATCCAAAGGGCTCTTTTTAATAGTCAGAATCATCCCTGGCAAAGGTATTTTTGAATGTACCTATTTTTGAACATACCTACGCTCCAAGTTCAGAGTGTTGTGGCTTTTTGGTTTTGCTTTGTTTTCAAAAAGGTTGATGAAAACCATTTTCCTAAACTGACAGCAACAACCATGACACATGTACAGAAACAACATAGCAGTCTCATACAGGAAATATTTCTGCTTTCGTTTTTATTTTATGAATACATATACAACAGATGCATAATCTTCCATTATCCAGGCTTAAAAGTAACAGGTTGGGGTCTTTTTTTTTTTCCAAAATAGCTTAAAGAGGAAAATAAAAATCAGAATGAAGGAGCTGCAACATAGCCAAACCATACATTTTAAAACTTTGTTAAAATTACTGCTGAAATGTGCCTCTGTTTGTGTGTGTGCATTGTCTTGCACGGTTAAAGCCTCACCCAAGATATTTAGTATATGAATAAAAAAATGCTTTGGCATAATCAGAGATTCCTCCATGCACAGTTTACTGACATTTCTGAAATAATGAGAGAATAAAATCTGAGGATTATATCATATATAATTTCCTCTTATTGGGAGCAATGTCTTTAAATGCAGTGGGGAAATGAAGAGGAGTCTGTTGACTTTGCTTCCATACTGAGATGGTTATATTAGCAGGACGCAAGCAGCTTCATATAGAAGAGATGGAGAGATATATGTATATAATGTAAAAATGCTATTTTATATGAGAAAAGAAGATTTTTCAAGATAACATAAAATGAACCACTCTAAGACTAGCTTCCAGCAAAACATTTTGCTTTATTAGTTCTATTTTCTAGCTACAAGTCAAGCTGACATCTGTCGAGCTTTTTAACTTTTCATATGGCAGTCTATAAGAAACGTTTCATGCAACGTCTACAACACTAAATACAGGGTAAATAATTGGGATTAAACAGGTGAGGAATAACAGACTATTATAAGGACCAGTAACAGCATATTATGTACACAGAGCCATATTATATTCTCATGTCTTCACAGTAATGTGCAAATGTGACAAATATGGCTTTCACTTTTTTTTCCTAAAGAAAGTAAGACATAATTATACAGAAGAATGTTTTAAAACACTTAGTTGGATTTCACCTTTTCGTGAAACCTGTTCAGTCTTCATTGCATCGGGGTTAAGGAGCCACCCCAGTTCGGGGGTGTAGTTTGGGTGTGTTTCCAGAAGGGGGCACAGATTCCTAAGGCACAATATCCATGTTAAACATCTTTAATTTAGTCATGCCATTTTATTTTAGTTTTGTTTTTATTTTATTTTATATATTTTTTTTGGTTATGTGAAGTAATAGGTCGTTGCTAGTTATATAATAAGCAGTTGATTGTAAAAATACAATGTTGAAAGCTACACTACATGCCTACCTGTAGCTCCAGGAACATTAGCTAATCTGAAAACACACTATACAGCGCCACATGTGAAAACTGAGGTGGGTTTTTGGTAACATCCTTTTCCATACACGTAGCAGAGGGTTATAAGGCTTCTGCGGAATAATAATATTATAACTGAACAAATATTTTACACTCTTCCATAATGGTATTTACAGTTACTACAACTCATATTCTGACATTTGGTAAATAACATGTATCTTGTATGCATCCTTCTTGCCTATCTAAAGTGCTTGCTTAACTGCGTGAGGAAAGAAAATGCATACCTGCTTTAGGTGCAACAAACCCTCAAAAGAAGTAGCTGAAATATTTGCTGTGGATTTGAAATGCATTCTCAGAAATTGAAATTATTGCTGAATTCAGTGCCCTTACTAGGCAGTCATCTATATTATTTGTCATATATAAATATATGCATATATACTAGTATGTATGTACATGCATACACATTCATCTATCATGTAAAAGATAGATTTCAATTTTTTGTCCATCAACCTTTTTTATTTTGTGCTATTCAACTCACTTGTGCTATGCCAGAAGCCGGATCAAAATCAAAATCTTACCATGCTACTACTACCAACCCTATGATTCATTAGCACGTAATAAAGGCAATATGCAAAAAGAAAGCTGAGATGATGATGAATCAGGAGGCTTTTGAAATGCACTGAGAATAAGGCAATAGGCTGTACATTACAGCAGAGGAAAAGCTGAGGAAATTCTGGAATTCATAAACGTGTCTTACTGGAGTTGGGATTGCTCTCCCTACTCTGCTGCAGAGTCCTTTGCTTTTTTCCAGTATCACTCTCCAGAATTCAAGCTCTAGAGTTTCTGCACCTACCAACATTTTTAATGGTAGCAAATTCAAAGCTTATTAAAAATGCCCTGATGCCACAACCTGGTAAAATAAGGCACTTCCAGGGCTGTATTCCAGCGGTGCCATGTCAAAAGGATCAGCAACGGGAAGAAGCTCTCAGATTTTGCTAAGTTTCCGAGTTTTGTCCCATGAAATGCGCCGTCTTGGAGCATATTCCTTCTTCTCTCTTTTGAGATGATTTTCTTTAAAAACAGCTGTTTCATCAGTTGACGTTGAGGAGCTACTTCTTTGTAAGCAAAAGGTTAATCTTCAGTTCCTGACATTCATTAAGGTGGAAGATCAGAGTGGAACCAGGCAACATCTTCAGTTCATTCGGTATTTCCCGACTCGAGGTGATGTGCCAGCCAAGTCAAAAGTGTGTATTTCATACCAGGCCCACACTGAAAGCTAGGAGTGGACATTGGTACTGGAAAGGTCATTCCTTATAATTTCATTTACTGCAAAGAAAGAAGACAAGAAAAGAAATGGATTAGCATCCCACTGCTACAGGCAGTTGTCCTCAGTCCACAACCCCCCGAGCTCGCACTCATTCCTTGACAGCTTCAGTACAACTCTGAACAGTAACTGTGACATCACCAGAGAGCTTGTACAGGCTGATCACAGTGCAAACCCAGCAGGATTAACCAAGGTTATTAACATGTTAAATACCATGTAAAACCAGGCATCACAAACCCAGCAGCACCCTGGATACTTGATTGCATCAAACATACTTAACATTTCAAATTGGTTACAGATGAAACATTTCATTTGCTCTAGAACTGCCTCAGAAGTGCAAAGCCAGGAGGATGCAGGAGATCCTAGAATAATCTCCTCCTTCCACAAAAAGAGCTGTTGGGAAAGTGTGTTAGCCATGGTTGGTACTGGTGGCAGAAAGCTGCCAGTCACTGAACCTGGGTATGTGTAGCTGCAATGCCTAGATAAAATACAACTTCATATGCTCATTTTTTTCACTGTGGGTTGATATTAGGGGGAAAAAAATAAAAAGAAGAAGAGAGGGAACTGCTGCATGCTTGCCCATTCCCTGGAGCTGGTAACATGTTTAAATATATACCCTCCCATCGTGGCGAGCAACACATGTGGACATGCACTCTTTACTTCTATCCCCACAAACAAATGAGAGGGACAAACAAGTTAAAAGAACTATCCTGGCAAGAGTCAGAGCAGAGAATAAACAAGGTCTGCTATCTCAGCATCAGCCAGCCAGACTGCATCTCCATGGATAAACTGTTGTTTTCTTTATTCACGAGTCTTCTTTCTCTCTTTCCCCCCTCCCCTGAAGATCATCAAGCAATACAGTTTCCCACACTCCAATTATGTCCATGTGATTTTTGGCAGATGGACAGGAAATGACTGAACCTGGCAAAGGTCATCGACAGTGGACTACACAACATCCCTTTTGTTTCCACTCCACCTCCCTACAGCAACTGCCACCACCTGATTTACACAGAGATAGACAAAATGCCATCAACAGGACTATCACTGCTTCTGAGTTTCTCTAACATTGCCAGCACTGGGAAACACGTGCCCACGTCATGGAAGCACCACGGAAAAGCCTGCATTTTCCTTTCCTTGTGGGCTGCTTTTCACAAGGAATAACCCAGATAAATTCATGTGTTTACTGGAAAAGACCAGGCCTGTGTAAAACCAGCTTCCTGGAGCAATTAGTTGGGTACGTTTGGTGTTGGTTTTTATGGCTGTTTTTTTTTTTTTTTTCTCTTTTTTTCCTGTAGACCTGTTGCCCACTTAGTAATTGCAGCACATGAATCAGCCAGGATTTGTGTCACAGGTCCTGACCACCAAAACTAATTCTACCAATGGATAGACACACCATACTTCAGAGAGGAAATATCAGTTGCATTTGTAACTATTTATTTACAGCAGCAAACTAAGAAGTATGGAAATGAGCTGTGAAAAGACAAAACAGTTCTTCCCCTTGAGAGTGGCGTGGAGTTCATCTTTAATATTACCAAACAGCAAAAACAAATTGAAGCTGCAAGCCCTGCACTGAGGCAAAGACTGCTCTGCATGCATCCAAACCCAGCCAGAAGTGCCACCCCATTTCCATGTGGCCAGACTCCAGAGAGCTCTAGGGACTGAGTATCTGCCTTGAATGCAAACAGCATACTTCTGTGGAATGATTCTGCCATGATGATTTTGTAAAGATTGCTTCTGTGACAAACTTTTCAAGGCACTCTCGGGTCTGCAGCAAAACCACACAGCAATACCCTCCTGTTTTATGTGACAATGAAAACAAATCCTCCTACCAGACAGGCAGCATTACAGTTTTGCTAACTTTCCCTCAAAGCTTCTGTTAAATCAAATAAAATTAAGATACTAATCAGGGCTATCCTCACTCTTTGTACAGTTACTTGATGCTTAGAAACATTAAATAATGAATCTTCACAGTGTTCTGCAAAATGTGAACATAAACATCACTGGTATTTCATGGGGACAGGGAGGTGGAAATGTGAAGGGTCTCCCCATCTCAGTCATGACTAGCACAAAGGCATCTCAAATCTCTGACTAATGCTGAAGCACTTGCTGAGTGACTCTTGCTTGATTCTTTCAGTAAAACTTTCAAAAGCAACAGCCTCAGCCTGCCAGCTCATGCTTTCCCCTATTAAAGCACATAGCAAAGGTATTTTGGAAGCAACTTGATGACATGTGCCAAAGGTCCAACTCCAAAACCAGCTTAGGCACTCAAGAGCTGCCCCTTCCAGTCACTCCAGGTACCCTCAGCTGATCCTCTGTCACTTGAATGCTGTAGGACACGTCTTACTCCAGATATGACAGAACTTTTCCTTTCAGCTGGGAGCCCACCTGCCTTGGCTCAGGCCATGAGACCACGGTGCTGCTTGAGTCACACTCTCTCCATCTCAGCAGCCAAATCAATTTGTCCCCAGCTGAAATCACTCATATTTTTTTACTGACTCACAGCAGTTTATTGCTTGTTTTTATTTTATATTACTTTCTTAAGAGAGGTGGACTTCTGCTACCTTGATGAGTAAGCCTGGTTTCCGCATTCAACAACATCTGGTAGCTGTTCAGCAACAGTCACTAGACAGTGTCACCATGGACTTGGGAGACAGCTGAACCTCAATCCAAGTGCATCCCTTGCCACCAGACATCACAATCAAACAGGGCCAAAACCACCAAGAGGACACTCAACATCTCTCTCCTCCACAGTGGTCTGTGGACAGCGTGGCTCAGACACAGCTCTCTTTATTTCACTGTTTCACTTGCTGTTTCACTTGCTCTTTGTAAAGACCCACTGCAGTGTCAAAAATGCAAAATATTCCCAATAATGCAGCGGAAAAAACCTGCAGAGAAGGACAAGGGTGCGTGCAAAAGGCCCAGGTGGGGGAATATGTGTCAGCAGAGCTGACCTTGCAGCAGCAGACAGCTAGCAGAGATGAAAGGGGAAGTGTGGTTCGAGCGGGCTTTCCCTCACAGACACCTGAGGCTGCAAGGAAAACCCTCTGGTGGGTGGGAATGGGGGAAAACCAGGAGGCAAGTGCATGTGAAGTGTGCTGGGTGATGCTTGCTGGGTTTGGTGAGGATGCTCCCTGCTACCCCCAACTGCGTGGTCCAGCACTACCATCAGGACTCTCGACATTTTTTTATTTCTGATTTCTGGAAAACTTTCTTCCTTTTAATATTCTAAAACATGTTAACATTTTTGTTGCATTTTAGGAAATGTTTTATTTTGCATCAAATGGGAGGTCTTGGAATGTTTTGTTTGACCCCAAACTGATTTTTCTTCCGTTTGGCAAGAAAACATCAATATTCTTGTTGTAGGCTGACCCAAGACTGTCCTTCCCAACAGCAAATCAAACCTCTGTTACTGAAGTATGGTTCTGCTGAAGCATCCTGTGTGCCCAACCACACCAGTGTTACAACTACCACTACTGCCAGTTCTTTGGGAAAGAGCATAAGAACCAGCACACCTCCAGTGGTGCTTTCTCTAGTGCACCTTTGCTCTACTGTAGGACTTTGTAGCCAGAGGTCTGCATCTTTGCTTCTAATGGACTTTGATGAACTTTCTTCCATTAAGTTTTCTAATAACCTTCTGAACCTGTTTTGGCCTTCACGGTTTCCTGTAGCAATGGGTTCCGCAGCGTACATATGTGAGGGTGGAAAAAGTATTTTTTTTTTCTGTTTTGAATTTGTTTCTTGTAAATTTAATTCATGTTTCAAGTAAATGAGCTGACTGTTCACTATCTCCTTTGCCATCTATCCCTTTGGTATCCTCAGAGCTCCAGTTGGTCCTGTAGGACCACTGCAGAACTTCCCAGAGAGGCAAGATCTGGTCATGCAGATAAAGTAATTGACACTTTTCTCTTGGCTCTCATATTTGTAACAAAATATTTATTATATAGTTAAGGAGAATCAGCTGGTTGCAGCCTTGAATGCTCAAGTTTTGGCTTCTAACCTGCCACTATTACAAGAGGATTGTGCATGCTCCACAGAACAGCAGTATTCAGTGCAGGCAGTATTTTGGCCCAGGTTTGAGTTCCATTCCTAAAGCAAAAGCTGGTCTTTGATTCCCCAGCTGCTTGGATACACATCCATTCATGTCTGCAATACCATTCCAGGAGTAGCTGGGTTTTGAATAAGCACAACATTCTTCAAAGAAAGGTTGCAGTGGCTTTACACTAGTTTTTAAAACAACATAACCTGAGTACTAACACAGACCCGTTTTATAACCAGGACATGTGAGATCCAAATGATCACCCAGCTTGTTGCAGCCCTACATGCAGCTTAGCAGCAGATCTGGGATAGCATGCAAGATGTTTAATCTTCAATGCCTACAGCAGCACAACACTTCCCTTAAAGCACCAGGTTGATCCCTATCAGACCAAACAGCTGAGTACTATGATTTACAAGGCCTTTGTCATCACATTTTTTTTGCACTGTTTTTCTGCTGGCTTTGGGGGGGAGGCCACTGTCGCTTTCATAGCTAACACCTACAGTTCCCCACAATGCCTTCTCTCAACTGGTATTTTCCATTGTCATGTTCAGCTTTTCCACTGACAGAAAAGTCAAAAAATAATAATGCTGAGAAATGCAGGTAACACGTGACCTCTCTACCTGTCAAGGCTTCTGAAAGAGGAACCTTTCCTTTGCTAAACAGCAGATGCCACAGTAGCAGGATGTGGTGAGCTGTTACCCCACATTTTAGTTTAATAAGGAGTTTTTTCCTCTTGTATTTAATTTTGCTTTGAAATGCCCTTGCAATGGAAATTTCTGCTTTACTAATTAGCAAAATCAGTGTCTTACTGATGCACCAGTTTGGGTTCCTGCACAGAACAGGACAACCAGATATATCTGTACAAATGTGGGTTCCATATATAGATGTGAACTTCATAGGAAATGTAGTATTTTTAACATTTGGTGGCTGTACATGGCAAGACTTTAAATTTCTGCAGATTTCTGCTTTCCTTGCATCTGACTACTATTATGGCTAACAATGTGGCCTTCTGTTTTAATAAGTTACCTGTTCTTCTGAGACAAAGTTCTGCCTTCCAGCTCAGACACTGACCCTGCTCAGAGCAAAGAAGTTGCAAGGGCAGTGGTGCAGGGAGTTGGGAGAGGGCATATGCACAGGGTTTCCCCAGCTGGGGAGCTTTTGGGGATACAAATAAGAGAGTTTGGAATATTTCATACTCCTAAAGGTGAATGTCACCCAAGATTCTGAAAAAATGAGAAGTGAGCTGAGAGCCATGGTCAAACTCACAATTATAAAGAGGTGAGTCTACAGTTTTGTGGGTGAATGGTATCAGTTTGAAAACATATCCCATCCCTTTTCACATGCCAAGCAGTAACACTAAATCTCCAGTTTCTGACTGGGTGAAGTTGCTGTCTTGTCACACACGTGGAAGTCAAAGACCAATGTTCCCATGACTTCAATCCATGTGAGCAGGAGCCCAGAAAGGCTTGCTCAAGGAGACTGAGTAGCTTTGTCTTTACTTGTTGTAAAGGTTGTATTTATTGTTGTGCTCCTTTATGATGCACTCTTCTCTTCCACAAGGGAGCTTTGCAGCTCTTCACTCTTTTTTAATAGACAGAGAGGTCGCATAAGAGTTTAGGCGAAAGGACACTCAGAAGTTTTGTACTGAGCTGACACCTTGTGATTCACATGCCCCTGTTGCCCTGTAAATAGCAATGGCATCAACTCAGCTCCTTCAGGATGGTTTTTGGTTTCCTTATCAACGGAAGGTGCCACATGGCATGTCCCAAGACATCCAGACATGCAGGGTCACATGAAGTTTCTATCCACAGCTGGCTAGCCAACTTTTGCTCATTACTTCATGTCCACCTGTGTCTGCTGGGGACCACTGCCTCTGACACGGAGCAGAACTGAAGACAAGAGGCTGAGATGCCATAAATGCTCTCTTGATGAAAATGAACAAACGCAGCCTGCTCTGACTGGTTCCCATGGCGTGGAAAATACAAGTAAGAGCAGCTGCACCTTTCAGGCTATGTGTGTGGAAAACCTGTGGTAAATCACACTGTGATTCTGCCATGTCTGGACAAAAATGCTCTGTCTTTCACATGGGTGTAACTGCCCAAGCAGTACGATGCCATGGCTGGAGACCTTATCTGGATGGTGTTTGACACTGGGCAGACTGCACAGCCTCTGTGTCACAGCCTCCAGAAGGTCTGTGGGAGGCCTGAGCAACCTCCAGAAAAAAGCAGCTGTCCTGAAAGCAAAACTGCCTTGGTTTGGCTCACTGGTTTTGCCTCCTGGCAGAACTCACTAGCTCAGGTCAAGCCTTTCATGGGTACAATTACAGCGACACCCAGGGCAGGATCTGTCCACACAGCTCATTACACAGTGTGGATGTATCCACAAGTGCTCTGAATTTCTGCTGTCACTACTCAGCACACTAAGAGAGCTGGGCACACATAGCATTCGAGTGATACATGAGTTTGACGCTGACACCATCCTACCTGGAGTAATGCTTTGTAGTATGACATTCACTTTGCTGCCTATAATTATTGCCCTCGGATTTTTCCACCAGCAGTGATGCCATATCTTGCTCCACCAGGCTTTTGTGCTCTTGTACGCCCTACTTTGAGATGAAATGCCACATAAAAGAATCACTGAAGAGGAATTCAAAGTTGAAAGTGAACGCAGAGGAAGCTGAAGTACAGGAGGAAGACTTTTTTCCTTATCTCCATGTAGAGATTTTATTTTAAGAGAAAAATGGCTAAATATCGATGCATATACAGTGACTAAAAAAACTAAGCTCCTAGTATAAACCATCCCATGACTAAAATTCTGCAGTTTTTTTCAGGGTACCTACTTCCTCACTATTAATAAGCTTCACTACTTCTTGACATATGAAAGCTGCAACAAACAACATAGAATTGTTACTCAAATCAGAGAAAAAAATAGGTTTTTCTTACAGAAAGTCTTTTTCCAAAGCTAGTAAGTATTGTCCTATGAGTGAGGCAAAACATCAGAAAACAGTGATATAAATTCCTGAGGTGCCAGACTGTAATGCAAAACTATAGATCACATGAAAGCTTACTGAATTAAAAACCAAACAAAACAAGTCCTGTGAAGCAGTGGAAAATATAACTTCACACGTTCCACAAAGAAGTCAGATCTTGTATTACCTCAGGTGTCCTGGATGTGTTTAAACCTTAAACTTATTTTTATCTGTTTAATCATAATAAGCCACTTCCACAGGGCATGCTATTTTTGGAGGCAGCGAATAGGACAGTGGAGCAAGTGAGTGACAACAAGTAGCAGGTTTTAATAAAACATGATCCTCCCCTAAGAACGTCAGCTTGGCACGATGGAAGGCATTGTTGTGCATGACAGCCATTACCATGGAGTCATTTTCCTACCTGCTCTACCCTCTGCCTTATTTAGTTTAACAGCCCCAGTCTCGCAGGGCGGCTGCGCTACGGAGGGCTAATGGGAAAGGTTCCTTGTGGTGTGATGACAGCACAGTGCAGCAGCAATTTAACTGGGGCTCTTGAATAGGTGCCCAGACTAAATGAGTCCCATCCTATCACACCAAAATTTCTGGGTTTCAATTTTTTTTCATCCCTCCTGTATGCAGCCCTGGAAACACCCTGCCTCTCTTGCTCTGCAAACAATTAGGGATGAATTCCTCAGCTGCTGGAAATTAGCATAAGAATCAGCAGAGCTGCAGTGATTTCCAACCCACAGGAGTCTAAACTTCAGCTTGTTTTTACTCTTAGTCTGAGGATGGCTGCACTCAATCTGATTTGCCCTTTTTACCAAAGAATCAGAGACTCAAGAAGAATTTCAGGTAGCCCTCACTGCGGCCAACCTTGCCTAGGGAGACGGGGATTTGGGCTGTGCAGAGGCTGCAGGATCTGCCCCAGTATGATGCAAGCCTCATCTGACACACACATACACAGAGGTGTGAGGGTAAGGCTGGGCAATGAACAAATAAACCACATTTTAACCAAAATGATGTGTTTACGTTCCTAAGAGCATCTGTAGGGGAAAAAAAACAGACATATTTTACGTTTTACACAAAATTTCCACACGACAGACAAACTACACAAATGTTACCTAAGGCAGCCAAAACCTGAGGTCAGTGCTGCTGGAAGCTTGGCGGGTACCAGGCTGGAAGGAGTAAGGAAGACCATGCACCCCTTTGCCATAGACAACAAGAAATTGCCCCTGTCACGAGCAATACAGTAATGCAAATTGAGCCTGGTGAAATGTTCCCCTTTTCAATCTAGGGCCCAACAGTGAAACAGTCAGACCCCAGCAGAACTCATGATCCGTGCCCTGAAGCATGACAAGACTAGATTCAAAATCGAAACAAATGTTAAGCAATTCTGCATTTGCCTATTTTTCTAGCCTCCAGACGTCTCTGGCAGTGTTAAATCCTGAATGTCACCAAAATGAAACTTCCTTTTTTTTGTGCAAACTTCCTTATTTTCCTGATGCCATCTCCCAAGGTTTGCTGTATCTCACAACTAGCTGTCAACTGAAGCATGGATAACACTTGAGACATGAGGGTCTCAAAGTACTCTATGGTTAGAAAATCAAGGTTAAAGCCCACCTGATGGCCCCAAGGGCTGGCAGCTTCCAAGGTTCACTAGCAGTGAATTGGGGCTGGACCACATCACAAAGCTCTGAGCCCGATGCCGAAAGCTGAGACTTGGAGACTTCATGCCCTGCCCAAGGAGCATCCCACGTGCAGGAATACAGCTTTTCTGTGGGCAGCTGACACCAACCCTTAAGACCTCACATAACCATCTGTATCAGGCCAGACCTTTCTACATAATACAAGAAAGGGCTTTTCTCCGCATGCTGGAAAAGCGACAGATTAGCTTTAGAAAAAGAGTAATTCTGCAAGTACAGGAGGGAAAAAAAGGAAGCAAGAAAAGGTCCATAATCTCTATGACTTACTGATTTCAGAGTTTTAAAAAAGCCAAATAAAACTGAATTTCTCTATTGATTATACAATTATTAATCTTTTTAGAAGCTTTTCCAACATTGCACATAATGAGCAATTCATCAAAGCATATTAGGTGCCACAGAAGTTGCATTCAATATAAAGGGGTCATTAAGTTTCTTGTAATTGCACATTACTGAAGCTTTCATTAGTTCTAAATCAAATCAATGGGATGTGCATGTATGCTCTTTAATTGACTTTATGTAACAATAGTGTGGCCTGTAGTGATCCTCTGGAATCCTCCAAAATGAGCCACCATGCACTGCTGTTCATAAAAAAAAAAAAAACCAGCTTGTGTGCAGCTGGGCATATCGAGTAAAGCAAAGCAAGGTAAAGCAAAGAAACAATAAATGGAAGCAAGAAAGAAACATCTTAGGTCACACAACAGTATTTGCCAAGTGCCCTTTTCTTTCCATGGGTAGAGAATGGCCAAGAGATTTCACTCTTCTTCCACTCATCAGTCTCAGTCTGATGGACTTGAGCATGGACTAACATGATCTGAAGAATGGAAGCGTGCTGGAGATAGGTTAAAACAGGGTCTATATGATCTTTGTCTGAGCAAGAAGTGTTTGGTTGTCTTTTTAAATTTTCTTTGTTTTTTTTAAATGGACACAGCTTACCCTATTATCATCACCATCATCACCACCTCTTTCCTTTTCATCAGAGAAGGCCATGCCAAACAGGAAAGACCAGTGCCATTATTCACATCACCCAGCAAAGAGGGCACCTAGGCAGGGACAACAGGAGGATGCCACTGTGTAGACCATACACAATGTGCCTATGGCACAGCAGGTGGCCACTACTGGGACACATCTGTGCCTTGCTCATGTGAAGGCTGAGCTTTGTTTGGTAACCTCTAATCCACAGGGGTTTTGCTCAGTCAGATAAAATGATGACCATGAAGTGACTCAGTGAGTGGCCACATGCTGCTGAATGGAAGAGAAAGGCTGGGTGGGGCTAATTAAATTTTTATGTGTTTGATAAGGGAAAAGAAATCCACCTATGAGCCTGCTGGGGACTAGGCTGGGAAAGGTCACGCTAGCTGGGGGAAATCCTTAGGTGATGGAACATAGCTATTAATCTTCAGCAGTGGGCAAGAACCTGGGCTGGCTCTGGGAATCTGAACTGCGGTGGCTGCAAGAGATGGCAAAAAAATGGATGCAATAAAAAGCTGTCACACAATAAATCTGCTTTTGGCATGATGACCTAGTCACCACCATAATGTGAGCTGTAAGTAATGCCACAGGATTTCATTTCAACCACGGCAGCATCTGCTGCTGGAGAACACTGCAGTTCAAAGAGGAGTGCATGTCCTCTCCCTCATGGCTCCTTGGACAAGAGCACAGACAGCACTTACTGACACTCATGCATTGGCTTTATACCACCTTAACTAGGGACAGACCTCTTCATAACAGAACCCCCATCCACTCTGGCTGGAAAGCTTTGATCCAAAGGCTGATTTAAGTGGACTCACACTGGAGACATACCAGTGCAGCTTGGGCCATGATGTGGAAACCTCCGGGTGTTAGTGGATGCTGTCCCCAGTGTGGAGATGTGGCTGTGAAAGCTGCACCCAGACTGTTCCTGGATTCCAGTACTCCTTGGATGCTAAAACACCCTACAGAAAGCATCTCAGATTATAGCAGCTGGAAGAATACTCTTATTTGTATGTGATCCCAGTGTGACAGAGCTGCAAACATGACAAAATGTCTTTTCCTCTTTTCTCCTCTCCCACATGCTGTGCCTAGCTGCAGAATGGCTCAAGCTCTGGCTGGACTGACAGAGCGATGTCAACAGTAAATCACCACGTGCAGTTGCAAGAATTCAATTAGAATCACAGCTGGGCTCCCAGGGAAGACAAAACTTTCCTCCTTGCACCTCAATGCTTAACATAAGAACCCTGCTGATGCTCAGTGCATCCCACTAGAGAGGAAATTTTTTTTTTATTCAAGAACAAAGCACTGTAAACCTGCAGCCAGCACTAGAGAACTAGGAAAAAGGCACTTGAGAGCAGGTGTACAGCATTCATCTCAAACACAATTAAGGACCTGAAATTTTATTCAAAATGGTCGCATTACACTTTCCAAACAGCCACTTGCAATGTGCAACAGGCTTCTTTTCTGCTTCTTTTTGAGTACCTGGACTTTGAGTACCCTTTGAGTACTTTGAGTACCCTTCCTTCTCAATAGCTGAGAAATGACAGGGTGCTTCCATGGCCCAGGCTGCGATCTCACAGCACATCCAAACTCCAGCAGGAGTTGGCCTGCACTTTGGAGAGGTCCTCCAGACAACAAAATGAGTGGAAGAACTTTAACAGTAATTCAAGAGGAGCTTTAAAAATTTAATAATGCTTCAATGAAGAAAACTGGTTGCTTTCATGAGATTCAGCCAAGTCACACCAGCTAATTCAGAGCAGGAGGTAAATGCATGGAGGTTAACACAGCAGCTTTGGAAAATCCACACAACCACACATCGCTTGAAGGGGCAGGCAGTCCCCGCTCCCTGGGGAGCTCAGCCAGGACATGAAGACCACAGGACCTAGCTGTGGGCATGCAGGTGTGCACCATCTGGCTCTCTCTTCAGAAGCATCCTTGCAACAAGAGCAACCCAGCAAGGGTCAGCTCTTGCTGAAGACCCTGTGAACCAAATGCTTTTCAGTCCGGAGCTTTGGGGACATCAAGGACATTCCACCGATGAGATAAAAGAAAAAAGTGCAAAAGGTTTTGAGGAAAGGCTGTGCAAATTGATTGTTGTTTGCTCCACACAACAGCCCTTCTGGTGCACCACACCTTTGGTAAAACATAGTTCCATGAAACAAATTATTATCTCCAGTAGCTTCCGTCTACACACATTTCTGAAATACTTTCATTCCAAACTGTTTTGAGAGGAAACATTAAAAAGAATGGAAACCTGGCAATTAATCAGATGGAAACCTTTGTTTCCATTTTACAGAATAGGAAAAAAAGAAGAGAGAATTATAAAAAGAATACCCAACACTAACTGCTAAGTAGGGAAATGAAAGATAAGCAGGGGCCAGGGACTGGGAGCAATGGTGTGCTGCATGTGTTTACCTGTGCTTGGATGTGGTTCTAAAGGGTGGGTCAGATCTGTGTTTGCCATTCTCATTCAAACCCACATAAACACCTAGTTAGAAACTGGGTTTTCACAGATGAAAACTCTATTTCCTTAAAAACTCACGAAAGAAAAACCTTGAAAATTTTTTTTCAAAGCATGGACGAAAGGCTCTCCTGGTCAAGACACAGAGCAAATATTTACAGGTGCTGGGGAGACACCATTTCCTCCCTTTAGGCTTCAACCTGGTGTCTGCCACATGATTTTATCCATTCAATGGATTTTTTTTTCCAGACATCTGCCAAGAGGAAATAACTTTGCTGTATTGGGAGTCTGGGAACCCTAGAAAACAATCTTAAATCCATAAAATAATTGAAGTGCAGTTTTACTGAGCTGTTCAGTTCGATTCTGATTTTTACTACAATGTCAACAAGAGTTTAATTTGTTTTAAAGTTTAGGTTCTTAAATCTGAGTGATATACGGTAGTTTACAGCTTGCTGGCAACAGCTACTGTGGAAAAAAAAATGGAAAGTGCATATAAAGGCGGTTCTAACTTTGACATTGTGAAAGCAGGGAGCAGTGCCAAGAGCAGCAAACAGCATGGCTTTCCCAATCCAGGCTGGCTTTAAGGACTGCTTGCTATTGACATCAGTCGCTATGGGATACATTTCCCTGCTCTAACAAATCTCATCTGGAGTCTGTAATTAAAAAAGAAATGTCTCAAAGTGTAATTTCTTTCCCTAAAAAACATTCATAGATGTTAACTGGATTGCTAATAGTGTGAGACGTCTGTGGGTGGACATCTTCCTCCTTATCTGCTGCGTCAAAGGGGACAATTTATTTACTAAAACCAGTCCTAAAGGTAGTAGTTTTTCTGCATGCATCTTTGTATATGGGGGTAGTGGTGTCTTCTTCTCTAAACTGCTTGCAGAAAGAACGATTTGGGGGTGTTTTTCTTTACAGATTTTTTTTTTCCTTTTCTTTCCTCTCAGAAGTCATCTTCAAAGCCAGCCTGATTTAAAAGGTATTCAGAGTGACCAAAAATGTCTTTGCTGAGCAGATTAGAGAAGTATCCTGTCTGAGCTGTAAAATTATAATAAAAATAATAGCGGTTGTAATAATAATAATAAAAATAAAAATAAAAATAAAAATAAAAATAAAAATAATAATAAAAAAAAATAATAATAGTGATGTAAGTTTCCTGCTCCAGTGACTTTCCACTGGTGTCTTTGGCTAGTGCCCCTTGGTCAGTGCTGCTAAAAGCATTTACAGGAGCCACGGACGGCCAGGGAAGCTGATCTGCTTCAGGAGCACACCGGACATGCGAGGGGGAGAACATGAAAAAGGGATGAGAAACACATGTCCCTGGAGAGGCAAGAAGGGGTTTTCTTGGCTGTTGGAGAGGGTGGCAGCCCCAGCTCTGCCATGGAATGCTGCTCCTAGCCAAGCACTCCCCATCCCACAAGGCTGTGTAGAGCATCCCCCCAGCACCCCGCAGGAGGTGATGGCTGAAACTCTCCTTCCTAACACGCGCAGCCCAGACTGTCTGCTTGGGCCTTTCCCCCCACCAACCTCCCCCCCCCGCCCTCGCTTTTCATTTTCTTTTTTCAACCAGCTTTGATTGGAGCCAGAGCCTGGGGTAAATCAGAGGAATTTCTAGATTTTTCTGAGTGCTGTGAGCTCTCGCTGTTTTCCGATACCTACTTCCTGCCATATCTAAAATAACAGCAGCTGCAGGGGCCTGATAGAGAAGAGCTCCAGGGGAGAAATTCTCACAAATGGGGTGGGAATGAACAAAGAAAAAAGAAGAAAAAAAAGACTTATTAGGGAGACGATAACACAGAGAGCCAGCATCAGATTAATTGTTGGAGTTGATAGCACCATAGGCTGTGGATGTTGTCGTCAGAAGCAAACAAATCCTGTAAAATGGCCATGGGAATGATAAGTCTCCATGTTTGCTGGGATAACAGAGGTAACTTTACAGCACTTGTCCTACCCTGTATGGGGTATCATGCCTCGATTAGCTAATGTCTCTGAGGGCCAGATAAGTGAGGATGAATGTCCTGCCCTAGAAGCTTTCATGCTTTCTCTTTGGTGTGGCTATCTATGGAGAGCTGCAACAGAAATCTTCGTACACATACAGAATGCCCCCTCTTTAAAGAAAAACATCACAGAAAATGTAACATTTTTGAAATTACATTTTGTTTTCCATGGAGAACACACAGTGTGGTGTTGTCATTGTCTCATTACAGACCACATGAACGCGTACAGCCACTAAAGAGACTTCCAAAATGGTCCCACTTACATATTTGTATGAAAACTTCTCCAGGAGAAGAATGTCTCTGTCCTACTGGCATAAAGGGGGACAGAAACAGACATGGCACACATACAAAATATACTTACACACAATTCAGTGTGCAAGAACACACTGAGATCTCCTTGAGATCCCTTGCAACCAACACAAACACTGCTTTAAATATCAGCACATCCAAACAACCAAAGTGAGTGGGCTTGAAACACTGCCAGTCAGTGAAATACAGGCAGCATTTCAGGTTATTGTATGTGCCAATAAACTTAACATATTAATGTAATTCTACAGTTACTCTGGGAGCTATAACTTGCGTCTGTATCAAGTTTTGGGTCCTGAAATTTTCACCCAATATTAGAGATTTTCATGCATTATTTCTTTTCAACACAGGACTTTTTAAAAGAGTATTACGTGAAGGTTATCATGATTGTCAATTGGAGCCTGACCAAAAGAGACAACTGAAGAATTCCTACTCCCCTTCAACGAGCTTTGCATCGAGTTCTTATTAAGCACAGACAGCCATCTGCAAAGGTAGTCTACAAATACACAATGTACTGGTCTGACAGCTTGGCAGGAAAAAATACCAGTCACTGTGTTGTAAACACTCTATTTTCTTCATTATTCCCAAAAGATCATTTAAAATGTTTTAATGTTGATATGCAAAAGAGGCAGGTACTTGTTCTCTTACTTTGCCTGAATTTTGAAGCACACAGGACTTCCCTGAGGTCAGCAGACTTCTGATTTCTACCACTCAAACAGGAGAAGCACATTTCTGTGTTTACTTCAGTGTGTTGGTTTTAGTACATATGCATGTGGGTACAGTGTGATCCTAGAGCCCTATCCACTTTCTAGGGAATAGTGGAAAATCATGCACAGGGTTTTAGTAGCAGCATGTAGTTTTTCTTTTCTATATTTTAAACCATTTCTCTAGAACTAAAAATCTTTGCTTCACTTGAGTACACAGCACAACTGACAATTTTTAGTTGTTAAAACAAGGTACTTGGTTCTTCCCATCTTCAAAAGGGGCTCCTTAAGATATGAACCATATTTGGCTCATATTCAGATAAAGAAACTGGCAAAGTTTAGACAGACTAGACAATATTCTGGCAAAAAATCATGAAACTGAAACTAGCTAAACCATTTTTTTTAAGTCACCCTTGACAATACAATGAGAGTGAATTTGTATTCCTGTACAAGTAGAAGTAGTTAGAAAATATGAGGCACTGCCTAATCCTGTTTTAAGCACTGTTATGGCTGTGCTGCATTATGTATGCTTACAGAGCAGCACATTTATAGTAAACTGGGTAAAGAATTTGGGAGTAGGATTAACAAGCTTTCCTTTCACACTAGACTAGATCAGATCACAGCAGGAGATCAATCTGCAACAATTCCCAAATTTTGTTGAAGAAAAGCGAGCATAGTGAAGGTCAAAGACAGTCTAAAGAGCAGCATGGCAATTATTTACTGACATGAGACTGGAAAGAACATCACATGGAGCACAACTTGGACTTTAGACACGTAGGAAAGAATGGTTCATTTTGTGCCACTAATCATAGCCAAGGATTAAGATATTTTGGAAAAGCCCTATTATTTCTCATTCTGCAAACCCGGATTTCATTACTGGTAAATCATGAAGTTTATGAAGTCCATTCATACAAATTAATTTACTTTCCTGATTTCCATTGGCAGGTGAGACACAGATACATAACAGAAATAGAAGTTTGCAAAGGAAATGAAAAAGATACACAGAAGTGCCTGTTTGTACTTAAAAGCAAGGTAATCTCAAGTAAGGATGTAGCTAGAAGCATTGTCTCTGCAGCTAGTACATTCATTCTTAAATAAATTGCTTTTGGGTCTGAACAGGTAGAATACAGTGCAGCTGTGTTACGATTAGATGGATCTGTGCTGACTTACTCCAGTTGCCTCTATCAAAAATACCCAATGGTAAGTTCTCCCATTCGAAAGATTTTAATTTTGCAGCAGCAATGTAAAATCAAGATGTCTTTTCCATATTATGAGAAATATTCCCACCTACACATCTCAGCAAAGAATTCTTACAATCATTTTAGTGTCACAAGATGTGGGGTTTTCCCCCCTTCAATGGGTCTTCCCCCCAATGAAAGTTTTTCATATGAAATGTAAATCTGTCTTCAGACAACTTTCTGAACACAGATATTTTTCCAAATATAGGTACAGGGAGGTGGTGGCCACATCCCTCAGGGGATCATGCACAGCAGAAAGCATGATACAGCCTCATCTGGCATCACAAGCATCTGCCAGCTCCTCCCTGAAGCAGGCTCTTAACTGACAGCAGAGAAATTGTGTTGGGTGCTGCAGAAATTTAGATTTTATTGTCAGAGAAACCATAAAAATAGTCCTGAAACATCAGGCATACATCTGGCTGACCTCTGGCTGGCTGACCAAATGTTTTTAGGGTCACAGCTCACACCATGAGATGTAGACAGCCCTGTATCTTATCCCCTTCCTCACTAAAGTAAATGTCAGTAGGTTTGCTGCAAATTTCGAAAGCAGATTTTTTCCCCTGAATATTCATCTAACAACCAAAGAAAAGGTCCATCCATTTGTAGATTTCTTGGCAGGAAATCTGGCATCTCTGTCGAAGTCTGCTCACTTTTCATACACTCTGTGCTGAGTGCTTGAATCCAAAATATTCCTTATAATAATAAAGTCTACCCTACAGTTAGCTAATGGTACTGTTATGCAAGGGCAGGCCTTGGTTCCTGCAAAGTAGTTCATGGCAGCAGCTCTGGTGCTCTGGTTTAACATGGTGATGTTCCCCATGACAAAATTCAGTGGAAGGGAAGGGATTAGACAGGAGTTTTCTCTTTTACTTTAGTAGATGATTTTTTTTTCCCCAGAAGTAGCCAAGTGATTTTGGTCTGGAAACACTTAAAAATTTTTGATGAGACACCATTCAGTCCAGGTGCTTTTCCTAAGATAATATTAAACATTGCTTTGGAAATTTCAGCAGATGCTCCATTTTTTTCTAGTTCAAAATTTCTTTTGCTACTACTCTGCCTTTATGTAAATAGCTGACTCTAATTGATTCTTCAATACAGTGATTCATAATCTGTTGTGAATCTTCTGTTAATTTACTTGAGAGTCTGCTATTATTTTCCCTGATTTAACACATCCTGTTTTAGAACATACATTGAAGTTGTTAAAAAAATGTTCATGGCACTTGGATGACATCCTGAATGTAACTTGAATGCCATCTTTCAAACGTTGCAAAGTAAGGGGATTTCCTGTTTTATTCTTCAATTGTATATCCTGAAACTGAGTTTCCACAAATCCTCAACTGCCCTATCAAGATCTGATCACTTCTACTCCTTCTAGCACTATTTTTTCTGGGTAGTTTCCAACTGAGGAAAAATAAATGGATAATAAATTCTTATTTTTGTCATTTTTCCTGAATGCCCTGTTACCCTCTGTCATAGTTTGAGAACCAAAACCACAACACACTCTAAGTGTTAAAACTGATACGAAAATTTCTCACTAAGTTCAGGTGATGGGACTATATTTATTCAAAGACTACTTCCCACCCCCTTTATTTTTACCGTATTTCTAAGGGTTTTTTTGGTCTCCCTATGGAAGCTTTCTCCATCCACTGGCAGCTCTGAAGCCCTTTCCTTGCCCCTTAGAAAACCTGTCCATAGAGCAAGGAAATAAACCATGGAGTTATCTGAAGGTCCTGCCCCAGGGGAGCTGCCCATGAAACCTTTCCACTTGCAGGCAATGCAGCCATCTCATTGCAGATCAATAGACAGAAAGGCTCCTCTACCCTCTCTCCTTGGATCTATATCAGTTTAAGGAGCACAATGGTCATTTCATCATCTCCTCTCATTTTTCTCTGTCCTTAAATTATTTTGGGGCAAAGTGAGTTAGTCTATTCTTTAGACACACTTTTCCATGGCAGTCAAATCCTGGGCTCTTACTACTCATTTGTACCATTTCACTTTTAGACAAACTCCTCTCTCTCACACCCACACTCATCCTTTCCCCTCTTCTTCCAGAATTCATCTATGCTTTTTTTTTTTTTAAGGGGGATGTTATATTTAACTCTCCTCTCATTTCTCATTTTCTCAGGCCTTCTTTCACTCTAATTACGCCATCAGGTTTCACAGCCACACTCGAAGTCTGAAACTTTAAAAGGTTTGCTGACCATGCTACAGCTTCATGAGACAGCTTCTATTTTATTTTCTTTACTAAGTTCCCCAAACAGAGAAAATGTATATACACCCATGCACTTGCCTGTACTTGTAACAAAGGGCCCCATTCCCCCATCCCTTCCAATGTGCTGAATCCTTTGCAGCCCATGCAGAGCCCCAGCTTTGACTGGAGATCCTGGAGTCTTGCAACACAGATCTGCCTCTGCCAGCAAGCACACACCAATTAAGCTGAGGGCTGCAGCTATCTCTGGAATTGTGAGTTAGCTACTAAAATAGCACCAAGAAGCTGCTTTCACATTAGCATGTCCTTCTGGCAAACCTTTCCTTGACTTCAGCACTGCTAGTTTCTCTTTAAGACTTTAGTTTGCCACTGAAATGGCATGAAATATCTGGGATATCTGATTGCAAAAAGATAAGTCTGAACCCTCTAACCCCAAAGGCCATGGTCACCTTTATCTCTACAACTCTGTCTATGTGCTGAATAGGGCAGAAATCAGCAGTTTGTCTGGTAACAATGGAGGTTTGCAGGTTCCTACCAAGTGGTGACAGCTCATCCAACTGTGAGTCTGTGGTTTAAATAGCGTAGTAGGTAGTAGGTAGTGTGCTTTTCTGGTCTGTAAAGGCCCAGCACAGGTTTCCAGAAACAGTGGGAGAATTCCTGGAAAGTTTTCTGAAGCAGCCATTGCCCCAGGGTTTGTCTGCTGATGCAAAAAGCAGAGTCTTCTCTCTGTGGCTGGTGGCACTTTCTGCCCTAAAATCAGCTTTGCTTCCTTTTCTTTTGTAATGAGGCCTTTCCTCATCCTAACATACTCTCTGTGGGGAAGAAAAAACCAAGAAAAAATGCCTGAGAACTCTTTCAAAGTTACCTAGGAGCTGAAGGTCTGGAATAGAACAGCCATCTCCATTTCTGGTTGCCCTTCCAGAGTGCAGCGTCTGGCTGAGATACAACTTGGCAAAACTTGGACTCATTACAACACTCTGCAAAACTGGAATTTGCATGGCATCAATTCTGGCAACTTCAGGAAGCTCTAGCCTTTGCCTGCTGGGACCCACGGTGTGCTGTGCAGTGGTTAACAGCTAATGAGTCAGGGAAGTTTCTCAGAACAAAGAAAACAAAGAGTGCAATTGAAATAAAACAGAACCAGTTTCTCTTTTTATATGGCAATTTCATACAAAGTCATGTTAGACTGAGAAGAACATTTGAACTTCCCAGTACTACTGACCCAAAGACATTACTACAAGAAGAAGATGCCTGGAGAAGCTGTTAATGCCTCCTAGAGATGGTCTGAGGTCCTAGAAAGGCCTCAAGCCAATAGCTGAGTATGAGTGCAGCCTGGAGCTCAGTGGAACACAGTGATCACAGAGGAAAAAAGCATAAGCCAACTAATAGCAGAGAGATTACCAGTCACTTTCCAAAAGAATAACTGGATAGCAAAAGCTCAGATGCCAGCACTAGTGAGAATCACAGCTCAGAGGTGAGCAGCATTTTGGAGCTGCAATGACTGTGCACAACAGAACCTCCAAGGGATGGGCTTCTCCACCTGACCTCATGTTTCTGAAAGGTTTTACTCAACAAGCACCTGCAGGATTTTCAGAAAAGTCAGTCATGAGTACAAAAGACTTAGATCACTCTCACCCACCATAACTACAAAGATGTAAAAGAATGAGAACACAATCTTAAGAGATAATTTCAGACGCGTTATCTGTGTATGGATTTGCATATGCAGGATAGAAGTAAAGGTTAAAATAAATATTCTTCAGTTTGTTATTTTTGGAGGCTTCTCTTGTGACCCAAATTAGCATTTTTTCTACTTTTTAAGTAATCTGTAGAAAATTTTGCTTATGAGGTGGCACTGAAACACATATTTTCCCTGAAGCACTAGAAAAGGAACTGACTGCTGCTCCCAGGACATAAAAATGGATTCATAATATCTACAGCAATACCTATTCTGCAACCCCAAAGGTATCACAAGAGTTATGAAATGGAACAGACCTTCAGCCCTAGCTCCCACAGAAATCTAACATCAAAAGCAATCTGGACAGTACAGACATGAAGAATAAAATCTTGTCTTATGCATTCTCTGCAGCACTATGGCTGCAGAAGAGTCAAAATTAAGTAGAGAAAGCATGTTTTAGTTGTGCATAAGAAAGGCAAGTGAGAAAAATTCTTGCATTTACATGATGCTTAGATAATGAGCTATAACTACTTAAGGATCAAAGAATTAATCCACTAATTATGGATTTGGATAACCTGTAGGATTGCTTTTTCAGGACTGTTCCAGTGCTCACACTGTAATTTATGTGTACAGAACAATACGGTTTGGGAGTTTTGACACACTTGCAGCACCATCATGCTCAGCTTTCTGCTATTTGTCTTGCAGTAGGTTTCATGGTGTGCAAAATGTAGAAAACCTAAAAGTGAAAGCTGTAAAGGAGACAGAGGGCTGGCCCAGCTCCCTGGTTTGTTGCCAAACCCAGCCAGGCTGGCCAGCAAGGAATAGGACTGGAGTTTTCCTACTGTATTTCTTACTCACCAATTGTTCCCAGGTATTTTCAATGCCCAGGCTTTGCAGACTTCCTCAGTGACACAGGAGGAGGGGAACATTTTAAGGGTCTGCTTTTTTTCATAAGCTTCCTCCCAGCCCGGTGATAAGCATGTTGTGGAAGCCTGTGTCCCCTTTGGTCGCAATCAGCATCAGCTCCTCAGAGAGGAGGAAAGCCCCGGAGCCAGGTTATCAAGCAGCCTGCTCTCTGCAGCCATGGTCAAGCCGCTATCAGGCCCCTGACTCGGCCCCCAGCTGTCCGGCAGACACAGATGAAACAATGAGTGGTGCCGTGCAGAATCTGCTTGGAAAAACTCCCTCTCTGCCCGTCTATCAGGGAGCAGGCTTCCATGAATGCAGCTATTATGTGTGCTTTAACTACCAGCCACGCGCTCGGTCCCGTTCCCGATGGACCCAAAGGGAACGGTGTTATTGGCTTCAGCGGGAGCAGAGGCAGGCCCTCCACAGCTTGGGCATCCAGCAGCTTGCCAGTGCCTCTCCAGGGGCGCTGGATGTGAAGTCAGGGAGGCTGATCCCTCTGACATGGATGTGTTTGCTGGGCTGAGCCACCAGCCCAGCTCTGCGGAGGTGCTGCGGGGGCCTGAGCCATGCTCTGCTTCCTCGAGAAGAGGGGCCTGCTACCACAGCTTCCCCACAAATGTTTTGACAGAAGGGGCTCAGGACACGAGAGCACAGAGGCCAAGGCACGAGGCCACACCTGAGCAGCTAATATTGCTCGGCTCAGCAGAAACCATTCAAACAAACAACATATTCCTAAAATAATTTGCATCGGAACAAAGCTTTCTCACGAAGCTTGTGCTTCTGCAAGCCATGTATTTTCCTTGGCACTACTCCAGGCTTAAAAGCAGATGTAAATGTTACCAAGGCTCAGATACAGCAACTTCTTCTCTCCCAGCTGCCAGGGAAAGCTTACAGAAAATAACCAACGAAACCTCTACCATTTGAAATGGCAACGCCAATAGTCATTGACATAGAAATGGAAGAATGAATTGGGCATGGGAGCGAGAAGTGACTTCCTCCAAGCTGCTCTCAGCTGGAAAGGGGGAGCAAAGCAGCTTCAGACAAACACTTAACTCCAAGTGTTAACGGGAAGGTGCGTGTGCACATGCACATGAACCAAAGGCTGCTTTGCAACACTGCTTTCTGCAGCTTTCCTGTTGCTTGGTCAGCCTCCTGCTCCCTCCACCAGTGTCTTGCATCACTGAATGGAGCTGGAGCCACTAAGGACTTCTCTGAAGGGACTGGACACTCTCTTGAAAGCCTGAGACTCAAGGACCTCCCTGGAAATATAAGTGCTGACGTTGGAAGAAAGCAAAGTTCCCTACTGTATTTCACAGCATACCACAGCTAAGAGGTAGGCAGGTCTGCTCTGTGGGCAGCTGCACACCTGGGGCTGCAGAAAACCGGGAAAGACACCTAGTCTGGTCATCTGGTGCTTCTGGGGGCTTTTTTCTGGCAGGCCTCCTGGGAGACCCAATTCATCAAACCTGCTAGAAACAGCAAAATGCATTCCCGTGGGTGTGTGGTTTCGTGTAACAGGATCCCCCTCCAACCCAGACGTGCAAGTCCAGCGAAGGTCTGGCTCGAAGGCATTACTTCAGCCCTCCCTTACTCATCGCCTGCAACCCCAGCCCCAAATGTTAACGACTCAGCATGTTTTATCACAGTAGCATGTACACTTTCAATCATCATTAGAGACGAGGAGGGTCTAGGCTCAGGCACCACGCCAGGTTAAGTAAAACTTTCCATGAGGAAAGCTATTTGTTTTCTCCCTGAGCTGCGAGGCTTGGCCAAGAGGGAGGAAGGGAAAAGCTTGCCCAAGCCAAAAGTGTAGACAGTGTTACTGGACTTTACAGACTACCTGCATGTTGTTCTAATGACATTTGGACTACTGGAAATTACTGGGTGAACTCAGGAGTTTTCAAAGGCATAATTGTGGCAGAAGCAGACTAAACTTAACGCCTCAAGAGCCAATCGCTTTAATCATGAAGCTGAGACGTATGAAAAAGGATACATTTCAGCAAAAGAATAATTCTGTCTGCTATGGTTCCTGTTAAAATAAACTATATCACCAAACCACGTGCATTTCCAGAATATAGAAGAGTAAAAAAAGAACATATGGTTTAGACGCAAAAAACTTTCATATATACTGTATAGGAGATATATGGACTTGTCAGACATCTAACGGTTCAACACTGTAAGCAATTCATGGGAATGACATTAGCAATAGCTCATATTACATCCAGGAGTTACAGCTTTTACTGCAAAAGTTATATTTAAAAGAGCCATGTTTAAAATGAAATGGCTGGCAGGACTGCAGCTTTCAGTAACACTTTACCTGTGGTTTTGCCACTTTTACATACTTATTGGGGGCTTAATACTCCCAATTTACCTTTTCAGAGTAAAATACAAGTTGCAATGAGTGCATTCATTGGCATGGTGCTATAAAACTCACAGCTGTGCAAAGACAATCACAAGAACAAAAGCCTTCTTGTTTTAAAAAAGATGATTATGTGGTTCTGATACTTTATGCTAGCCACATATACAAACATCAGATACCTTTGTTTATGGCCTGTGTATTTTCATCTTACTATGCAGAGATTTATAGATCTGATCAGGACAGAAACCTTTATGAAAGCATTCACGTGGAGAGGCGGAGGCTGAATTAATATACAAAACTTCAGACAGGAGATCTGTCTTTCAGATGATGTTATTTCAGTTCTGGCTCCTACACAGGACTCAGGACATTCTGGAAAAGTTTTTTCAACAGCATGTGGAACCCGGGCCTCATGGCCAGCAATGGGAGTGTGCTCCTGATTTGAACAAGGCTGCCACTGCGTCTCAAAAGTTGAGATTATTCAGTACTCAAGCACTCAGTAATCATGTACCTTGATTAAAGAATTCTCCAGGATGCTGCTTTGCTTTCAATTACAAACTGCTTTTGTAAAGTTTTGTGCATTAATATAACAAATAGGATTACATGTATCTACACGTAATTCTACAATGTATTACACTGTAGAATGTACAATACACCTGAAAATCCACTGAGAATATGTCATACATTTTTTCCTGCTGGTACCAATGTGTTTCTCCCTTGCTTTTTCAAAACAGCTTCATTTTCATCTCAAATGAAAGCTACGTTCTTTGATGTTTCCAACAGCAGGAAATAATTTCACAAATTAAATTATTTGTATGTCATTCTGCTGCAGGTAAAATATCTAATAGCTCATGGGAGTGCCAGTTACAACTTGAAAAATATTTCTTGGCATCATCCATCCTGGTAAAATGAAAGACTTGGAGCTCAGTTCTGTGTTCCACACAGGCTACACTAGGTCCAGGAACAGGAAATGGGGATGAGGAAGGTGATTTCAAGCCACCTACAGCATCTCCTGTTGTGAGCCTGGCCAGTTCCCAGCTGCCTGGATATCCGGAAAGCTGTGTGAACTTCCACTCTCCTGCCTCTCGCTTTGGGTTTCTTCTACCACTAAGAAAGGCAGTTAAAATTCTGAAAAATGGTCTGAGCTGCCCTAGTCAACAGAAAAGAAGGAGGATTAGTTGAAGAGCAGACTAGCATAGCTTTTGACCCAAGTACTAGTTAGATAACTGCAGAGAGAAGCACACTCAAAATATAAAAATGATAAATCAGGTAAATTTTCACATTTGGTTCAAGGGACCAAGAAGAATTCTCATCAGCTTGTAGCTTCCCCAAACTATCCATGCCTTTGGGCAATACTAATTCCACTTTGTGTCTCAAAGGGCTGTACAGCAGACACATTAATACCTAAATAACATGTATTTTCTTTAAAAAAATTACAGCCTGGACTTGTACTAAAGAAGTCCCTCAAGCCTGTCTGCCTAATGATTTTCCATGAGCTCCGGCACCCCACACTCCTCCCAGGTGAGATGTGAAAGGCAAACATCACTTAACCTTCACTGCCTAGGGCAGGAGTGACACATGCAAATGGAGACACCATCAGTCCCAGCATGACCTACCAGTGTGCTCCAGTGTCCTGCAGGTATCTGCAAGAGCTCCTGGTGCAGAGGACAGGAGACACTCCCTCTTCCCCTGCAAAGGACCATGGACTCTCACAGAGCACCAAAACCAGGCATAACTGTCACAACTTCAACCACTTTTAATCAAATTTTCCTGTGAAAGCAGCAAAGGTAGTCAGCCAAAATCTTTGCTAAGAGGCTGAACTCAAAATGATTTGAAACGGGTGGTGGTATCCAAGCCAGATACCTTTCAGTATCAAGAGCATAGCCATAATATATCAGGTATCACTTTACGGCGTGAGTTTTAAATACGTTCTGTATGTGGAATCACATATTCACATACTGAAATGGACAGCACATTTAATGAGTAGCCCAGGTGGCTACTGTAGATTTTGATTTTAAATAAGATTGCCAAGACCAGAACTTACTTGCCAAAATGGAATTTTCTTCGTGTGCTCCCTTTATATTACTGCAGCTACCCACCTTTACCAAAGCAGAAAAATGTCATATAAAGGATCTCTATTTATATAAATTCATTGACTGTTTTTTTCCATCTATACTTTGCAGTGGAAATGGTCTATATTTGGACATATTCCAGAACTAAAGGAATGAATATTACTTTGAACCCATAAGCTGAAACGAAAATATTTCTGCTTATACTGGCCCAAAACTGCTCTATGTATATTAGATACATAAATCAAACCTCCCTAAAGTGGTAAACAAGCAACCAAAATTTTATCAGTTATAAGCTGGGAAAATCAATTGGATGGGTTTTTTTCTTGTCGTCCCCTAAGTATGTTAGATGTCAATACCTCAGACTTCTTAAATACTTTTTGATAAAACTGGAGGTATTAAATAGCAACAAGATGCTGTTAAGATATACTTCTTAAAATGAATGATGCTTTGAGAATTTAATTTTTAATGTCATTAAAATATTTCATTAATCAGGGATGAGGAAAAGAGTTGTTATACTTGGAGTAGCAGGCAAGGGAAGCATTTAAGTGCACCTGACCTGTCTATGGCTTTCATATTGTTCACAAGTGGTACAGATATTCTACCCACTCCTCCAACAAGAAAAACACTTAGAGGTGGATATACTAGTAATTAAAAATGGTGATACCTTCAAAAAGGTTCTATTTAAAAAAAAAAAGTCAGGTACATGGAAAAACAAGTTGCTTCTATTTGGTATGAGCCACTCACCAAAACTCACGGTCCCTTGTTCCACTGTTCCACTGTTCCACTTTGGTCAGAGGTGTGGATAAAACAGTACCAGGCACAAAGGTGCTGCTGCATACACCCTTTGCTGATCTCAGCAAGCAGCCCCCTGGGACACCAAGAGCAATCACAGGCAGCCACCAGAGTGGCCAAACTGCCCTTGGAGGCTGTGCGGTGGAGCCCAGACGTCACCCTTCCGGAAGTGACAGGTGAGCACAAGAAGGGGATTTTTAACCAAAACAGATGAGTGATTAGATAGTTGCTGGGAGGATAAGATCACACCAGAAGTGGCTTCAACTCACACTTGCTCTAGCCTATCAGTGGGCTTCTGCCACCTAGAGTGACCCTGCAGCACCCCTTGACCCAAAGCTGCCTGCCCCCCTCTCGAGGGCTGGGTCCAGATACTGGACATAGTTCCATGAGCTGACCCAACAGAAAACTACGTGGATTTTACTATTTTGGGCAGGCTAATTTTCCATTAGCCTGCTCTGCTGCTCCATAATCAATTGATATGACTCGAAGGAAGCAGCAAGAACATGTGACAGAGCAAGATAGATTGAGGCCACCCTTCCCATAGGAGCCTGCAGTTCCATCAGATTAAATGTAATGTGAAACCAGTGTCTGCAGTGGTGGTGAAAACACTGCCTTCATGAAATGCATATAGCATATACCTAAACAGGCTTCCAGCCTGACTCAGCTTCATGCTCCTGTGCTGCATGTCTGAGGCATGCCAGAGCTCTGCATGGCTTGAACGGGGTGTCTTGGCCAGCACAAATCCAACAGGAAACATTTCCTGCCTTTAGACCCTTGTCCAGATACTGAGACAAATATAAAGAGGGTAGTAGTCCACTTCGGATATACACAGAGTGGATGGCCTTTTTTTCAGGCAGTGAGATAAGGCTTAGATAGGAAAAGGCAGGTCATGTGGGTTGAGCTCCATCAGTGTGATCTCTGAGACAAACCTAAATATCATTTTAGCCATTTCTGATTGACCTCCTTAGAGGGAAGTGGTGGTACTTAATTCATTGAACTACAAAGGCTTGGGCTTCTTTCTGTTATATACTGTTATCAAGACTGTTGTGTCTTTCTTGGTCTATAGTTCTTGTAGTCAGCCACAGAATGAATTTGAAAGCCTGCTGGATGCCAAAGGGACGCATATCTGGATTTGGCTAGCTGAAGAGATCTTCAAAGTCAACCTCTGGTATCAGTGCAGATGTACATGGTGGCTTCTACAATTAGTTCTGATCATCTGTCAGAGGACTGGTGTGCATATGTGTCCAGAGGAGAGTGATGGAACAGAGATGAGGTTAAAGGCGAAACCATTTACACTTTGTCAGAGAGAAATGAATGAGCATTGCTGAAAATATTAAAACCTCTCTCTCAGACCACACAGTAACAAAGTTCCCCTGTTCCTCTACAAGAAACCTAAAGTAGACATGGCTGAGGAGCTTCCTTCACCCTGAGACAGAGTCCCATATCTCCAGTAGGGACCAGCCAAATGCAGCTTTCATGGTTCTGTCTGAGAAGAGGTTGCTGAATTTTTGAGAGGTAAGGCAGGAAGTCTGCCCCTTTCTTGGACTTTTTTTCAAAAGACAGCTATACAATAGGTTTAGATTTATCTAAATTCTCCTCCTTACATAGATAAATTCTGTTTTTTCTCAAACCCAAAATTCTGGCATGGCTTTTTTGGTTTGGGTACATTTCTCATTTAGCTTGTTGAAATCATGCTCCTTGCAGCATAGGTAAGTGATAAAAATGCACGCTGTATGAAGAAAACCTTGTCAAAAAGATGTGTTGTGCAAAACTAGTGACCTTAACTCCCAATTAGGAAAAGTTCCCTAGGCCTCTCTATCATGTAACTAATAACAACTTCTGTTAAGAAAAATAATTTTCTTAGAGTTGAAAAGCAAAGAGCTGCTACTCAGGCTCCAGAACATTAATTTGCAATCCTAATTCAGTGAGCAGCATGCTGTTTAAAACAAATGAAAAAATGTCCTTTTTTAAAAAAAAACCAGTGCAATGAATTGTCCTTAAATTCTCCCTGAAGGACAATAACATTCAGATGTTCCTTGGCACCAATTAGTTTCAATGCAGCCATTTAAGTGGCATTTCTTCAAGTAGCATGGTACATTATATAAAGTTACATAGCTATTGGAAGGGAATTCACAACCTGCATTAAGGTAAGGGTCCAGAATACTACTGGAATACTTAGCAGCAAATGCTAAATTGCAGTTCAGTAAGGTCACATAACCAAATTCCATATTATCCCTTTTATTATATTCAACTAATAAATATTTGGGAACTAGGGTCTTAGAAGTTTATCACAGCATTTCAACTTTTCAGTGCTGCATGTAGAAGATATATACATACAAAATCTTACAAAAACAGAAAAGGAAAAAAAGACGAGAAAAAGCAGCTGCAAGGCCACAATAAAAATGGGAAAAGAGGTAGTCTTAACATCAGATGCAAACAGACCAAAAAGTGATGCTGAAAGATTCGCCTCCATTTTTAATTTGAACCTTCTCAACTGAAGTAGAGCAGTTTAACATTTAGTTTCAGTGAACAGATCTGCACATCAGAAGTTTCACTGCATTATGAATGAACCAATGTTAAATATGTTCTCACTGCAGCTCCACAGGTCACTGGCATGGGCGTAAGCCAAGGACATACAGTTAAGATTATTACAACGGTGCTATTGGTCATGCAGCTAGAGCTCTACGCTAACTAACAACACTTAATGCTTAGATAATGTGGTTTCATTACTGCAAGTGAAATGAAAGGGCCCTTTCCTGTATAAAGACAACCCAGGCAAAGTCCACACCTTTCCACCAGGCTATTAACGGAACTTTTTTTCCACCAGGATTCAAAAGAAGGGGGGGTTAAGGGAACTCACTGATAGAGCAACATGGTGAATGCAAACCTGTGCTGTGGAAGACTTACCATCATCCAGGTACATCTGGTCCAATTCCTCAGGTTCTCGCTTGATCGTTACAGGAATAGGGGCCAAATTATGATTACTTTCCTCATGCAACTCTGGCAATGACAGTGGTTGGGTTGTTGGAGACTCATTTCTGTGAACCTTCGGCAGTTGCTGCTGCTGTTGACCCATTATGGATGAGTGAGTTGGACTGCAGGACTGCAAATAGGTTGGCTCTTGGGTAACAGATGGAACTGGAGAAGAGGGACTGTTGGGATAGAGTGTTTGTTGATAACCAAGGGGACAGCTACTGCTCAGATGTTGACTCACCTGCGGCTGCAGCATGACGTGAGATGATTGCTCGGGGGGGCTTGGGTGCACAACTATAGACCTTGGCACTTCCTGTATGGTGGGGACACCTCCAGCGGGCTGCTGAAGTCCGAGGTGACTGTGGCCCGGGTTGGGGATGCACTTGTAAGGAGAGGATGAGAGGTCGTGCAGCTTGGGGCTTGCGCTGGGAGAAGGTGACATCACAGCGTTTCTCTGCTGACAGGAGGCGAAGCCGCCCACGAGGCACGAACCAGGATCAGGGGGCATCATGATCTGCTGACTGTAGTACGGTTTAGAGAGCGGGCTTAAGCCTTGGTTCATTGGTCCACAGGTTTGAGCAGGCTCATAGTCATCTGTGGGTTCTGTTTTTATAATTGGAACTGTTAAAAGAAAAAAGGTTTTAAATAAACATGAGTTGCGTATTGGTATGATCAAGTTGGCTTGTGGCTAGGATACCCTTTGCAAAACAAACAACGTCGTGAATAAGACTCTGTGTGTCTTTTGCCTAGTTCTCCCACCCTATAAAAAAAAAATGAATGAGTCATCAGCACAAGAAAGTCACAGCTGGTTCTAATATTGAAAAGGACTATTTTCTTTGGACTCTCCTCCAGCACTAATGTGCTATAAAAATCTATTTGCAAATAGCTGTGCTTCAGTGGAAGCTTTGGACCCAAGGGCTCCATGGATTTGTAGTAATCAAGGCAAGAATTTTAACTTGGATAGACTACTGCATTTCTACAGCTACCGATGGCCCATTTGATAAATGTCTGTACACGCAGTAAACTGGAGCATAATAAGGTAGAGATGGGGCTTTTAGAGCTCAATGAAAATAAAGTTGCAAAGATACATGACAAAGTGGTACATACAAGAAGTTTTCAATTATGAGGATATTTTTGAAAGAGTAGGATCTGATTTGTTTAGTTTTTTACATAATTGCATTTGATTTTTGCTAATGCCACCTCCTAACAAATGTTAGTCAGTCTCCGTCTACCAAGAAAAACTGATTCCTGTTTTAGACCTCTGCTTGCCCTACCCACAGTCCCAAACGATGCCCTAATTGAGCTGTCATGTCTCTAAAAACTACCAGAATGTGGAGACAAATGATTGTGAGCATCAACTCAGTCATGACAAATGCAGAGCTGCTTTCCCCAGTCAAAGAAAGATCCTTTCTCAAATCTAAGTGTCTTTTCAACATTTGCTTTCTCTCTCAAATCAAAGAAAGGTGTCTTTGAAGCTTCTCCTACAGCAGATGCAGTGCACAGGTAAAACGGACCCACTTTCTCTGTCAGGAAAATTACAGACAATAGAGACAAGCTAGACTGTAGATATATTTTTTTCTAGACAGATGCAACTCTAATGCACACAACAATCAAGTACGAATGCATAGTGATATTTATCTTCTTTCTAAAAAAATTTCTGTTGACTCTAGAGAATATTTTTCATAATATTCTAATAACCAACCCATTGTGGAACAAAGTTAGTAATGAAACATCTTCTCACAACTCAGCTCACACACATGTGTGTTGCACGAGTGTCTCTGGCTGTATTTTTATTTGCATGTGCTGTACAAAACCCTTACACATTGTCCAGCCATTTATTATGTTTGTGTAGGAGTCTTTTTGAGCCCCTTAAAGCCCACACGTGTCCATCTGTACATATAAAGCCTCTTTTAACACTCACAGATTTTGTTGGTGGCGAATGCACTTCATTGGCCTTGTTTTACAGTCCCTAAGCCCCTTGTTAACTTTGTTCCTTTTATGTTCTTTTACATGTAGATGCTTGCAACACTTGTTTCAAGATTTCTAGCACCCTAGTAAAAAGAGGTCTATATATGTAACAGATGCACAGGTGCTGCTCATGACAAATAGGCTAGGTGTGATGGACTGTCATTGGATTTCTCATAATCTTATTTTCACCAGCTTGTGTGCTGCACACTAGCTAGCAGGGCTACTAATGCACTTGGTTGCCGAGAAGCAGATTCCAGGTTCAGTGACAGCTTTACAAAACCACTATCACACCCTTTAGGAAAATGCAAGACCGAAGAAACGCACCTAGATAAACACAGCAACTCAGATACTGTAAGAAAATACCTTTAACAAGTTCCTGAGCTAGCAAATATTCTCACATGTTTTATATTAGGTTCACTGTGCTAGCACTAACCACAGCACAGCTGGAAATATGATGGTTGTTGAACACTGAATTTTCCCAATATATCACTGTTATAGAAACACCTGTGCTAAATAATTCCAAGCTCAACCACTGGCAATACAACTCCAATAAACCCTGGAGTTGTCTGACTTGTTATAACCCAGGGACGGGTTATAGCCCCAGTGGCAGGCTGGCTTTTCATTGTAGCTCTTCTGCAGCACACCTTTGCTACATGGTGCGCCAAGCACTTTTTTGTCACTTCAGTCTGAGTTTTTTTGTTACAAAAGCAATGCCATGGGGTCCATTTGGAGGTCTGATTAGTGGTCATGAATACTGTCAATTTTTTTTGTGTGTTGCTACACTGAAATGCACATGCTGCAGCCAATGGTGGTCCACCAGTCAGTCCTGCTCTGCACCAGGTGAAGGACTGATGGGTGGCAGGGACTCTATTCCACACCTGCTAGTCCAGAAACTCACTTGGGTATGGTGACAGCAGCCAAATTCAGAGGGAAAACAGAGACTGATCAGGGCTAGTCAGGGTTGTTTTGCTTTGAGCTAATACTTATGGGCTCAGTTATTTCATGTAACAGGAAACAAATTGTCTTTAAATGGACACATACTACCTGCACTTATGCTTAGAGCTGCCTGAACTTGTTTAACTGAACTGGCTTCATTACCTCTTTTAATGTGCTTTTTTCAACACAGAAAAAAAAGTCAGCCCTTGCTCAGTTTCATAGATTTTGTTTGTATGCTAATCTCGTCGCTAGAGTAAGTATCACACTGGCAGAGAGAAAAAGTATTCCTGCTAAAATGGTGAAGAGATTTGTATCTGACTTTTCTGTGTTTTGCCAGCTGCATGGCCATTAACCCTGTGAGCAGTGAGTGCGAGCATCATACAGACTGGGATGGCAGCCACTCAACCCCCTTATAAAATCTGCAAACATCTTCATGAGGTACCAGTTTGGAGAAGGGAGGTCTGTAGGATTTTTTTTTCCAAGAAGAAACCATTGCTAATGATCCTGATGATCTGAAATCAGACCTGTAAAGCTGAGCATGTCAGAAGAAACATAAGACATTAACATTCCCCCTTCTGGCCAGATCTCAACTTTAGTATTTCACATGAATAACTGCAGTACTTGACTTGTGGAGGACACAATACCACAAATTGCTACATTTCATCAGTTAATGGTTTATTTATGCTACTCTGTCCCATTACCTGCTTCTCCCCAGCCTATGTATCTTCAATAAATGGAGTAACAAAAACCAAAAATCTTTGCCAATTTTCTATTTGCAAACTCAACTCAAACTACCTGTGGGTCTGATCTGGTCATTCTGAAAATACTCCGTGTCAGAAGTTGGTGTAAATCACCTTACATTATTTCTTTGAAAGGGCAAGTGTTTTCTTCCACTTTTCAAAGGACTTTAGAGGGCCCAAAGTAGGAGCTATGGGTATTTCAAGGCACACCTCCCCAAACTGATGCAGGAGCAGCATGTAACTATACTCACTGGCTACTCACCATCACAGTGCCTATGGTGTTACTCAAACATTGTATTGAGGCTATAGGGAACTAATACACCCTCACCCACTGTCCCTCTGACTTCTGGGGGACCAAGATGCTCAGCTGGGGTGGGCAACTGCACCTGACTTCGAACAGGATACAAACTTTACTATCCACCTTCACTGTTTTCTCCTGGATAAGCAAATCATAGAATACCTGACTTGGAAGGAACCCTCAAGGATCAAGTCCAAATCAGGGCTCTGCACAGGAGAACCCTAGGCAGTTCACAGGGAAGCCTCTGCACAAGACAACACAGTGGACAGTACGGTTCACAGGCCAGCTGGGCACTTGTGTTACCACTTATCTACTGACTCATGCTTGATGAACTGCAGTCTTTACAAATCCAAGATCGAAAAAAGAGTTTTGAGCTCTGTTACACATCCCTGTGGAGGCATGGTAAGCTAGCTCCCATAACACACATCCATTTCCATCGTCACTGACTTCCACAGGTGAGTATTTCACATAGGAGATGTAATGAGATATAGTCAGCACTGCTAGTTTTCTTACCATTAATAACTAACAGAGAACAGTATTAGCCTAACTAACTTCTAGTCCAAGTATTTGAAATCTTGAATGACTTGGTAAAACTCTGCCAGCTGAAAGAGACACTCCTAGCCAGTCACACAGCAGGCCTGGGCTGGCATTCAGCTGCAAAGCCCTACAGCTGTTCAGAGCCTGTGGGCACTTTCAGCAGAAACAGTCACTCCTTAAATCCAGCAGAGCCATACCAAACAGCAACAATCGTTCTGTCCCAGAACTGCTCTGTGGTGCTGAGGTAGCACCCAGTCTTCAGCTGGCTAAAAAGAAAAACTGTGACTGAATTTGCAATATACTGAGATTCGCCTATGCAGCAATGAAGCCGGAATTTGTGAAATTGTAATACACAAAAGATGACACTCTTTCTATGTATGCTCAGACTCAGAAGCCACATTATTCATATAAGAGGGCTGAAGGATCTGGCCCTTGCCCCAGAAAGGCAAAAAAGAATGCAAGTTTGGTACAGTGAAATTTTAAATGCCTGTTACTTCACAACACATTAGGTCAGCTGACAGACAGTTTTAAACAGTCCTTGATTTTGAATATTAAAATATGACAGAGGTCACTGTTCTAAATTAGTCTGATAAGCAAATTAATTTCTAATTGGTTTTCAATGGTTTGGTGATGCCTTCTTAGACTCTGAACTCATGTCATTATGTCATCTAATTTAATATGAAGTTCTGAGAACCACACATTGGCAGCAGCCCTAGCTATAAATCAAAGCTTCTTACTCAGAGAGATCAGGGTTATGACATCATACCAAGGCACTGGTGGAAGACAATGGTCCTTCTGTGTGTATCTGAATCTGGGAGAAATATTTCAGCCAGTTCTGCAAGCCCACATTTAAATGAAAGGCCTTTCTAGCAGGTAAAAAGTTAATATATCAAACCTAGAAGAAAAATAATAAATCATGCACATTCCGTAAAGGGAGTCAGAAAGTGCTCAGATATAAACTATATATACTTTTTGACAATTCTAACAAGTGTGTGTTTGCTTTTGCACTTCAGCAATCCAGATGGGTTTTTAAAATTTTTTCTTTGGCGGGGGGGGGTGGGGTGTCAGATTTTATTAAAATATGTGAACTGAAAAAATAAAATCTTATCAATTAAACAGATGTTTATCCTGATCAACATTTAGCTATCAAATTCCTGTTTCCATGTAGTATTATTGGTGTAGACATTTATGGCACTAAAATGTATTTATTTTACCCTTAAGTTTGATTGAACCTATCCAACAAAATAGCTTCCTTTCATGGTGCAGACTATGATGTAGTTCCCTGGCACCTGCACACAGATTTTAGTTAAAGAGTATGAAAATCAAAACACTACTTTTTTCACCATGTGCACATACACATTTCTTCAACTTCTGGACTAAATGTCTGGCAATTGGTAGGAATTTGGGATGAGACTTTCAAAGAGAGCTGAGGAGTTCGCTATCTGAATCTCCATTGCTGGGTTGAGCTCTGAAAGGCTGTTTGTGCCTTTGAAATCCTTCTTTGTCAGTCAGTTTTGATACTGGCAGCACACCTTCAGAAGACAGTGCACTGGTCACCTCAGCTGCTGTCACTGCTTTGCTGCTGGTAGACCAGAGACTAATCAGGGATATGGACACATCTCCATGTAGAGTTTAGCCACTCTGGATTTGTGCAAAGACAAAATCCTGGCTGCCGCTGCAGCACTGGCTGGATCCAGCATACTTGAGGCCTCACCCCTTGTTTGGACTGTGGTGTTAGGGAGAGGCAAAGGGCTGGCTGCCCTCACAAAATATAATCCCTGTTTCAGTAACACCCGAGCAGCAGGGTGAGCAAAGCTTTCTGAAATGCCCTACCAGCATATGTGTAGCAATGGCAATCTCAGAGACAAGGGATGAGTACTCAGTCTCAGGGATCTTGTGAGACAGTCAACTACAGAGACCTGTGCAGATGCTGTCTGTGAACTTGCTGTTTGCCCTAGGCACCTATTAAACCAAAACATTTTTAAAGGTCAAACTAGTATCAAGCCTTTGCTTTTAGTTACTAAATCCAGTTCATGGTGACTCAGACACAAAGGAAGCCTCTTGCTATCAAGACAGTGCAGGGAGCATGCGTGTGTGTGCAACTTTTATCTGCACAACTATCTGAACTCACCCTCTCTTCCTAGTACACTGCTACTGGTGGTACTCATCAGGAGGGCTAACTCTAAAACACACTTGCCTGCCAGCCCTTTTTGGGTTTTGTGTATAGATTTTTACAGGTTCAGATGAATATGCACAGATTCATACAAGAATAGCTGTGGAAAGATGGAAACCTTGTTTCTAACCTCACCACATAATCTTGCACAGGGGTATTATCTGATTTGGAAGTGCTTTCCAGCTAACTCATTTGCTAAATGCTTTTCAACAGCTGTTAAACTATTAGGTTATTCTACACATATTTATGAGATAGAAGATTATATACTTGATAGCTTGTTGCATGCCCTGCTAAACCAGGTGGGGAGAAGTAGAAGGTAGGTGGAGGGCATTGTGTTAGTACAGAAGATTATGCATTACCTTTCTTTCAAAAGAAAGAGATAAAATTTCTTAAGAGGCACAATTTTCCACCACAACACTTTGTTAAATCCTACAGTGTTGAATAGGAAAATCAAGTCCTGTGATATGCCCACTTGGGCTGCTCTACTGCTGCTTCCAGAGTGTGGTGTAGCACCTGGCTCCACTGTTACTTTCACTGGAGGTTTAACTGTGCACAACACCCAGTCTGCACTGGCCAAGGTCTTCTATGTCGCCTCTGTCAGATGTTAAAATTCACTGGGCTGAGGTCTTTTTTGATGATGCTACACAACATTACACCACCAGAGCTGACTTCATCCCTGCTTGCATGTGAAATCACTGGGAAGTAAGGCAAGGAGTCCTCAAAATTCTCATGCAGAGGAGTTCAATGACCAAAACTACAGGCTGGGTTTTTTGCATCTGAAGGGGAATATTTGAAAATTGAGATACTGGCAAAAGATAATTTTATGCACTGGAAGTTAACTGTTAGGGGTGATCATTGCTGATGGTCAGACACAGCCCAGGGCTTCTCCACAGTGCTTGTCCACCCCTGCCTTTCTCAGGGCAATCACACAGGTGATGCTTTCTCCTGGCCTTCCAGATGAAGATGCAGCACCACAGAAAGGCAGCATTCTTCACGTGCCTCTCCACACAGATCAAGACAGGCTCTGTCTGCAGGTCAGATGTGGCTGGCTGGCCTCTGTCTGACTGCTGAAAGTGGATGTCACCTGGATAAAGTGTGGGCAATGCACGAAGCGTGGGCAGCTGCAGTGGGTGCCCAGCACCTGATGGTGTAATGCTGTGACTGCAACACGTGCCTCCCCTGCTCCTCCACAGACCTCCCATGGCTCCTGGATGGCAGTGGAGGGGCTGATACACCCAGTGATGGTGAACTTTGTGATTCTCTTAAATGAGGACAGGACTCTGACTAAACCTCACCTGGTTTTAGTTACTCTGCTGAATGACAAAAGTAACAATCAGCCACTGAGTAGTCAAAGTGAAATAAACTGTGTCAGTGTATAGGGTAAAAATGCATAACTGTGATTCCTATTTTCACCTAAAATGAAAGTCCCCTGGGGCCAACCTTTCACCCTGTCCCTTCTGTTGCCCTGTCCTGCCACGTGCTGGCTTTGCAGCAGTCCAGATGCTCCTGGGGATGAAAACACCTCCAGCACGTCCGAGGCTCCAGGCCTGACTCAGCCACGCTCCGTCCCCTTGCTGAGGCACTGCTGAGATCGTATGGCACCAGCCACTGGTTACTGTCCCTGCACAACACAGGCCCTGCCTTTGGCCCTGCACCCCAGCAGCCCCCAAATCACCATTGTTTCACATAAAGGACTAGGCTCATAATTTTGCCAACCTCAAGCAGGAAAATTCAACAAGTACTGAAAGGTGAGAGGTGTCAGGAGACAATCAGCACAAGCCACATGCTGTGTCACACTTGAGTGGCAACACCTTGCATCCTCATTTCTGCTAAGGGGGCTGATGTCATCTCTTAACTCAGAGAGTGAGGTGTGGGCAGAAGGGCTGAGGTGAAACAGGCATTGCTGCTCAATGCAGGCACGAGAAAAGTGTTGTTGCACCCATCTGTATGGTGGGCAGGGGACAATTTTAGAGAAGAGGCAGGTAAGTCAGGAGAATCCTGACAACAATGTGCCACGGGCAGCATTCACCCTTTTCAGATGAACACCAAGTGGTGGTCCTGAAAGGAGTGGGGAGTTGGACTTAATGATCCTTATGGGTCCCTTTCAACTTGAGATATCCTACTGTTCTATTCTACAATGTTAAGAGCTTCACTTCTGTGCCACTGGGCTGTAAACCACAATATTGAAGCACATCCAGTCACCACAGGCAGGCTATCAGCACAACTCCACACCCACAGATTCTAAGGACTTCCATCCCCACCAAGTCACTGTGTCAAGGTTTTCAAGAGGAGCTCAACAAGTCACAGGTTTTCAGAGGAGCTCAACACCTCGGAGACTTGTGCAGATGAATGCAGGGAGGCAAAGAAGTGCAGAAAAGCTGTCTCTGTGAGTGAAGGTTGTGCAGCTGGAAATCTGGCCCTGTGGGTAGTGAAACGCATCTCAAAGTAAAGGTTACCCAGAATATCAACACCATTTTAATAAATACCAGAAGCAATGAAATGATCTTTTAATAATGCTTTGACAATTAAGAAGCCTGACAGAAACAGGAAATACTTTATCATCAACTTTTTGCAAAAGTGTATTTTTCATTCCAGTAGAAGAAACACATGAACTTTCCTTTTTCCTTTTTATTAAATATTTCCTGGACAAAATAGCCTGTCTTTGGTTAGTCAAATATCACTACTTGTCTAAAGAAAATTAAAAGAAAAACTTTTCTGTGTTCAACATTCTTGATATCAACACTTGTTGGATAACAGAAAACATAGAGAACACTCACTCCTATCTGCAAAAATAAGCTCTTGAACACATTTCCTCTATTTTTTTGTACCTACTTAAAAGAAATCTAAACAGACAAAAATCTAATTCTTATCATTCATTGTTTAAAGTCTTCTGAGCAGGAGAAGTCCTTCAGGTTTCTCAGATGAAACACAGGATTTGGAAGCATAGCGTACACGCCTGTGTTCTTCTTCAGGCTCTCTGGGTTAGTTTAACCCTCAAATGCGGTTTTCCAAAATGTTCTGCTGCACATAACGGAGCTGCAGAGCCTCCCTGCACAGAGCCTCAGCAGCAGAGGGACTTTAAAAGCTGAGCATCCAAGGGTCTGCTCATTGTGCTCTGCTCAGACTCCTGACCGCAGTGTCTGGTCCAGAGCCTTCCTCCTCAAATTCTGATGGGATGTGGCAATGCAAAATGTATCAGTACTTACCATATGAGCTGCAGGAATTCACCTGTGCCAGAATGGTATGGAAACTACTTATATTTCTACACCAGGCATGTCTGTGGAGGAGTCTCAAGAGCCTACATCCTGCAGGCTCCACGACAAAACTGATCTGCAATTGCTCAGTGATGTGTATCATTGAAGTAATACTAAAAAAAATGACATTACAGTCATTTCTGTACAATATAGGCTAATAGAGGATTCAGGAGTTGCTCAAATTTAGCAGAACAGTAAATCAAAATTCCAATTAAAAGTGGATTATGAGTACTTAGATTTACAGTCTATCCCAAGCCAAAGACTTAAGCAAGCCCATTTTCAAGACCTTGGCTCCTTTCGCGAAGCATCTACTTTGTTTCGCTTTGTTATTTAAACTTTTCATTTACAGAGCAGTAAGATTTTCATTTTTATAGCAGTTTTTTTTATTTCTGAAGCAGAAACTCATCTTCACCAAGTCAGTCCCTGCTCTGCCCAACACTTGAGCTAACAGAGGGAAGGTACAATCCTGCCACATCTCCGCAGCACGGGAGAAGCCCTGTGGCGGCGAAAAAACACTGCTGGAGATGGCAGCTTGTGCTGGCTGCATGTCACAGAGCTGTACTCCATGGAGATGCTATAGGACCATCCATGGGAGGTGGGATGAGTGAGGTCACGTGTCCCTGGATCCACTGGCTGTTTTCCCCTAGGGAATGAGGAGAAATAGGAGCTACAGGAGAAACCCCCTACTGCCCCGCGGTGGGGGTGGGAACTGCACAGCGAGCCCTTGGCTCTCCCACTGCTCTGCCTGTGCCCACACCCACCCCAGGAGCACAGCCAGGGGGTTCACACAATATTGAGGCTTTAGTCCACATTTGGAATTTTGCTTTGGCACAGTCCAGCTGAGCTGTAAAATATATGTATGATGTGCATAATGAAGCTTTTAAAAGCTCCCTCACACAGAAATACCTGCAAAACTACAGTAGGCACTGAAATGCAGCATTTGATTAGTCCTAAAGCACAGCAGAAGAAGCAGCTTACAGGATACCATCTCATTTGTGTAAAATCACATCTTACACTTCATGATCACTCTGACATTTGCTTGTCAAAGCCCTACACTTTCTCTGTTTGTGGGATTTGTTTAAACAACAGACAAAGTGTTACCTGGGCCAAAATCATGCTTATCTCATCTACATTTTTTTTTTACACTGATCACCCAGTGATTCTTGACTCAGGCAATTTTTTCTGCATGAGCTGAACTTTGCTTTTCTACAATGCCTTGAAACAGTAAAAGAATGTTGTGGCTGAAATCAAATGAAGCCTAAAATGACTCCAATAATACAGCAGCATAAATGACTGATTCAATCACTCTGTGTGGTTTCTAAATACAGAGTGGAGGTGATTGTATCTATCTTTGAAAGGCATGATGGAAAAAAATACCAGCCACAAAAGGGCAAAACCCTACAGCTGTAACACAGTCATTACAACACAAGCATAATAAAAACATACTATACTATTAATTCTGATGATTGCAGAAGCACATTCACTTTTACCACTGTTACTGGAGAGGCTGCAAAGAATGCAACATGTTTTTCAATTACCTATATGCACATATACATATGTATTAAGAGAATGTGAATGGAGAACCAAGTAGGAATGGAAAGAATATTTACTAGGAATACCTGCTTTCCTTTACCCTACACTGGCATTACATTTTTTCTTTCAGGTTTCCTTATGCTGAAATGAAAAGATTTCACTTGGATTTAAATTGCTAAAGCAGACTAAACGAGATTCCTAATGTTTTCAACAATTACCATAATTAAAGATGTCTTTGCAGAATAAAGTCTAGGCCAGTTCCCTGTTGTCACTAGGTCTGCTGTCACTAGCTATGTATTCCCCCTCTCTTCACATCAAATGAAACATCCAATTTTCCAAACACAGAATACTGATAATGTAAACCAACTCTGCAGGAGTGCACATTGTTCCCAGAGTTTAGCATACAATGGTATAAAAGGGCAGATGTAAAGGCTGGAGGGAAGATGCTGCTTAATAGGCAGCAGCTAAGAAGAGGCCTGAATCTGAAATATTTATGAGGGTAACTTGGGTGACAAGGCAATACCTGATTGCCTCTACAACTGATTTTTGTTGCTGAAAAGTGTTGTGAAAGAGAATAACAACTCTTTTTCTTTCCAATTTAAGAGATGAACAGTCTTTAAATATACACAGACATCCCCACTGGGAATGAAGTTTGCATAAGTAGGCTGATTCAGTGAAGCATAGCTACACAGAACATATGCAATAAGCACTCTGTTGCCATGTCAGGTTTCCTGTACTCTTATTTTTAATTTAAGTCCCGATAAAAGTGCGCGCACGCTAACTGGGTGAGATTCCAAATGTGTACTTTATGGGATTTCACCTACAAAAAGTTTGCATGTCTCTTCAAGTCATGTGACATGACTTGAATATTGCTTTGTTGTTATTTCCCATAGAAGGACTATTTTCACTTCGAAAGTCTACAAAAAAGCATAGCTTAAAAATTTTTTCTAACTCCTCTTGCTTCCCAAAAAACAACAAAACAACCACCCTTCTTTTCCTACTTTCCTCCAAAGAGTGTTCTCAGTATAACGGCTATTTCAAATAATAATTTTTAAAAATCTATTTAAAAAATTTACTAGCTATTAAAATCTTCATACAAGCCTGCTTGGAATTCAGCTATCATGAGTGACTTTATTGTTACTTCACAGCTACCAATATAAGCTAAAAAAAACCCCAAAAAACCCTGGCACATGTTTCTGAACATTTCTCATCCTTGAAGCATTTTACATGGAGCACTCCAATCTCTACCCATGTTGTCCATCTCAATTTCCACCCTGTGCAAGGCAGCAAGGTGCAAGATGACTGCAAGGAGAATCCACACACCACCTCCAGCTCAGAGCCCAGCATGCTTTAAGTACTGTGGTGTGAATTTAGAATGTTATTTGAATGCAATTTGCCCACTGGGGTTACAAAGTCAGACAGATCAAGGGTTGACAGCAGCTTAGCAGAGAGCTCAGTGCCTTCACAAACATCTGAGTTCATGCTGGGGCTCTTCAACTCCCAAAAGCAGAAGTCCTTGTTTCAACAGGTCTCCGCCACCCATGCAAATGGAAATAATCTGCAGAGGCGGTCTCTTGTGTGGGCAGCAGAGACAAAGGCAGCTCTCCTGGACTTATTCTCACTGTCATACCACCAGGTATGCTTCCAAAATATTCTAATTCCTAAAGAATTATTAGAACCACGTATCATCATTATCTCTCACTTTTCCTAGCAGAGATAAGGAATTTGTTTTGTTACCATTAGCAGGAAGATAGGTGAAAAGCTGGTACTGGCTTCTCTTTCGTTTCCCGTTGCAGACATAGAAGTTGACCTGAACAGGGCTGGTAATTCTCTGATTGCGGAAAGGTGGTATCTCAACCACCAATGAATTCTGCAAAAGCAACAAATCAGAAAGTCAAGGCACGACCGAGGCAGTCTAGCTGTACAATAGTATTGAAAAGTCAACCCCAAGAAGGAAGAGAAACACCCTCTGAAGGGAAACTGGTAGGCTTTGTGGGCAAGGATGGCTTCCCACCAATCCCAGTGTCCATGGCAAGGATTCTAGAAGTAAGGAAATTATTTTAGCATGGCTTGGATCTTTACAAACCACTGGCCTTAACTTCTTCCCTTTGGACAACAAATAGGACACTGCACATGGACAAGGCTCTATCCAGCCTGCCTCTGTCAAGAATCTGGGACCATGATCAAATTGTGGTCTCTAACTCAGCAGGAGAAAGCACAACAGCTCAGTTGGCAGGCCATCCCTGATATATCTGAACCTAGCAATATTTCCTTTGAAAGGCATTAGGACAGCATTATTCAAATATTTCCATTTTCCACAGGGAAATATATTTTCATATAACAACTCAGGAAGTTTTAAGCATGCTAGCTTCTGTGGATGGGAGATTCACTATTGCAAGCACATCTAGTGCAACATGAAAAAGGGCTGGAGAATGTGTAGATGATCTTCCACTGTCAGAAACTAAATGCTCCAGCATGGGGCTAAGGAATGACTTAGCTTCTAGGGCATTAGCTTACACATAGGCACAGTAAATCTGTTATGACCATCAACACCTCTCTTGGTGCTTTTTGAAGGAGTAACAGGGAATTCTCTTCTTTGTATTTGGAGTGAATTTAGCCGAGATCTTTAAATTGTGTGCCTGCAGGTTTGCAAGTACTGCATATTCCTGCAGACGTGGAATAGTGGACGTACTTCCCACTTAGAGTGATGGCTGAGGGAGCTACACTTCTCCAATGTGGAGCTGATCTCCTCTGAGGGGACTCATGTTTCTTCTGCTGAAGATAGAAGAAAGCCAAGGAAAATGATCAGAAATTGCTTTGGGAGCAGCGGAAAGAACTGACCCAGCAAGACAAAAGATGAGCAGATGGAACTGGCCCATCCTGGACAATGAAAAAATATTTTCCAAATGGTCTCTCCTACTTTTGGGATAGCTTCCAGCAAAAGCTTTTTACCCCATGCTCACGTTAAAGAAAGATTTCCAGGAGGGGAGGCCTAAGTACTTGTTCTGTTTCAGTGCCAAAGCCTTGGAAATCCCTCTTTAGTAACAGTGCTGGAGAAGGCAATATATATTTTTCATCTCGATGTTAAAATATTTAAGGCAGACTTACTGGCTTGCACATTTCTTTGTCGGTTTTGGCTTCCATTTCCCACACATGGTGACCATCTAAAAGACAAAAGAAAAAGATATCTAGTTCTTTCCTTTTTTTCTTTTCCCAAGCCAAGAAAGGAACAACTTTTGCAAAAACAATCTCTTTGAAGGGGCACTGCATATGTGGAAAGGAGCTCTCACAACACATTGCCCAAAGTGCTGCCCAACTAAGAGACCATCTGGGTAACCTGTGACAGGAGCCCCTTCAGCTTTTCTGAAGGGAAGAACCACAATCCAGAATGCATGATACCATGATGGGGGAGAGCCACTGGGAGCTTGCTCTGCCACTAGCCTGGACAAAATATGCAACTGTTCTACACCTCGATTCACTGAACTTTCAGACAGCAATACTGCTACCTATGATGCCTTTTGAACACTACCTAGGCTGTAAGTCATATTCAATATTAATATTAAACAATACAAAAAAGAAAGGTAGTATTAAGGAAGCTACTCAGCCATGCAGGATTTGATTTTAATAGACTCCTAGTCTGCCTTGTCATAATTCTGCTACTTGGGTCACAGGCTGGGAAACACAGCTTTAGACTTCATTTTGAAGTTGGTTTTGTTCAGCTACAGTGGTCCCACTTCTGGAGCTGCTTTTAGTGGTGTGTTGAGTTCTCCAAATTAACTGAATTTCTGTTTTCAAGCAAACATAGATTTAAGCCACAACTATAGCTTTTTCTGGGAACGTGTCTTTTGGAAGAAACTGGCTTTGTTTGGTCATTTTTCCTGCACATTACTGATACAGAAATCACTGGAAAACAAGGTGGGCTTTTATTTCCTTGCATCTTCAGGCCTCAATAGGAAAGAAATGAGAAAAATAATACAGAATGTAAGGTTTCCATTCTGCAGGCCTAGAAAAACACAAATGAAAAGTCATAAGCAGATTGCTGGATAAGCTGGGCAGTGGAGACACATGTAGCTTCATGAGTCCCACCACAGTCAGATGTTACTGAAATGAAGGGGAAACAGAGACTTTATGTCATCTCTTTTATATATTTATTGCAGAATTGGGATGTGCAAATGCAAATATTAGTTATTTTGAACTTCCTTGCGTGGATGTGGGCCTGCCTTAGAAAAACAGTCCTCTGAAAGGTAAAAGAGTGAATGCACTTTTACTTTTCTCTTCGCTTTCATGGCCAGGATGGAGGTGACACATTTAGAACTGCCTGATTTATTACAAATGTCTGTAAATAATATTTTTGTGTACAGCTGTCCTACTGTGAAAGGAATGCTGCTGAGGGACTATCCCTGGTGATTGTTTTGATGTCCAAAACCCCTTTCTTTTTAATGTATGGAAAGAAGCACAACATGAAGGCTGCAGCACAAATACCACAGTGGATTTGGCAGGTCTTTTCACTGGAAAACAATTAGCAGATCTACCCTCAGTTTCTTCCTACATTTTAACTTGTGATGCTGGAAGAGGAATCCCTTTAATTGGTACTGCCACGTTCAGCTGCAGGGAGAGAAGGAGCAGCCAGGCTGTGCTTGAGGCTCCTTAACGATGCCTTTGGAGAGTGCCAGAATTGAAGTAAGCTTCTTGGGAGGACTGGCGATCACCTCACAATTTATCCAACAGATGCTTCCCCTGGGCTGTCAGTAGAAAGCCCTGACCAAAATTCAGCAAGCCAGGACACATCCCCTGTCTGGGAGCAGCCCCCTTTATCTCCAGCCTCTGCAGCACTCCCTCCCGGCCCCTAATTAAATCAATCAGCTAAAAAAGCAACAATGCTGACACATTTTGTGTGTCTACTATCACACATTTTGTGAAGTGTAGGAACTTCTGCTTTGGAAGGGGTTTGCTGGGCTGTTTTTTTTAAAACCTACAGACGTCCAGACTAGTAGTTAACATGTGTTCAATTTGCCTTTGTAAATGGATTACCAGAAGTTCAGGTTTTTTGCTATGTTTAATTTGTGTTTTGCAAGATGAATGATCTGATTCAGGTTTCTGGTTTTTATTTCCTGCCGATACTTCAGGAAAATTCAAAATTACTCCATCTCCAGCTATTCTTTCAATTATTTCATGCAGCACTGCCTTTATGCATTTTTGAAATTTTTACGATGACAAAAGGAGTTTGTTCAGAAATATTTTAGATGCTGTAATCTAAACTATTAGAAAAATAAAAATCTGGAGCTGTGGCTTGTCTTTGGAAGCTAGTGAGAACAATATGGGTTTTGCTCCAAGAAATTCCCTTGGGACTGTCCAGACCATCAGCAACTCAGGGGAAAGGGAAGAGAGGGAAGAAGTAGGGAATAGACAACTCATTAACAGCTAGTGACATTTCATTTAACAAAAACACAGGGAGCAAAAGTTGTTATGAAGCAAGAGACAAAAAAAAAAACCAAAACAACAAACCCCAAAACCAAGAAAGAAGTAAAGAAAGAAAGACAATTCCTCATATTACGTCTGGTGAACCAAGAGGGAAATCTCAACGCCCACGGACTGGGACCAGCTCCAGGAGGGAAACCTTAGACCACTACGTCAACCTTTTACAGTAAACATGTTTTGCAGGTTTAAACAGTTCAGCTGAAATTTAAAAAAAATAAAAAAAAGGTTTAAAAAAAAAAAGGAATAATGGCTTTGGAATGGTTTGTGGGAGCCCTAAGCCTCAAGGTAGTCTGGTTATGCTGGAGAAAATGGTTTTGCCCCAGTGCCCATCTGCCAGGGAGCCTGGCGAGCAGGCGGGATGCCGCCTCCTGTCAGCGTGTGCTGGAGGAGTGAGGGCTGCTCGCCCACAAAAGTTTCCATTGTACGCCTGCCACATCTGCAGCAACGCGCCTGGTCTGGCCTGAGGCAACTCCCTCCTGGCTGCCAGCCAACCCAAGTACACCAGAGCAATTTATACCTTTCCAAAATGCAAATAATTCAAATTACAGACATAACACAAAGCTGAAGCAGACACATTTCAGGCATTCCCGTTAAAGTTTGCTCTCTGGAATTACCGTACCCAAATGGGCAGTTGTTATACAGGGACGGGGGGAAACGGAGTCAGGAGAGGAAGGAGAGGAGGAGGCATGAAGGAAAAGGGAGAAAACGGCTTTTCCAAAGGTCTTATTTCATTCCCTTTCATTTCGCTATTTACTTTTACGAAGTAATAAGAAGTGTCTTCTCCAAACCAAATGCCTGGCTTTGTTTTGGCGTTTTTAAGATTTATAGTGCAATATTTTGAAGAGAAAGACAGTTCTTTATATAGCTAAAAAGTTGGGTCAAGGTATTATACTGGTGTCTAATGTTTTGTGAGGGTTTTTTTACCAAATGGAAAGAAACCCGAAACATCCATGCACAGAAGGGCAAGGCAGAAGCCCTGCAGAGTCCCCAGTGGAGTGCCCTGCTCCCTCACTTGCCATTAACCCAACAGATCCAAGGCTTCAAGGGGGAACCACGCACGGGCTGGGGGAATGACCGCAAATCCCTCCTCCTCCAAAGTGCCACGAGAAGGAGAAGCTTCTCCCACCCATTCTGCACAGGCTGGAGGCTGTGCTGACAGGTGGCCACCAGCACTACTGCCAGCTGAAGACACCAGGTTGGTCAGGAAGCCCGACATTTACAGAGCCATCCCTGTTATTTACAGCTATCCCTGCTCCGTGTGCGCTTCACCACCATCCGCTTCTGCCTTGTTTTCTTCTTCGCTGTGAAATTCGAAGCACCTGGGATTGCTAATGACGGAAATGCTGTGAACCTACGTGTTATGGGGGGGTGGATCTTCAGCTCTGCAAAGCATAAACACCCTGTTTTGACATGGGGGAGCTGAACAGTGAATGAGCCTTTGTAGCCTGCTCTTATCGGCCGCTCGCTCCGGCGCTGAAGGAAACTGCGCACAAGTCCAGAAGTAAAAATACTCTAATTCATCAGGGAATTCCCTGCACTATGAGTCACCGAGCGGCTTCCCCACCACACCCAGCTACAAGATTTCCACATAAAAAGGCTCTGTAAAGGTCTGTTTCAACACAGAAGCAGGGCTAAAAAGTAGTTGTGTAAATCTAGCAGCTTCAGTTATTCACCCATAGAGCCTTGCAGACCATGGCATACAAATTTTCCTCATGGAAGAGCAAAAGAAAGAGCTGTAAAGACTTTCCAAAGATATTTTTGTAGCATCTTCTCCTCACCATTGCCCATCCAGAGAAATCTCCTGGGGTTTCTAGGGCTGGATTTACTTTTGCATCTCAGGGAACTGCAAACATAGTGTCAGGGGCTTGCAAGCTCAAAACAATCAAACTACCAGCATAACTTTCCAAAATGATGGATTGCAGAAAGGGGAAAGAATATACAAATGCAAAAAAACTTAAGCTTGGAAACTCAGGAGGGTATAATCTGGCAACCACTTAAATCTTGCCTTTATGAAATGGGCATAAAGGGAACATTCAGATATATTTAAGTGATTCCACTTTACTATAGGAGATTAAAACAGTCTGTATTCTTTAGTGGACCTGTGCTCACTTGAGGTATGAGAAGAATAGACATTATCTAGGATTTCACTGCCTATGCACAGAGTACATTTTATATTCTTCCAGTCTGTGCTTCAACACAGTTTGACTGCACTGGCTGCACTGTAAATCTGTATTTAAATTCATACATTCCAAGTAAAATAGTGAAACAAGCCCTACCCTCCCAAAGGAAGCCACTACTTGATTTGTGTTGTGAGATTACCCTGAACAATAATTCCTGTGTTACAGCCCAGATTACTTTAACATGTCCACAACAGGCAGGGCACAGATGCAATGCAGTGTCACTTTGAGGTGCTCTGCAAAGGCTGTCTGCCCTCCTGTTTGGTCCTAACAATGCATATTTAAATCCCTGAGGAATGAAGAATTTGAAAGCTTTCAACTTGCACTGCTACCCTTGTTCCCTGGTGAGTTCCCTCATGACTGATCTGTGAAGATGTGCAGAAGGAATGGATGGATTTCTGGGCAAAGAAGAGGATGAGGGCTATGGCAAAGTCTCATCATTTGGACATCATTTGAACTTATCCAGTTCTCTGCAGAGATGCCATCAGCTTCCAGGGGAAGGGCAAGTTGGACTGGCAATGAAAGAGGTGAGGAGGAAGCTCTATTGCTTGGAGGTCAGCACTCCCCAGGGCAGTCCTGGGCATGACCCACTGGCACTTGTCTCACCGTCTCACTTATGGGTTGGCATGGGTACGCTGGTGCCAGATTTTGCAGGGGCAGCAGCCTTTTGGATCTGGGGATACCACAAGAAGTCAGGACACTTCTCTCAGCTGGTCCTACAGCTGTCTTACTGCAAACAATGTTTCCCCAGCTGGACACCAGCAAGGGAAGGGGATCCCACCAAGGGGGTGGGATTCTATCCCAGCTACCTATCCTGATACACTGGTGTACATCTTAAAGACATTTACAAGGGTCAGGCACTAAGGAGGGACCAACACCAGCCAAGCATTTTACATGGGATGTACAGGGAAGATGGGGCAAGAGAGCAATGAAACATTCAGAAGCACAGTGTGTGCTAGCAGGAAGAAAGTACCTGAATTTTAAGTGGCCAGGACCTTTCTTTTGATCTCCTCAGTGGCACTTTGCTCTCCTGAGATCTCAGCCTCTTAGGGAACTGTGAGGTGCCTCTTAACCCCAGAGCCACCTTCAGAGCAGCTCCACCTCCTGGTGCAGCTTCTGCTGGTGCCATGGCCTGCCTACTGCCCAGCATGTGGTCCCTGATTGCATCTCCAGCCACCCACACCTCTGCTCTTTGCTCTTACACCACTTTTGGTATGAGACCACACAGCTGGTCTGATTTTCACTTACTTTATTTTCCTCTTCCATGCCAAGAAGTCCCCCAGATGTTCTTCTGCCCTCCTCACAGAATACTGTACTGCTACAGAGAGTTCCCCACAGCTCTGCTCCCCATCCCTGGCATGCCTTCTGGCATGCCTCTGTCCATGCATGGCAGGGCTCAGGCATAACTGACCTATTTTTGTTTCCACATCAAAGGTGCTGTATTTGTTGGTGTCTTCTCATAAGCATTTTTGCAGCATATGTACTTTGTCCACTCCTTTAGCTATACATTTTTGCAGTATTGAGCTGAATGCCATGTAGACTTAGGTCTGTTTACCATCAGTATGATACTCTTGAGTTACTTTTTCTCTCTTTTTTACCTTGAATTAACAGTAAAAATGTCATGCAGTGAGCAGGTGTAAAAATCCAGCACAAAATGGATCTTACGGTACTTTGGAATCAGTGCCAGGCACGCGCTTCCTCTCTGGTTGCTCAGCTGGGCAAGCCAAAAGCTGAGGGACTCACTTTGCCTGAATGGTGAGGCCTTTTTAGCTGCCATTTACCACAGTATGTCTAACAGATGTAATTATTCTGAGTTGCAGTGTTTGCAAATGAACTGTAATTTTAGTCCAGGTAATTAAAAGGAGGCACAGTGCTGACAACTGACAGATCGAGGTTCGTTTTGAGCCAAAACCATTGGAAAGACCTGCCAGATACTATTTTCAGCAGAATGGAAGCTGGTTGTGCAATCTGTGCTCTCTGGCACCTCCCCCTATTCAAATTATTGTTGGTCTGAGGGTTTTATTTAATAACTTTAAGTAATTCCAGGTCTAAGACACAACTTCCAAGCAAAACTGCAGCTTGACATCCCTGAAAAATCTCTCTAGAGCAGGCAGGTCAAACAAAGCACACCCAGCACAGCCACCCACCAGCAGTCATGACAGCACTTCACTCTGGTTTTGATTACATTCACGTCATCTCCTTGTCTTCACAATTTTACTTTCCTCTGGGAAACTCTAGTAGGCTGAACCTGTGACTCTGCAGCTGAAACTGAGTAAAATATTCCTGGTCCATCTTCTTCAGTCTAATCTGTCTCATATTTTCTTAGACTATTGGAGTAACGAACCTCACAGCCAGTTTAAATCAAGTTCCAAATTTTTCTTCCATGAACAATTCTTTTCCTCTACTTCTGTGCTGGATGCCAACACCACCACCTGTACTATAGCTACTTCTAGTTATTTCTCATCTTAAGATGTAAATTTGATCCAAATGCTTTTAAATCTTCCTTCTTCGTTACTTTTTAAGACACAAACTCTTCAACTATATGACTGCAACTTCTCAACTTCCAGAAACTTCCCATTATGGCAATTCCTTGTGACTTTTTGGCAGATACTTCTGAACAGCATTTTAAATTTTTTTTCCATCTCACTGTCCCCCTCATGTCTCTTTTCTTGTTTCTCTTGTCCAAGAAGGTCAGGCTCAGTCTTAGAGGTCCCTCCTGCTATCCTTTGATTTTTTTGCCTTGCATCAGCTTCCCAGCAACAAGGCACACTCTGGAAACAATTTATCTCCCTATTCCTCTCTTAAAAGTCATTGTATTTTCTTCCACGTTGAAGGTATAGTCTTACTTCCTTAAAAGACCTAAAGGGAACACTCTCCTCTTCCCTCAGCTCTTCCCACATATCCTGTGATACCCATCTGAGACATGAACCATTATTAATGATGTCAGGAAAGCAACAAGAGACAAGTTCCCATTTCCAGTAAGAGGTAGGCATTCCCTCCTAAAACTAAGTACTTTGAAGGCATCCCCTTGTATTGGATCACATAGCAAGGTCTGGCTAGTGGTTGGGCTGCAGGGGTTGAGAAGATTCCAGAAGCTGCTCCCATGTCTGACAGAACCAGTCCCCGATGGCTCCAAGATGGACCCTGAGCTGGTCGAACCTGAGCACATCAGCAAAGCTGGTGGGACCTCTCTGCCAACATACTTAAGAAGGGGAAAAAAACTGCAGCAGCTGTGAGAAAGGAGTGAGAATAAGTGAGAGTGCAGACCCCCACAACAGTGAAGGAGGGGGAGGAGGTGCTCCAGCTGCCAGAACACAGATTCCCCAGCAGCCTGTGGAGAAGACCATGGTGAGGCAGCTGTGTCCCTGCAGCCCATGGAGACAACCAACACCAGAGCAGAGATTCATATGCAGCCAGTCAGAGCCCACGCTCCTGGCAGGAGCTGCAGCCTGTGAAGGGAAGCCCAGGCAGAAGCAGTTTTCTCACAGGAACAATGTCTGCAGGGCACCCATGCTGAAGCAGGCTGTTCCTGAAGGACTGAACCTCGTGGAGAAGACTCATGCTGAAGCATACATGAAGGACTGTCTGCCATGGGAGGACCCCACACAGTATGGGAAGGAAGGAATGGTAAAGAAGAGCTGTTATGGACTGACCAAAGCCTCCATTCCCTGACCCTCTGTGCCACTCAGGAAGGGGAAATAGAAGTCAGAAATGAAGGGCTGAAGTTGAGCGTGGGAAGGGAGGCAGGGGTAAAGGTGGTTTTCAGTTTTACCTTTGTTTTTCACTATCCTACTCTATTTTTAATTGACAATAAATTACTTCCCCCAAGAGGAGCCCATTTTGCTGTGACAGTAACTGATATGCAATCTCCCTGTCTTTATCTTGACCCATGAGCTTTTTCATCTTATTTTCTTCCCCCTGTCCTGTTGAGGCGGAGGACTGAGAGCTGCTTGGTGGGCACCTGGCAGCCAGCCAAGGTCAACCCACCATACTACTTTCCTCCACTGTCTTTAGGCACTGAACACTTCATTAGACTCTCAGATTTCTTGTAAGGGCTGTGAATTCATGTGTGTTTGGACAGACAGTCCTACTGGAGCAGTAACAGTAAAAACTATTTGAAATCTTGTGCTACTTGTAAAAGTTCAGAGACAAAGCTTTGATTGCACAGATACAGCTGCTTGAAGCCACTTAGTCTGGAAGACATAAAAGAATAAACTTGAAGCATTCAGCTACATTTTCTGTAATAATAAAAAAATTTACAGGATAACTCTGACAAGTGACTTTTGAGACCACATGGTTATTCCTTATTTCTTTGTTGTCCACAGTAAGTATCTGTGATTGATTGATCCCATTCTTCACTGTGAGAGCAACACCCTGGATGAGACTTGCTGCTGCTGACACTGTCTCATGCGTATGGCTGCTGTCCCACTCTGTCTTCACCATTCCCTAGACTAAACAGCCAGGAAAAACTGAAACGTGCTGACATTTCCTACAAGCTGCATCACTACTCCTCCGTGCGCGTGAAAGGGTTCCACCATCAAATGACTCCAGCATCTGATGACACAATTTGCCTAAGGATATCTATTTCTGGGCAGTGGCCAGAAACCCCCTCAGCTATCAATACATCTCTAGGATCTAGGTTCAAGTGACCTTCACATGAACTCCATGCTCCCAACTTGAATGCCTTTGAAGTTTCCAGTTTATCTAGTTTTCCGAATTTTTAACCTCACTGCGCATGAGTCAGCATGCAATTGCTCACTGCCAACTGGAACGTGTGTCCTGAACTTGGATAAACAGACAGATAAAGACAAAATTAAGTAGTATCTGTCTATCTGACTAGAGGGGGAAGGAGAGTTTTGCCACTTGCTTATTTATTACGTGAGCTACAGTATGATTACTGGTGTGAAACATGACCCCTTTTTGGCCAGTTGCCCCCCAAACTGCTACTGGCAATGGAAAGAGCAATGGAAAGATCTCTGAGAATGTGAGATCTTTTACCACATGAAGCTCTGCCAAGACTCAGGTCACCCATCTCACCATCCCATCACATCACATCAAAACAGACTCCAAACCCTAAGCTCCACAGTGCATCTGAGTCAAACCAAAAAGCCCACATGCTTCCTCAACACATCCATTCCACTCACATGCCGCTGAAATGTTTTGTCAACTTATCACTTTCCAGAACTTTTTTTAAGTTTTGCTGAAGCTAAAGGGCTGTGTTTGAGTTACCTGTCATGTTACAAGGTAAATTCTGCTCACACAACATGTGGGAAACAGAACTAAATTTATAAGACTGACAATTGTACCTTAAGGCAGCAACTGATCAATTCTAGTTTTTGCCAGAGAGGGACATTTGAGAGGAACAGAAAACCTGTGAAATGCTAGAGTGGACAGTTACCTTCATCCAGCTTCCTCCTTTTCTGAATCACATTTCCTTTGTGCAAAAATTCAGCTCACCAAGCTTGACCACACATCTAACAGGAGGCAAATTGTTAAGTTTTCCCATCTGAAATACTCACAGAAGCTTATGATTTCCTTTGGCATATGCATACAAAAAAAATTATATTGGTGATTTCACCCAGTTATCTTTCATCTGCTCTAGTTATAACTACTGCACATCAACACCTTCATGTTCTAAGAGCAAAACCTGTTCAGCAGGGAGGAGGAACAGTTTTGACAGAAAAGTCCACTTAACAAAATAAAACCAAGAGCAGAATGAAGATTTTGAAGCAATAACTAAATCTGAAAAGCTTCCTAATTGTTTGAAAATATTTAAAAATAAAAACCCCTGGAGGAAATGTTGCTTACACTTGGTTTACTTCTACATCTTTCAGGAACATTGAGTGTCAAAGGCTTTGGGTACAATAGCTGAGGATATTATGCAATTCACTTACTGAAATGTGTAGGTGCCAGGATTACTGTTGAAGTGTGAGTAATTAACAAGTTGTTCAAAACCATTGAAGTCTGTAAGTCTGGACTTACTCAGAGATATTGTGAACACTACGAATGTCCATCAAAGAGAGCGATGCATCTTCAGAGAGGGGCATTTGTTACAGGAAAGATTAGACACAGCCTTAGACCAGTACAAAATGGCCCTCAACATTAACAGCCCAGAGTCAAAGTACCAAAGTCAGTGTTATTTGAGAAACTAATCCCATAGTGAAGCTGGGTGTTACATTTCTGTCTTTTTGCTCTCTAAAACCCTTGCCCTGGGCTCTCATCACTAAGCACAAAAGCAAAGAAATGGGTTTTGAGCTCACTCATATAGTGGCAACTCAATCCTATGATAATTAATAATAATACATCCAATGATCATTTCTGCCCATAGGCCACAAATTATTATAAAGATTTTGTCAGTTTAACCTGATCTTTTAGGTACGTCTAGACTTGGCCAACAAATCTGTGCAGTCCGGAAATACTTGAGCTAGTTCCAGTGTTAAAAGCTACAGGAGCAGGGAGCAATTTGTGAGCAAGGAGGGATTTTCGGGGTAGATTAACTATTTCAGATCTCAATAACAGACTTTTTCTAACTCCCAAAATACTCTTTCTATCCCAAAATATCCTACAACATGCCATTATGGATTAAACTATAATCCGTAATTTACCATAACATCCCCATAATTTTCCTGTGCATTGTTCCTTGGGATACGGGTTTGTGTCTCATCACTGAGCTTTCACTCATCAGTTACAGGATACATTTTGTGAACTGAGGGATGAAAACCAGGAGTTTTTCAGTGCAGTGATCAGTTCTATAGATCACTGATCATAATCTGATACACTAAGAGCCAGCGTCTGGTTTTGTGCTGCTTTGTGCTCAGTAATTCACATTATCTTTAAAAAAATTAGCTTTGAAAAGGGTGTTTGCAGAAAGTGTTATCGAAAAATGGCAGCTGATAGATATGCAATCCCTAAAACAGACTCTTCAAGCATCTCTGCTTTTTCTGAACTTCCCTCAAGACTTTTGTTGCCTGGCACATTTATAATCTACAAATAAAATAAAAAGTTTTCAAATTTAAGTAACTAAATCAGTCTTTTGTTATAATTCCACATCACAATCCATGCAGATGCACCTGTTAACAGGAAGCATTTTCACTCCTGGCTGAACACTTCCTGCTAACAGACACCAACTTAATTTCACCTACTTTTGTAACTAAAATGCACACCTTGCTGCCACAGCAACCCTGGCCTACAAACATCAAGGGCCCTTGCCAGTAAGGAGCTGCAGACTTTTTCATATTTTGGAAAGTACTAATTCTTCTGGTGACAAACAGACAGGTGTTGGCCATCCTCAAAGTGGCACTCAACAACCATGATATGCACGAGACACTTTTGAACCTTGGGAACAGAAATATAAGACTACAAAGAGAGACAGAAAGTGAAAAGAGGTAAGAAAAAAAAGGTAAGTGTAATTTTTAAGCATCAAAGTAATTGTGGGACTCCCCAGTCTAAGGTAATTCTGAATTTAAAAGAATTCAGACTTTGAATTTAATTAAACCTCTCAAAGTACATTTAACATTCATATTTTCACTACTGCTAGGTTTCTCTGACGGTCATTTTATACCATTGCTCATCACTGGAAGATATGGTCTGATGTGCAAGCAACAGAATATTGCCCACAATCTGGTAAAATAAAGCCTGACATCAACTCCTAAGACTTCTTCTGTGGTAGTGTAGAATCCTGAGCAAATTTTAGTCCACTTCTGAACGCTCATTATTTATCCAAAGAGGCACCTTCTGCCTGACCTCACCATGAGGGGTTCTCCTTCCAGAGAAGGTCCTCACAGCGCTTCTCCCGCGCTCCTTTCCTACCTTCACCTGCTGGATACCCCGTTTTCCCTGTGTGAGGTATAGAGTCACAGGGCTGCAAAGCTTGTTTCGCTCTGTTTCATACGCTTCTTGGCTGAACTGCAGCTAATAAGGGGTTAAGCTGAAAGCAGGAAGCCACTGCCGCCCCGGCAGAAAGATTGATTTGATCATTCTTCAGGGATTCCCTCTGGTATGAGTCACTGCTCAGACTGACTCCCCCACCAAAGGAGGCCAGGATCATGCCATTCCTCCAGAGACTACAACTGCTGAGGGCTAGCCCTGAAGACTGAAAGCTTGGGATTCATGCTTAGAAAAACATTCAGCAGACCACAATGCACTCAGCAGACTTAGGGAAAGCTGGGAAAAAAAAAAGGCAAACAAAAAGTGTTCTCAAACTCCTTTCGTTATCCAATTAAGTATGCAGACTAAGAGGAATTAGACAAGCTCCAGGAGACTGCCTCCCAGCTTGGGGACTCTGCCTGAGTAAGGACTGAAGACATGAATCGAAGTAGTACAATATTTAAATTTTATACAAAAGATACATTCTCTTTATGAGCACAACGATCTATTACTTTGATCTATTACTCTGTAATAGCTGTGTTTGGCTGCTACCTGCTAGGAACGTGATTAACATTCCAAATTCAAAAACAAAAGTGGCAACAGCAGCAAAACTAATGAATGTCTCCAGCTAATCACAGAAGTTCATAACCAGCTCTCTAAGAGAAAGAGAAACTATGCTGGTGTTCTTTCTCTTGACCTACTTTCACTGACGTTCAAGAGCTGAAAGGGAAAGAAACACCCCGTGCTGATTTACAAAAGTGAAGGCTGCTAATGCTTGTTCATTTGACATTAAATACAATGACTGTTCAAAAATCCAACCAGAGCAGTCTGACACTAAGGTAATGACACACTGCTCTTGTTTGCGTCCGATGCATGGAGCTGTGTGAGGCAGAATAGCACACAAACCATGGAAGCCTTAACAATTGCTCAGCTCAGATTAGCCAGCAGCTTTGCTTTCTGTGTGTCATTTCTACTGACAAAATTATTCCAGCTCCTGGAGATGCTACACTCTGACTCTAAGGGCTCAGCCTCTGCAGGCTATACTACCCTGCAACTGCAACAAACCTACAGCGAGACTACTGAAAAAAAGCAGGACCTTAAATTCTGTAATTGAAAGCTATAGAGTGAATATCCTACTTTTAGTGTATAGGAGTGTAAGAGTAGGGGGACAGTGTTCAGATCCACACTGTGGTAATACACAGAGTAAACAGCACCACTATCACAATCCTCCAGAACGCAATACTTAAAAATTTTCCAACTCAAAAAGGAAGAGGAAAGGAAATAAGTATTAAGGAAGGCAGTCTTTAATGTGGTTTCCTTCTTGTAATGAGACAGATCGAGGACTCCTGACATGTCACACTAACCCAGTTCTGTGCAGCAAAGGAAGTTTAAATATAAATAAAGTAGACATTAACTTTCTTCTCCCCTGGGGGGAACACAGAGACCAGAATTCAGATTTTTTGATTGCAATACCATCTTTTTCTTATTTTTTAAAACTTTCTTAAGAAACAAAAAGGATGTTTCTGCTGATGTCACAGTCACATCCCCAGTGTATGTGCTGCAGTGCTTGGGGTTCACAGAAATGTGCCAACTGGCTCTCCTCAAGAAGCCAAGGCATCACCTCTGCCCAGGCACTTTCGGCAACTTAAACCTCACCAACCCAGGATTCTGTTGGGGAATTTCAGGGGAGTCTTCTGCTTTTGTCCTGAGCTTGCTGAGCCCAAAGACTTGGGTGTCTTTGCCTCCAGTGGGAACCTTGTGGCCATAAAGGGTTAAAGAGGCGCAGTGTCAGAGCTGGTGCAGGCGGCCTGAGGAGTGCCCAAGATTGTTTTAAGTTCGGGGTGGGGGTGGGGGGCTCGATCGGCAGCTGAGGAATTCATAGCTTGTGCCAGCGCCAGGGAAACCCTTTCCAAAACAAGACTCAGAACTATCCTTAGCAGTCTTGTTTCAGAGCCTGACTTTGACTCCCAGCTCCACTCCCACCGCTTATTCCCGCGGGGGGCATTCACATCCATTGTGCAGCGTCACCCTGAGATCCACCGCTCCTGCAGGCACATCCTGCCCCAGCCCCAGCTCCCATTCCATGCCATTTGCCCTGTTTCTGCCTGGCCCGCCACTCTTCTCCAGGAGAACCAGTCCCACCGCCACAGCTGGACGAGGGGAAATTGTGTTCAGTCCTCGAGGTAAACCTGTCCTTCAAATGAATGTGTGTGCTCCACGTCCTCCTCAGCCAGCACCTTGTAAACGCCACAGGAGACACAGAAATTGCCATGTGCACCCACACCACCAGCAGCACAAATTACAGAAATGTTCAAGAAGAAGCACCGTACTGCACGCCTTACGGGGACATGGCACCACAGATTTCGAACCCTTCTCACAGGTCCTGCTTTGCTACACTCCCCGTTTGCTACAATAAACAAATGCTAAAGGTTGACTTTCAATGTCTCTATTGTCTACCTGTGACTACAGTTGCCACTCCACAGCTCTGCCCAGTGACATGGAAAACGTATTACGTGCAGAAGAAAATGTCATTACTGTATTTGTGCTTTCACCACTTGACACAGACAGGCTGGGAGGAAAGGCAGATTGGAGTCTAGATTGAAAAGATATACCTGGTGCTTTCTCCACAAAGATGACTTTGGAGTCTTGCAGAAAGTTATGACCAGTCAGTACCATTTTTTTCCCTCCAGTAACAGGAAAGCTGTCGGTACTTTGCTTCTCCACCAGAGGCAGTTCTTGGGCAGATCTCTGAGCTGGAGAGTTATAGAGAAGATTAAAAAAAAAAAAGGCAACCACGAACACACACACACAAAAAATACTGCATTAGTAAGTAACTTAATGCTTACCCTCATAAGATAAGCTGAGTTTGATACAGAAACAAAGAAAGGTCACAAGGTTTACAGGAAAAATGGTTCATTTTCAAGTGCTTTGATTGTAAACAATTGTGATAAACAGCAGTACAGATTCAAAAGACTCACAAAGAACAAGTGTTTTAAAACTCAGCTTGATATGTACTCTATCAGAAAGTGTATTTTTATGGAAATTCACTTATTTTAAATAATTTTCTCTCACTCTATTTCTAGCATATATGCTGTGTGTTTACAAGGCACACATGACAATGTAATCATGCATGTCCAAAATTTGTTTCAGTCAATATACACCCTACTGCCAATTCTGCAAACTGTCTTGTTGCAGCAGCAGTGGCCATGGCCCTTGTGATCCAGCAGCAGCTCACACTCTAGAGAGAGTATTTCCAAATGAACCTGAGTGCCCAAGCACACATGGATCCATGTAAACTGAATCTGGTATTCTTGTGGCACAAATTTTATCCCCCCTCAACTGTGGGACATGAAGAGAGTGCTGCTTCAAGGGATAATACAGCATTTTATCCAGATTATATGTTTCCTTCTGGTGTCACACACACTATGAAACACATGAAGTTTTTGGCACCAGCTTATTCCACATTCTGCACTGGAAATAACTGCACTAGCACTTATTTTTTCTCCTGTTTTCCGCTCCTTTCAGCAGGCAGGTACCATGCTTTTGCTCATTACACAACACTCAAAGCTGCAGTACCCTAACACAAATCCAATCAGCTTCATATTTAGGGGCTCCTTGAGCTTGGCACCTTTGCACAGACCAGTTCAGGATAGATTCAAACTGTGCCTTATCCTGCTGTGTAGCAAAGCTCTCATAAACTTCAACTGCAGGATGAAACCATGAGTCCTGAAATTTTTTGCTCTGTCATCCAGCATGAATGGAGTTAGGAATGGTCAGGTCCATTCACATTCTTCCCCATTTCCTCTGCCAGAGCCTATCTCTCACACACCTGCCAGATGTTAAGTTCCCCCCCTACTCTTTCAGCATCAGAAAGATCCACTTTGTGGATAGAATTCAACAAAACCTTAAAAAATTGTTTCAGTCCATCCAGCCAATCAAAATAGCATTGGGAGTTAGACTGAAATTCAGCTTCCACCACTTATCCTGGACTGTTAAAGCTACACAAAGCAGGTATGTTTTGCTTTGTGTGGGGGAGGCTGATGAGGCTTAGAGAGCAACAATGATATAGGTATCTCTGAAGGGTGTCCCAGTGTATCTGATAAAATACAGACTGTTCATTTAAAGTGACCCCAGTGCAGAAACCTGGTTTCTGGAGGTTTTCTGAAGCTGCAGACTGGTGTGTCAGCTTCAGTGTATTGCTAGCTCCTTATCAAAGGGGCTGGGGTTTTGTTTGCTGGTTTTCACTTTATGATGGGGAGACAGAGTGAACAGGATATGAGAGGTGCTCTCCAAAACTTCTACAGCAGTTACCTTTATGATAAGGAGTCACCAAAACCAAAGGCCCTGTCAATCCCAGGTCTACTATTAGTTTAACTCTTCTTTACTTGCAAGTATGTGTTTTTCTACAGCACTCAATGCACAAAGCTACATATTTTTTCCTAAAACACAGATATTCTGTTCTCATGTTTTTCCTAAGACACAGATATTCTGTTCTCATGTAAACCACTTACTTTTGGAAAGCAGATTAAAGTTCACGAACTAGACAGGTAAACCAAAACCAATGTAGAGCACGTTGGCATGGACAAAGACTGCATATGGGGCAGAAGTGTAAAAAACTGTTCAAAAAGTGTGTGGACATGGGCAGCACAGAGTTAACAGTGGACTCAATGATCTTAGTCGTCTTTTTCAACCTTATTGATTAAAAGATTTTCTGATAATACCCAGCAAGAGGAGGATGTTTGTTGCTACTTACAGCACTCAATGGGGTTGGAGGCTACTTGCAAGGAGAGGGTCCTGCCATTGGCTTGTGGGATATGAACCCTGAAGACCAGACGCACACGCGTGTTCTTCCGACCGATGTCCGTCTCTCCCTTGCGCAGCTCGATGTCAGAGTTTCGGAGCTTTAGTATCCCAGCACAGTCGATGCTATCCAAAAGGAAACACAAGGCAAATTCAATTCACTTCAAGAAGGCTTCAGGAAGACAGGAGTGTGCAGTATCTTCCCTCTCTCCTGCATGCTACTCTTAAAAAACTGCTTCAGGCACAGCCCAATGGCCAGGCTGAACACAGCAGACTTTCTTTAGTATTTGCACTCACAAGCAGCTGAGTTGGGGCTATCTGTAGCAGCAGGTAGTGGCTGCTGTAAAGCACACAAATTTAGGATGTTACCTCGGTTCCCAGAGGAAGAAAATCTAGAAGACCCTTCCTCCCTAACACACCCTGTAGGGATTGTAGTTAAAGATTAACCAAAACCCAAAGAAACGTCGAGACTAGAAGAGTCAATGGGATGAGACAGCAGTGCAGAAACTGTTACTAACCTAGAATGCCAGGTTACTTACAATTTTACTTGTTACAGATAATTTGGACAAAAATCTGACAAGATTTTCAATCTAGGGCAAAGTCCTGAAACTCTTATTAATGAGCACAGCTCTCCCTGATGTCAGTTCTACTGTCAATCTGTTTGTATTTCAATAAATTGGAAGTACTTCCAAGCTGAGCACAGAGCTGAAGCTCTGCATGAAAAAAACTAAACTCAGAATCCTCTTCCCACATTAGGGAAAAACGTGCTTTTCATCAGATACAACTACTATAATTTCTGACCTCACTCTCTTTTTTTTTTAACTTTGGTTTTCTCCTGGATGAGTTTACGAGTCAGGACTTTTGTCAAAGAATATTTCAACAGAAGAAGCTCCCAGAACAAAGTACATTTAAACATACACAGTCACAAAACCCACTGCAAAAATACCTCTGCCTTGGCCATGACTACAAAGGCTACATGGCAATTTCTTCTGGGTACTGGTCTCTGGCATGCATTTTATTGCATTGAGTATGCATAGTTAACTTTATTTTGCATTCAAAGAGTTTAATTCTCCCTCCAGATCTTTGAAGCTCTGTTCTGAAGCAAACTGTAAATAAGCACTATGGCAGCATGGTTTTGATCTGCATTTTTTCTAAAGTATGGATTTCAGAATTTTAAAAATGCCCTTGGTGATACAATCAAAGAACCTAACAAAAGTATTAAAGATTACCAGCAATGCATATTAGTAGGTAAAGCCATAGGAATTACAGAGTATTTGTCCCCATGTCAAAATTCTATGCAATGATCCGTAAGATATGGAAGAAACAGTGCATTTCTCCATTTTGTCTCTCCTACAGCAACTTGTAAATTGAATAATGATTGACATACAATTCATACCTAAATGTTCAGAGAAGAAAAAGTATTTAAATTTAAGCTTGTAAAATCATGGACATTAAAATCTGAAGTCAATAGGAACAGCTAAATGTGCAAAAGTTTAAATGGGCAGATGAGCTCTGGTGTTTCATTGAATCAAGGCCTGAACACATAAAGTGTGAGAAAAGTCCTTGGCTCCAAATTTCAATTCATTGGTACTGCTACAAGAGGTTTTAGAGTACTGACATGTAAGGCTTATACATGCCAAAGCATTGTTTGTGATTCTTGAGTGAGCTGTACTACAGTCTGGCACACATGCCACAAAAATATTCAGCTTGGCTCCCGAACTGTGTAACTTACCTTTATTTTAGGAAGAAAGATGAATGAAATGGTAACAATGTTCCTAGATGGCCAAAAATGTGATTCAAACTGGATAAAGTGCCAGACAAAAACTGTGTGGGTACAAATTGGTGAAATTTCCTTAACCCCAATGTAGCCCCACCAACTTCTGATGGCAGCAAACAGGGCTAATAACTTTGAAGGCTTGTCATGACTTTTAGCACAATGCACTGAAAGAGATCCTCATGTCTTGAGTGATCACTCTAAGCCCAGCTGGCAATGCAGCTAAACATTTTCTGGCTCTTCTGTTTACAAGAGGCACTCCAGGGCATGTTGTACATGACACTGCAAACCAGCTTCTAATAACTGCTACGTGTGGAAGGACTTTAGGTGTCTGATAGCATTTTCCACTTCATTAAGGCATGGAAAACTGCATGAAAAACAAGGAGTGAAACTGTGATTTTCCCATGGTATTTGGTTTGGTGGAGGTCAGGATTTCTTGCTTGCTTTCTATCTTCCTAGATTTCTTCCTTTCTACACACAAAAGGTGCATGCAGCTATATATAAATTTGAATACATTTATACTTATACACACACAACAAGAGCTGTACTTGCACACAAGCACAGAAATTTCTCCCAAGGCAGACAACTCAGATAATGGTTAGGATGATCTGAATGAGGGGGGAGACAACGCAGGTAAGGGGTTAGGTTGATTTGAGGGAGGGGTACAGAGAGGACAGGATTAAATAGTGTGGAAGATCTCCTGTATATCACTTACACAGAAGGCTATTTTAACCTTTAGTGATGTTTACAGATGTTTAATGGACCTACAGGGCACTTAATTATCACTCAGATATCTTAAGATATCTGCTTTTCTGCATAGCACTAAACTTAGCCCAGTTTAACAACTCAATCTGTAAACTGCATCACCTTTGAATAAAGGTTCTCACAGCTAACTCTTCTTAGTCCTGGAAGATTTGCTTGTAAACAAGTGCCATGAAAAATGCTGAGTTTTATTATGTGAGAAATGAGTGGTTTTATTCGTCTCAGAAAAACCACGAGGGTACTTGGAAATGCTCTCTAAGAGTTTCCTTTGACATCCAAAGATAAATTTTAATCAGCTCTGTTCCTTGTGCTAGTGCGTATAGGAGCAACAGGTGTCATATTTAGAAACTAAATGCAGGAGCTGAGGTAGGAGATATTTACAGCTCAGTAACCGAGATACTTATTTTAAATGGCAAATAAGCACATTGGCTGAAACTCTAGAATGAAAGCAAGTCAGTTGTCATAAATATTTGTGAAGTTTGTTTTGCTGTTAAGCTGATTAGTGGCAATTTGTCTCAGCAATACTATTACAGAGAGAAATGTAGGGAAAACAAAAAAAATGATAGGGAAAGGAAAATTGTGTACAAAAAGAAAGAAACAGACCCCAAAGAAATTAAGTGAGGTGACCAAGACGAAACTGCTAGGAGTCAGATATGGTGCCTTGGTCTTACATTGCTCTCATGTTGTTCTCTGGAAGAAGCGGGATTTCCAGGACTTTGGTGTTGGAAAGTATTGTTTCGTGGCTGGTGGTGGAAACGGTCTTGCCGGTGATCCGGTGAACCTGGTAGAAGGCATGGGGCCGCAGCAGGCGGTCGTCTGCAGTCCCGATGAACAGCTGCAGCGTGAGCGGCTCGCTCTCCAAGTAACCATGGAGCTGGCAAGAGAACAGAAAACGCCCACTGAGCACCACGCACATAAACTGCTAGGAATCAATTAAAGTTTTATAAGCAGGAGAGCCTAATTCAAGGAGAGAACTTGTGACAGGTGCTATGTGTTAAGTTCCCCCCTTCCATTTTTCCTGTAATGTAATATTGGTACAATAAAAAGGTGCACTCACAAAATGTCTCATTATCCTAAAGGACCTGAGGCACTTTAGATGGGCTGAGCTTTTGAGCACTCCTGCTACATCCACAGAAAACTTTGCATAAATTCTGCTGCAGTGTTCAACAGAAAAACACAATGAACTCCATGTTCCTTCACAGTACTGAGGGATGCAAAACCAACAGAGTTTGCAAATGGAAAGGACAGAGCCCATCCATCCCCATGCTTCCTTGGACATCCCTCACGCAGCAGCAGTCTCCTGCTTGTGACCCATCCCCTCACTAGCTGATTTTTATGCTGGTAAATACCTCCTGGGACAGCATGCAGACAGATCACATATACATGATTAGTAGCTCACCACGTGTGTCAAATTCTTGTTATAATCACACAAAAATCTCATTGAACCTCTTGGGCCTGGGTTGAACCTCATCCACATTACAGCGACTGCTCTGATGACAACAAGAGTTATTTCTGCCACAGGATGCAGAGGAAGCAGAGCCTGACCTCATCTGCATCATCTCCTGTAGAAACTACTCAGGGCTCCCACTGCTGTGGAGTCCCCAGACAACGCCCTGCTTGTGCCTGCCGCCTGATGTTGGGATATGAGTCTCACAAAAACACTTATCTTACAGGGGTTAGAGGTGAAGCCTTGTCCCAAGGGAAGGGAGGATGCAGCAGCTATAGGAGAGAGGAACATGGGGAAGGTGCACTGTCCCAGGAGATACCCCACCCTAGAGCAAACCTGCTCACTTTGTTGTAGGTTTAGGTTCCTCTGTGAATGGTTCAGGTGGGTTTGGGCATGAGTTATTCACCATTGCGGAATATGACAGATCAAAACTTATCATAATTTGGTAAGGAGCAACACCAGTCTTAAGGTAGATGCAAGTTCAAAGCTAAATAAAGCTGAAAGCAAGCGGTGAAACCCATATATCAAATGCTGCTTTTATTTGTATTTTGTCTGTTTTCACTCTCCTTAAATCTTACAAAGCAATTTTCCTGTTATCTCTAGCGTATTTTGCCGTCTGATAGCAGGAATGTTATTAAAAACAAAGATCTTGAATCACTTTTACTCCTTGATCCCTGCAAAATTCGGGTGGGTGCTAACAGGCCCAAAGCTCTCCCTCCACTATCAAACATGCTGAATGGCAACAACAATTCATAGTGGCAAAGTTTCAGGTACCACAGTGACCAATGCATGAGGAAGGGAAGACTATGAGCCTAGACATATCTTCCATCACTAATCAGGCACACCATATATTTTTCACCCCACATCTTGGTCAGAAAAGCAAAGAGAACAGAAGCATTTTTGTTTGATTTGGTGCAGCCATTTTTATATTCTTACCTAAGGCATGTGAATGCTGGAAGGATGCAGGGATAGGAGGAGGACAAGGTTCATTTCTAGCACTACACTGTTTTATCAGCTCTGCATTCCTGAGACATCATACGAAGGCAGCTCAGAGCCAGGGGGTTGTGACATGATATGATATGACTGATATGGTATGAGGGTTCCATGCCAGCATTGTAAAATTGAAAACACATTAGCTGCAGTTTGAAAATCTGCACTATCAGCAAAACAACAGAGAGAGAAAAGCAGAGCCATGCCTGCCTTCAGGAGGATGCCATGGGCTGTCAGCCTCCCTCCAGCTCCACATGGAACACCCACTCCTACAGCCTCTGACACACACATCAGCACTACGCTGCAAAAAGAGGGATTCCTGCTTTCTCCCCCAGAGACAGACATGCAACTTGAGCTGCAGGTGGGCGATCACAGGTGTGCTCCTGGTACTGTCAGTGGCCACAGGGAAGCCACTGTCCTACTCATCATCACCCTGTTCCCCCCACATGACAGCCTGGCTGCTCATTAATTCCAACGGTGTGTGTGAGCAGGGCTGGAGTGACCTGGATTTGTCCCAAGCTGATCTTCCCTGCCTGACCACTTCCAGAGCCTCAGCAGCAAAGGTTAGGTAAGGGAGGAGACACAAGGTATCCCGGGGTATTTTTGGTTAGCACCAGCACGTGGGTTTGCAGGGGGGAAAGTAAGACAGTGTGACATGCCAGGCAAATAAATTTCAATGCATTGCCAGCGGTCACTTTTCCAAGTCGTCATGGAGGATGCTTTTTATGGAGAGTGTAAAATTAAAACAAACACGTATTGAGTTACAAGGCTGCTTAAAATGTAAAAATAGACCAGCGAGTAACTCAAACCTCAATTCAGCAAAAGCAAAATTGCACACCAAGGTACCCATATGTTTTACTGAATACGGGCAAAGAGGACCAGAAATGTTGGTCTTGCATTGGTTTCTGCTATTTCAGGCTTTATCTTTAAATCTGAAGTTGGCTGCTGCCATACTTTGTAACCTACTGCTGAGCCTCAGCTTGTGCTTTTCCCACAGGTTTCCTACCAGGAGGCAATCAAACACCCATAGTCCTCAGCTTTGCACACCTGCCTTCCCATGAACAGTTTTCACATGCTAGAAAATAAATAATAAGATCTCAGATGCATGTTTTGCATGGTTTTTTAAGGTTTGTGATCTTCAAGCTAAGTTTATATTTGGGTTTTTAAGGGCCCTGTCCTAGAGCAGAGCCATACTTTGTTTTGGATCCATTACCCAAAGTCACTTACTTCCCAACTTAGAAAGTGCCAGAAACATCCAGAAAGACTCGTGTAATTGCTATATTCTCGATTTTGCTGCCCTCAAAGCAAGAAAAACTCACACTCACGTCACTCTAAGTTTTATGTCGTATTCTGTGTTAGGAACCATTTGATCTCTAATTTGTATTTCCTCTTGAGCTTTACCCATTGCATCACATTATTTACTTTGATATTATGTCACATAATCGTGTATGCCAACAGAAGCAATAAAAGAAAGCGATGCAAGGATTAACATTTAAAGGGGCACATACTGTGAATGACTTTATTTTAGACTATGCACCCAGTGCATTATTTCCGTGACAGACAGTGTTGAGCCTCGGGACTTTTCAGCACGCCGCAGACGTCTGGTGAATGGGCAATATCCTGCTTACTGTCAGCTGGGTGCAATAAGAATATTTCACAGTTCCCTCAAAACATGCGAGACAGGTTTTATTGTCACATGTTCGGCAGTGAGGAGCAGTGGCAGTAAAAGCACAGTTGTGGGACTTTAGGCTGTTAGGTTTGCCAGCAGTCAAAGGGAATATCAAACAAGATCAGTGTAAAATGGGATGGGAAAAAAGGGTGACTGAGCATTTTTCTTGGTGAGGAAAGATCTCGCATGTTCATATCCATGAATATTTTCCATGTATGCTCTGGGGTACTGTACCTGGTGGAAGAGCAGTTCAGTTTCCTGGCGTGCAACATGGGATGCATGCGTCAGACAGCCTATTTTTATCTTTTTCTCTGTGTAACACAGTCCACAGCCCTTAATAACTCAGCGGTTGAGTATGGGTGACAAAGGTCCTCTCAGCTACAGCATTCATAATAAAGGATGTGTCTTTCCTACCAAGCATGCTTTGCTTGGCAATACATAGATCCAAGTGGAAAGAAGTGTACTTTCCCCCGTCGTGAAACTGTAAAAAGAATTAGCTGCAAAAAAGGACTGGGAGCCCAATGTTTCTGAATGAGTTTCCCTTCCCAAATAAAGGCAGTGATACAGCAGTCACCTGGTTCAGTACAAAGGAAAGATGCAGGAAAACTTAAATATGCAGATAAGAACTGTGTGGCCAAGTGTTTGGTTTTGAAATGAAAGTAGGTCATATTCTATTGTTCTGACCAAACACTGCTGCGCTGCTCTTTTCCCCTTTGTGAGCAACACTGTTAAAAATACTTGAAGTCATCTCAAATGACATTTTCATCTTTATTGTCTGAAGCTCCTAAGATCAAAATCAGACTTAATTGCAGGCCTATTACACACTCCTCTAATTCTATCAAAAGCGATGCAGTCACCGGTAATTAACACCAGAACAGGAGCGATCACAGCTAAGCTCTTTGTCACCTTACATCGTCTTATGCAAGAGCGAGGGAAAAGGCTGCACGGCTGAGCCACCGCATCAAGCCTTCCCTGGGATTCCTACACCTCTCAGTCATCGCTTTCCCAGCACCATCTCCCACCAACATGTCTTGATTCTCACCAGTAGGTTGCTGCTCATCTCAGGGCAGGGTGCCAAAGCAAACCCCAGCCCTTCCCCGAGGAGATGCACTGTGTGCTGGGGCTGGATGTTTTCATGTGGCCAGATGCTGTGACCACTGAACACTAGGAATCTTCCTCCAGTGGCCAGTGAAGTGTAGGGGAAATAGGGCTGTCACCCCTGACATGAGCTGACTGCAAGGGACTATCTGATTCAGCCCTACAGCTGTGATGACCTCTGGTGTATCACAGACGTGAGCATGCTGAGGCTGCCTGGATTCCAAATGTGTGACCGGTACACATTTATTAAACCTGCCAATTGGAATCGAACAGACTTGGAAAACGATGAGCAGAAGGAGATGAGGTGTTTCAAACATAAGCACTAGGAAAAAAAAAAAAAGGCAAAACCTCCCCAAAACTTGCTACAGTTACTAAATTTTGAGGAAATTTTGCAAACACCACATCCAATAACTCAAACGCTATTTCAGCTTCAGTGGTTATTCTACAGTCTGTGAGGAAAACTTCAATTATTTAAGCCACGGCATTTATATTAATAAACGCAGTTGAAATATTCTGCACGTTCCCTTTCCAAGTGCTTTATGCTTTTGGCATGCCCAAGCATCTGTTGAAATGCTCAGAAAGCTACCTGTCATAACAAGGAGGCCTCTATCTGGAGAGGCTCCTGTAGGCCACCGAAAGAATGGTCCTGTTCTCACGGGACACACCAGGCAGATACACCCTCTGCACCACCCATGACATCAGTCAGGAAGAAAGGGAGCTATACTGGGTAATAGCTTCAAGTGTTCTTACTGGGAGCTTGGGGAAAGGACTGCAAAAACCCTACAGTGGTGCATTCCTCCAGACCCGGACGCTTTTGCAAATATATTAAACGAACACTGGGGTGTAATTTAGGGCTCAGCCTGTCCCAATGCATTAAAGGCTGAGCTCCCATTAATAATGAAGCAGGGCATGACCAGGGACTTAGTATTCACTCTCAAAACCAGTCAGCAGCTTGTGTTTGACACTCTTGAGGCCCATAGGTGCTGCCTCCTTAATGATAGTAATGTGGCAAAAAATGCCACAGGGAACATCCATATCAGCAATACCTCTTGTGTGTGTGTGCCTGGTTTTTTATGGTTGGTGTATAATAAAGACAACAAGTAAATACACCCATTTATGCCTCTAAAAATATTAAGAACAATAACTACTTATCTGACCATGTAACTGATGGCCACACTGCTTGCAGCAGGTACCACAGTGCTTATGCTCAGCAATGCCTTACATATCCATCTGTCCCATTTGCATTCCCAGAACTATTCAAGGAATACCTGAGTCAATCTGGTGAGAATTACTGGGGAGACTAACAACCCAGTCTGGTGTAAGGGGGCTTCTTTCCCTTTTATCCCCATCAATGTTTTGGAAAGCAATTGCAATGCTTTCGAAAAAGGTCAAACAGAATAAAATCTATAAAATAGGGACATTTTAAAGTCAAGACAAGTGCTGCTTGTCTCTTTAAGCTAAAGCTTTGGAGCTACGCACTAAATAGCTTTATAGCTAATTTTTTCAAGCAGCAGATTTTTTTTTTCAGGAACTACACATGATGAATGATAAAATGAAACAAATTGTCATGTTTTAAAGGTGTACCTAATATACAGCCTCAATAAAATACCATCAGTGAGTGCTCAGTGTCCTGGTTTTTCAAAACCAAATCAAAGATCAAGCTGTTTAAACTACAAAGAAAGTGCACAAACATTTTGGGCATTGATTTCAGCAGTTAGCACTGAGCACGCATAAAAATAGTGTCACCAATCTGATTTTCAAGAAAAAGAATTTACTTTCGGCTCCCACACAGAAACAACTGGAAGATGTAAGCCACTGCATCATGGGTTTGAACGGCAGGAGGGAAAAGCTGATCTTGCGGGCAGTGACTGTCATGTGAAGCGCGGGCACAGGGGGTGAGGTCAGGAGACCAGGGCGTCTATTCTGGTGTGCACTGCAGAGATCCTGCCCGACCTCCGCCTGCGCAGCCACTGAGCTGCCCTGCCACCATGCCCCCAGCTGAAAATGCCCAGGAACCTGCTGCTGAAGGCTCAGGGAGCCAGCAACCTACACCTGGGAAAAAGAGTCAGGAAAAAACTGCCCTGTTCATTGCAAAATTCCCTAATAGCTATTCTGACCTGGTTTGGCCCTTAACTCTTTTGCTGGAGAAGGTCTGAGAAAAAAACACACCTCAGATGCCCTGAGGCAGGGGCCTGTAGCTCTCCTCTCACCTCCTCTCCCAAATCCCAGATGCCATGGGAACGGGTTTATGGAACTCCCCTCGACCCCTCTGCTCCAGAGGGAAGCTGGGCAGCCCTCCTGCAGATCACGGGTGCATGCTGAAGGGCAGCAGCAGGGCACAAGCAGGCAGCTGTACCCTGAGCTACAGAGCACAAGCCAGGTTACTACCCCATAGTCCTTCATTTACTTAAAATAAAATTGTAACAGGAATTCCTATAGATTTTTGTGCTACTCTCAGGATTTATTTTTTTTCTTTTTGAAAGTTACTTTCCTTGGATTCACTCAAATTCTGTTTTAAGATCCAAATGCAGTCAGACCTGCTCCACAAATAAAAATAAGATGGCTTGCTCCTGCAAGTGGCCAACCCTGGGCCAAGGACTAGAGCTGGCCGGGAGAGCAGTGAATGGAAACAGCAGGAGTGTGTTTTATGTGGCACTTTCTAGTGCTGCCACTTGGACCTTAACTCAACAGAGCAGCAAAAGAGCAGCTGTTCACATCATGATGAATAAAGATCTATATAAAACTTCCAGCTGCAAATACGCTGAGGAATTATTAATCTTAATGTAATAGAGATGCTGTACACTCAGTCACTGGCTCACAAGTAATTTCAGTCTCTATCCAGGGAAAAACAGCCTTCGTGGCTGCTGGCTCTCAGCACAGCCATGGAATCTCCTTGTCTAAACAGCCTCAAGACGCTGCTCCCTATTTCTAGGAAGGATTTTCCTCCTCAAAAATACACATACCTAAAAACCAACCCGTGCCACACTCCTCCTAAAACTGTTAGACTCACAAGAGGGATGCCCTTCAGAAAAGGAGTTACTAACGGAAGGAATTTTTAAGTCCTGGGCACCTTATTCACTGGGACATGGAGAAATCATTACTGCTCTCATGACATCTTCTACCACAAGACCATAGAGATGTTCTTCCCCTAATCCTTGCTGCCTCATCATGCTCCAAGGATTATAAATCCAGGTCTGGTGGTCAGTCCAACACAACAGTGCCCTCCCTGAAACCACCCAACCCCTCACTCTAGAAACTCAGTAGAGTAGAAACCGTTTTGAGTTTCTACTCAAACATCTGCCTTCAGCATCCATCATGGCTTTCAGTTTGGACAGTCATACCCACGGCCATGCGTGGGTTAAAAAACCACAAATTACCACCAGGGCCCTGTAGAAGGAATTCATTACATGTTCTTGGGCAGATCCCCTGGACAAGCTCACACTTGTGAGCCTGCCTTTCGCCACGCTGCTGACGCACCGCGCGCACCCAGCACGCTCCCGTTTGTGGTGAGCACAGGCTGGCCCGGCATCCTCGGGTGTGTGTGTCAGGTGCCGTCAGCACGATGCTCTTCACCAGTGCCCATCCCAGCCGTGCCACAGCACCACTGCCAGCATCCCTCAGTGACTCCTCCAATCCGAGACACACCCTCCTCAGTGCCACGTTTTAACTGGGTGGCTCACAAGTGCTTCAGCAACTGCATGACTTTGAAATCTCACCCTTGTGAATTTGATGACAATGGAGCACCCATCGACTCACAAGAGTTATCTGATTATGGGCCAATGCCACCTTTTTGAGGTGCACATCAAGATAAATACTGGCTCCTATGGGACAGGGACAACACAGATTCAGGCATAAAACTTCTGGAGCTCAGAGACACCAGTGAGACTATTAGACTGAGTATTAGTCTAGAAATGGCTGCCTTTCTCCTCAATTTTAACTTCTCTCCAAATGACATTTATTTAAACTGCTACTGAAGACAGAAAGCTGGGGCTATGTTTAAAGGCTTTATCTCTGTAAATATTTGGAGAGCTATAAATACTGAGCCATATTCATAATGCGAATATTGCGCTTACTGTTCTCTTGCCATGAAAATTACTACAGATAGACTTCCAAATCTTAATTTCTCTGATTTGCCACGTACTTGTTTAAAAAGAAAAAAAAAAAAAGTGAGACATTTTGCTATTTAATTAGCCAATAGAGTCAAAAGCCACAGCACAGAGCAGGAACTAAAACCCAAGGGTGGAGGCAGACAAAGCATGTAATGCACTAGCATGGTATACAGCTGTATGCCCCAAGTCAGACTTATTATAATCAGACCATCCATGAATCAAGCCCTGACTGCTTTCTGTGTTTGGGGAGAGGAGGGAGCAGGAAGGGAGGCTGGCTGAAGGTCTGAAATAAATCTCCTCGCTTCTTCTAAAAGTCACATGAATACTGATGGCTTCCAACTTTCACACTACTTCTGTCCATTTTTCCCCTGGGTTTTTTTTTAATGTAGGAATTAATTAAAAGAAGGAGAATATTTCAAGGCATTTGATAAAAGTGAAGAGCAAGGATGTCTTAGATGAATGTGGGGTGAGCTGGGCATGAAGCGATCAAGTTCCTATCTCCAGCACTGCCAGAGAGTTTTTGCTTTATCAGAGATCATGATTTGATTAGAGCAGAAAAAAAAAACCCCAACTCTTTACATATTTCCTGACTTCTTTGTTTAATCAATCTTCAGCCTCCTCACAAAACAAAGCCAGTAACCACACTACCAGGAGACCAGGTAACCCTTTCTTCCCTATGAAAATGCAGCACTAGCAGATGCCTGGTTCCAATCCTTGCACAATTTACAGCCATGTTCCTTGGGGAATAAAGCAGATTAACGCAATCCCACTGCTCTTTGGAGTCAGTGAAGTGCCATCTGCATGTGTATGTTCCTTAAGACAGATTCTCCTTCTGTTGTTTCAGCCCTAAAGAAGTGCTCTTGTCACTTGCACAAGATTCATAAAAATGCTCTTTGTGACTCCTGTCTCAGAGCAGAAAGTGGCAGTGGCTCTGCCAGGTCACTTCTGGTCCTACTCTACTTCCCCAAACCACCTTTGATCCACCTGGTGCTACAGCTCTGATTATGCTGCATTTTTATCTGAGAGCATATCTTCCATGGAAAGCATCCAAATACAGCAATAAAAATAGGTCAGGTATATGTTATAGCTTGGATTCAAGGTTTTGACCTTCAGAACAGTGATTAAACTAAGAGAAATATAGAGAGATTGGATTCCACACTCTAAGTTGCTTGAGGGTGATGGCCTTGGTTGATGTCACTTCTTTTTTTAATGAAAAAAAATCCCCAAAACCAAATGGCTGTAATAGACAAGACTGACCAATGAGCATACCATGAGGTGCTCTGCCCCTAGTGCTAAAATGTACTGAAAGGCCTGAGATCTCCAACTGCAAGTAAATAAAATAAGCATGAAAGATTTCTAAATAAACTTTCTCAACATACAGGGACTATTTTCAATCAATCATTCTAAATATTGCCACGTTGAGTAACATTGTTTAGCAACAGCTGTTGCACTGGAATTTCTGACTTGAATACTGACAGGCTAACACCACAACCCTGCTTAAAGCCAGTAAGATGGCCAAGTGAAATGCTGCAAATATTAATAGCAGAATTTGCCAATAAAAGCCTTATAGAGTAGCTTATCTGCTGCTGCAAATGGATGGGACCCTGTGCAGTCAGTGGAGCAGGATGTCAGTGCATGACTGGGAACTGAGGAGGATGGTGAGGGTGACAATTTCTCCTTTGAAGGGCGGTACGACGAGGAGGTGATGGCGACCAGAATCTGTGTTTTTACACTCAAACCAAGACTGTGTCTCTATCAACCTGCTGACTTCAAACATGAGGCTCTAGTATGGGTCAAGTTCCAAGCCAGAGATAGACATGCCAAGGTCTTAAAGGCAGTGCTCCTCCCAGCCATACTCCAGCCTTACCTGGGTATCCAACCTAAGAAGTACTTGTATCAGTCTTGGCAAACCAGTAAGATCTTAAAGCCTGTTGAGCACAGTTAGAAACAATTGTACACAACACATGCAGTCAAAAGAAAGGTGATTCATGCCACCTAGCTTTTAGCACATACAGGCTGGACAACAACAGGGTCTAGTCACCACGGCTGCTGTCACAGCCAGCAAAACAAGACAGGCACTCTGAAGGTGTGATTTACCCAAGCAGCTTCAGATGTTCACATCACAATAAAATTAATAGCTCACTGAGCTCTACACTGATGAGCCTTCCCCTGATTACAGAGAGAAAGCAAAGCAGTCAGCTCAGTGGCAGACATGTAATGAGCCCTGAAATGTGGACGTGGCCCTGTCACTTGCCCAGGTCACAGTTCAAAGCATGAGTGTCCCACAAGCTCGGGGCAGTGCTGTGAGGCACAAGTGCTTTAGCCTGAGAGACATGGAGCAGAGCTCTCGGGAAAAGGCCCCTGCAGAGGCAGAGCCCACTACAGACACAAGGCTCTGCACTTCACTAGCAGGTGTTTACCCACAGCTTTCCACAGCAGGGGTACAAGACCATCACCTCGGTACTCTGCAGCCCTTTCCCTTCCCAGAGGGAAAGATCAAAGTCAGCTCCACCACAGCTTAAATTCAGAGCTTTGGCTTTTCCACCCTGACTTTGGAGGCCTGCTTTAGCTTGGTCCCGGAGTCAGCCTCAGCACAGGCTGGGCTCAAGGTGGTCACAGATGCTTGACCAGCTCTCTCTGCAGCCTTCCTCCCTGTGCCTGTGATGGGACCACTCGCCCCTCCCTCCCTCCCTCCCTCCCAAGGGTGTCACAGAGCAGCAGCTCATTTCCCTGCAAAGACTGCAGCAACCCCCCCAGTCCCAGCAGTGCTCCCAACCTCTGCTCTGGAGCACACAGGAACTTCTGGAGCAGCATCAAGTACAGTTTCAGTGGTCTTGCTGTTATCATTGTTTCAAAATTGGATGGCATGCTTAAATCATAATAAAAATAGAATCCTGAGCCCTATTCCTGCTAATGACCACTTTTTACATTCAATTCAAGTGTGAATTACACACTTTTTTGTACTACAAAAAGAGAATTTAATAATAGTTGGAGAACCCAAGGGCCATATTTCGTAATTTTTCTCTTTCTTTTTTCTCAAACTGGAGGAGGAAGAATGCTTTTACTCACCAGACCATTTTCCTGCAAACATCTGCTATTAGAGATAGGCTTTCAGGTTAACACTGCTCTGTGATTAGAGCAACTACCCCTGTAAAATCTATTTGAGCTATGAGTTTCAGGAATTTCATTTAGGACAGCAAAACTGCAGAGCCATAGACCAGCTCCACTATTTTCACTGCACTGTCATGCTCTTTCCAAAGCCTCTCCAGCCTGCTTACACCTCAGCTGGGGCTCTTGCAGCCAGAAGTGGGGCTGTGCCAGTTCACGTATTTTAAGGTTTTCCTCAAAAATGTGAGGGATTAGAAAATGAGGCTTTGATGTATTCAGGACATGTGCTTAGGATTACTTGTGTACCTAGATACTAGCACATGTGCCTGCAAGTTGTGGTCTAAATTTGTTTGTCCCTGGAAGCTCAAGTTTGCAGCTGTGGGTGGAGTTTGTGTACAAGTCTACAACTGTATGCCAGTTTGTGGTCAACAACACTCTATAACCCTTATTCAGTAACAAGATTTGAGTCTATATTGAAGAATATTATATTGTTGCAGAGTAAGAGCTACAGCACATAAGGCCCACATAATGAAAACTGCAAAAGAGATGGTTGAGAATTCATTTGAAACCCATTTAGAAAATGATTTCAGGTTTATTAAGAATTGATTAAAAAATGCCATCTAGATTTCTTTCTTTTTGTAACTGCATAGTCTGAGCAATTTTATGAGTTCCTGCATCAACAGGCGAGATTTACATATTTTATGTAGCTTTTTAAAAACGCTGATATGATAGGCACTATCTAAATATTCTTGTGCATGTAAACAAGACTGATCCATGCTGCACTGTGTTACAACCAGACTAAATACTCTTCACTGAAGAGGAGGTGTTACAAGATCTTAATACAGAGTTCTGCAAGAGGAGGCAGGCTTTTTGGGAGGTTTTGCCTTTTTTTCAACGAGTGAAATCTTCTGTGGACTTCTCCAAGATGAAAAACCAAACTGACCCGTACCAGTTAGGCTTCTTCAGCACTTCACGACTTTTAGACATGCTAGTCCCGTTCAAGTCAGTAAGAGTTTTACAGCTAAATCTAACCCTGCATGCTTTGCCAATTTTCTCTGGTGATTTTGTCCTAAAAATGCAAACACTTGGTACATATATACAAGTGGGACTGTATTAAAACCCACAGCAGGTAGAAAATAATACAGCCCAGGGAAGTTTTGTTTTTGACTCTCCTCATAATCAAAGCTATGCACAAAGCACAATGAGGCACAGTAAATAAAGACATTTCACACAGACTAGCACGAAAATCTTCCAAAACAAAGAAAATTAAATTATCTTCAACTAAAGAACACACTGCAGTGAAAGACTAAATGAGCTGTTCTAATTAAAACCATGCTGTGAATCTCCTACTTTCCACCACAAAAAAAAAAATCAGCTAGTATTTGTGCATGTACAGCCACCCTCCAAAACCACCTCCAAAACCAGTCAAGCAGCTTTCCATCAAAACAATGCAAGACACAGCAACGCAGAGCTGCGAAACATATTGAAATTATTTCCATAGCAATCATAACAACAACACGTAAGGCCAGGATATGCAGGGAGGGGGGTGGCAGCAGGAGCTCAGCCCCTCACCGGTCCCGGTGCTGCCCGCTGTCCCCGGCACGCTGCTGGAGCGCCCGCGCAGCATCCATCCCCCTGCCTCACATCCATCCCCTTGCCCCATGGCTGCATCCAGGGCCCTGCTGCCCTGTGCATCGCCTTGGCAATGGTTGGTCTCATCCAAAACAGGCACTCGCATCCTTTCTGTGCCCGTGCTCGGGAGCAAAGCGTTACATCCCGGCGTGCGCTCGCAGGAGAGCCAAGGTGCTGCTAGTCCCAGTCGCTGGTGAGCACAAGCAGCACCGGGCAAGCCCTGCTCGAGCTTCTTAATCCTGACTTGTCGCAACCATCCGAGGCTCAGGTGTCTCTGCTTGCAGTGCTAAACCAAGCAGCTGCCTCAGGTGGAAATGCTAAGAGGGGGATGAAAACTCGGGACTAACCCTCTATGCGTGAGCTGCACCGGGGCTTCATGCACAGCTCATCTCTGAACAGCTCTCTAGAAACAATACATGATCTCTCTCCCACCCTGCTCCCTTCCAGCTATTTATCTGTTTGTGCAGTCATGATGTGCTGCGGGCTTCCCAAAGCGAGCCACTGTCCTTCTGCGGGCAGAGAGCCGAGGGGACAGGAACGTGTGGGTATCCATGTCCTGCACAGAACATGAATGCTGATACTGCTGTTTTCATGCTGGCACAGGGACAGCCAGCAGCTAAATGGAGTAGACTTCACTGAACAGTCTAAATTGCAGACTTAGATGACAATAAGAAAGGTACAGTTTGCCCAAAGACAGAGGAAAATAAAGGGAAGATTTTGCACAGTGATGGAGAGCTTGGCTCCAGTATCATCATGCCTGACTTGCTATCAAGGCATCCAGTAAAAACTTCAGAGACTTCATGGCCATTAGATGTGGACAGGCACAATGGTGGCAGAACAAAAACAAGAGGCAGCCATCCTGAGGGATCCCAAAATCAAAGAGACTGAAGACAGAGGAAGAGGAAGATCCAGTTAGTAGCATTCACCTGAAAACCATCAAAATGAAGTAGCAATATACAGGGAATCTGCAACTGATACCCAAAAAGCATCAGATTTTAAAGAGGCAAAACCTAGTAGGTCTCCTGAAAAGCAGCAAAGAGGCCTGCAAGAACAGAATGCAGTACTGCAACTTGCTCCCCTGTCTCATGCTATTTCTGGGCAGTTCGCAGCCCCACACGCGCACGCCTGACACCCAATCTCTTTTAACATCCGTGGCAAGCCAGCAAAAATGTCTTACACCAGATTTTGCAGCCAAGTAGCCTGAGTGACAATACTTTGCACGATTAATTGCCAGTTTATCAATGTATTCTTGCTTGGTAGAAAGCTTAAGCACATATTCAACATTTAATCCCACTTTATGAAAGTTTAAGGACGTATTTAAGTGCTTGGTTTCACTGTATCAGATCACTTTGCTCAGCCTCTCAAACATTTCTTCCCCCTCTCATTACACAGAACTGGACCAGCAGTATTTCTACAGGAGCAGGATTGCAAGTGGCAGGGAAGCAGTTCTCTTTCAAATGAGGACTGTGGGTTTTTGCCAGGATTCATATTTGGCTGTAACACCATGTTATCAGTGTCCCAAAGAGCAAAACTCATTGAGGGAGACTCCAGAGTCTGTAACTCCCCAAAACATGCCCACACTGTGCCTGCAAGTGCTGTTTACTACGTTTGAAACCTAGGCAGCAGACTTTTAAATCCCAGCATGCATAACGTCTGCATGCAAACCAAAAGCAGGAGTTCCTCTGCTTTATTGGGTATTGAAACATTAAAAACAGGTGTTTAAAAACTGCATTACAAATCTGTCTGCAACCTATATTATTTTTACCATGTGTAAGTAAACGGATCACTAGCTTGTTTCAACTGTTTCAGTGAAAATATGCAACTCCTGCTAAATTATTTCTTAAACATGTGGAGGGAGGAGAAAATTTATTTGATTTCACTGCACTGACAGCATGCAACAAATTTTATTTCTGTGTATGTATACAGCAGATGCTGTAATGGATCATCTCCCTTTCATGGCATGTATCAAAGAAGATTTCAAGCTATTCTTCACAAGGAAAGAAATTATGAACCCTTGCTCATAATGGAAGATGCAATGAACTTCCAGAGAGCAACTGAGTAATTGGACACCATATTTTCCACTGATTCAGCCTGTTAGTTGAAATAATGACTAATTAAAATGGAAAATATATATTATAACCATACATACTTATATTCCTGATCGCAAGGTGTGTTACAGATGTAATTTTTTACTCTTCTTACATATAAAAATTAGAAAGTATAAAACCAGAAATTCCATTGGAGTTAGGTTGGTGCGAAAGGGATCTGAAACATGAACTGGCCCCCAGTATATCTTCATACAGAATGCAGGCAATATAATTTTCATGATATATGTTTTATGTAATTTGGACTACCAAGAAAAAAAAAATCGTTTACCCTGAGATATTACTTTTAGGAATAGAGGACAGATGTCTAGTTCCCAAAGCAGACTTGTAAAAAATTAATCGCCTACCTCATGCAGGTTAGCAGTATTTGGCAGGTGGGTTAGCTCAGCTCATAATGAAGCATCTGGCTTCTGGTAAAGCTGCATTTTAATTTTAACTGTGTTTCATTTCAGATTTTGGGTGCATGTTAATGTGCAATAATCTGGTAAGTCTGGAGCAGATTTGCTGATTGGTGACTTTGGTGTAGGTCTTCTCAACTGCAACCAAAACTAAGTCAATTGTGGTTCATGCCGAGACCACAGCCTCACATATCACCTGAACCTCCATGAAAAGCTATTTTAAATCCAGTTGTCAACACCTCACCCATCCAGTCTTATTTTCTCAAAAATGACTAAACAAACTAAGAGTCAGCAAACCCTTAAGCATGTGCTTGAATTAAGCAGGCTAAGCTGTCTGACTTCAGGAGTACCACAATACAGTTTTGAATGTAATTTGGTTTGAGTTTGGGGTTTTGTTGGGTTTTTTAAATTTGAGGTCTGGTACTTTGAGGCAAACAAAAGATCTACCCACAATGTATTTTTTCCTTAGAAAAGTGGGTAGATATTTCTAGCACTACTGGTAGTCTCTGCCTTCTGATTCTGGGACAGTGCAAGAGACACGGCACCTGCAACTAACTTTTAGCAGGAGTGATGCAATATTGAACACAGGACAAAAAGGATGGAATGGGCAAGAAAAGGTATCACTCTAACAGTCAAGGATGAGTCCTGATTCCTTGCTGAGAAGCAGTAATACACATTCTACAGGTACGCTTCCAAAATTATGATAAATCGCCCTTTTAGACCACATGCAGAAAAAGCCCTCTGTCCACAATGAAAACAGTTCACCATGTTAAAAGGATACAGCACAAGGCCTGAGGAAAAGTAAATCAGAGGGGAATCAGAAATGACTACTACACTTATGTTCTGCCTTTCTTGACCTGGTTGTAGACACTCAGGGTGCATGTGCTGCTGGTCACCAAAACCAGCCTGACAAGGGAAGCAGAAAGGATGCTCTGTGAGCAGTGCTGGAGGTAAAGATTACTTCCCTGCTTCCTCTCTCATCTAGAAGGTCTTTGCCACATCACCTGCCCCTAGAGGACAGCTAGAAGATAGCCCACACAGCAACAGCAATGCCACTGACTCCCTTATTGCAAAGAAGAAGACAGAAAGGAAACCAGGAGAGGCCAGTGAAAAGGACAACTGGGAGCTGATGTCATCACTCCCTTTCCCAAGGGAATGGAGACAGCACCAGCAGAGGAATGAGAAGGCTTTCCATCTTCTCCGCCCTCAAGGCCATAACCAACTTCTGTTTTGCCTGCAGCCACTGAGTCCAACCTGAAGGCAAACCCAGGGCTGAAGCCTTCAGGCTGGAAAGCCAGATTGAACATCTCAGCATCCCAACAGCCGGGATACGTACTGCAGCGTCCATCATGCTGAGCGTAGGCGAGGTATCATTTTTAACAGAGAGCAGAGTGCATCCCCCAAGCACTGGCTGATGGAAACTTCATTTTTCATTTGTAAAGGGCCGTTGCACCAAACAGCAGAGGCCTGTCCCCAGGATGGCTCATAAATCAGAACCGAAGTTGCATTTTCAGGGTCATGAAATATTCTTCAGCTGACAGCAGCACACTTTGCAGGATGGCTCCCTTCTGGACTTACCCCTCCTCAGGGAGGCCACAAGCTAGTAATACAGCTGTGCTTGTGGAGCTACTCTGTGGGACCAACTTCGTGTAAACCCCAAAAATGAGAAACTTTCTCCTCTCCAAAATATACTCTCCTAATAAAAAAAACACCCAACAACCGTGATGAAAAGCTTTCAATGGGCATTCTTCCATTTGCTGGATTTATAGAAGCAATAGCAGCCTTAAAACATCTGCCAAATCATTCCACTTTTCAGTTTTGATTATCTGTCTGCTAGTTTGAGGTTTTGCTTTAACTATGCAGATGCAAGAAGTGAGAAAGCCATTCAGCTCAGATTTACTCTTAAGAAGTACTGGCTGTCTAAAACAAGGCTATAAAGTGTAGGTTCCCTGTCTGGTTTGTTGTGTGATTACACGGCTTTGTGCTATTAATTGCAACCTGGCTAACAGGTGCTTGCCAACAAGCAAGGTCTTTATATGCCCACCATAAGGAAGGATTATATTTCCATCTGAACAAAAGGGTGATGCTTCTAAGAAGAAGCTAAGAGCAGCACAGAGAGGAAGTCTGCCGTGGCATGATGAGTTGAATCACTGCTTACTAATGAGAATATGCCCTCTGCTCTGCCCCGATATACCCAGAGAGGGAAGGGGAAAGCAGCTAACACTGTTTTTTCCACATCCTCTCCTCTTGCTCAGGTGTCAGATGGCCATGAGCTGGACCCACAAGGGACTGATTTTTTTTCTAATCCCCTTGAATCACTCAGTAATGGTGGCAGCTCTGTTGTTCAAAACAAACTTGCAGGAGTGGGGACCACTACCAACAAAAGCACTTATGAGCATACTGCAGGTCCCATACAATGGGACTCGCCATGGGCTCACTCTTGCTGTGCAGCACCAGAGCATTGCTGCAAAGGACTTGGCCTGCTCTGTCTGGAAGAGCCTTCCTCTTTGCTTCCTTATACCTTCATCATCCTGTCATCAATGGTGAACACCTCTTTCCAGTCTTTTCCTTTAGCTCTTCAGTTCTCTCTTGCTGCCATCAAGCCTTCTGGTCACCACAGGGCTGTCTGACCTCACACTGTTGGCTCTGTGTGAAGCCAGGTGTATGACAGGTGCTGATCAGAGTGGGATGTCCCATGAAGTTACCCTGCTTTGTCAACGAGGCTTTCCATTCCCCAAGGGGTTTGCAAAAGGTATTCATTGCTTATAGGTCCAAAGATGAAAGGGATCTGGCAGATACCTGTGGTGGCCAGCACCTGCACTGGGACTTTGTGCTTGTTATCTGAAAGCAACAAAACCAACTGATCCGTGGGAAGCAAACAATAAGACACTCCATGTGTTGCTGAGGTGCACAAATAACTCAGGGGTATGTTGGTGCCTAATTATGGTGATGTGGAGATGTAAAAAAAATACCAAGGCAGTGAATGCTATAGAGGAGAGTCTGACACTTGTTAGTCATCAGGAGATTTAAAATCCCAACGTATGCCTCAAGGTCTTTGAAAATCAGACCCGAAATGCCTACTTGAGATCTTGTCAATAAAGGACACAGATGACTTCTGTGAGCAAATCTCCTAGCATAGACAACATTTTGACTATGCAAATCAGCAGGCAAAACATTGTGTTTTGCCTGTAAAATGAGGGAGTTCAGACTATTCAGCTCTGCACAGGCTCAGGTCAAATTTTGTGTTGGAGCACCAAGGAGCCATACATAACCTCTACCATCTCACTCTAAGAAGTACAGTGAAAGGCAAGGCAGAATTCACTGTATATTCCATAATAACTTAAATTTTCAAGAGAAAACAAATTTTGGATTGTACTGGTTACTTAGATAAAAAAGGAAAACCTTACAACTCCCTTTCTTTCCTTTTTCTAACCAATTTATCTACTTCACGTCAGGAGTGATCTTGAAGAGAATTCATGGCATATTTTGTGTCAAAAAGTTTAATAATAGTCATGGCTTTTAAAAGTGCTTACTAGACTATTCCTTCCATTTGAATAGTTTCTTTCACCGTTGAGTACAATCTTCTATGGGAGTACATCATGCCCTTTAATTAAACATTCTTGAGTATTTGGATTTTATCTCATAGATACACCACACCCTGCTTGTAAAAATTCCATCTCAGGCAGTCAAAGTGCTTGACTTATTTCAAAGATGAGTTATTAATTAGAATATCTACAGACCAAGTATTTATAATCTGGTGCCATCCCTCCCTGGGGAGCCAAAACTTTTATCTGCTGGATTACTTACCTGCAGCTAAAACAGAGCCATCACTGGCTGGAATGCAAACCCCATCTTGTGCAACTCCTCTGCCACTACTCTCAAAATGAAGAATTGGGAGATAGGTCCAAACGGAGGACATTTTTAAGATGTTCTGGATGTAAACCCCTTGAATTAAATTCACCTCTCTTAAAATGTGTTTGTAGCTATGTTATGCTGTGGGTTTCCTAACTAAACCATTCATTTCATTTTGCTTTGTTTGAAAAATCCTCACCCAAACCATGAACTCTTGAGAAGGAGTAGGTGCCATCAGGATGCTAAAACACAGGATTTTGCTCCTCAGAGTGGTCCCAGGTTTAATGGCTACCTGACACATGCAGCTTCCCAACGCCTGATGCCAGCCAGGGCACCATCCCTGCTCTGACTCAGAGGTGGGAGTACTCCAGTCTGAAATCACCAAAGGCAACAGCAACTCGCAAAATACTTCCCCAAGCCAAGGGGTGAAAGCCAGTGCCAGCTGTGAGCTCACCAGCACCGCTCCCCAGCACCACTGGCTTGCCAATCCTCTGCGGCATTTTTAGCTCGCCAGGCGTGCCGGCTCATCCCACTCTCCAAACGTTTAGCAATCGGGAACAGCGATAGCTTGGAGCTGCCATGGCAGCCAAACACCCAAACAGGCAAAAGCAAAATGTGAGAGAGAGGAATATTGTGCTGCCAGGCTCATGAGCCTCCACAGGCAACTTGAAAAGCTCCAAACCATATCGTTCCTAAGTGCAACAGGGAAGGTGCTGCCATTCCACAGAAGGAAATCCACAGGAAATCCTGCTGGCTGAAATATGCCTGGGAGATGGCCCACAGGAGCTTCCAGTGAGTAAGTCCCACACACAATGCAGAGATGATAAGGAGCAAGTGGTAGACATGACTGCTGCCACAGGCAGCCCCCAGCATGCGCCAGGCTTGCCTTTGCATGGTCAGTACGAGCTCCTCAGGCAGCCTGCCATGCTCAGCTCTGCCTGCCCCTTCCCAAGCTCAGGTTTGGGAGAGAAAAGCAATCTCATACAGTGGTGGCACTGCGCACAGCGCCAGGTCCTCAACTTTACATGGGGCCCTCTCCAGCTACACAGAAAAGTAATCAGCCTGAAGGAGCCAAGGAAAAAACTGGTCCCCAAGCTTGGGCTTTGTGTCATACCCATGAGAGACTCCTGCCCTCCTATGCTACTGCTCTCCTCATCCAGCATGCTTGCCTCAGAAACCTTGGATCCTCAAGACATTCCACCTCCTAACAGAAGAGATGGATCAGCAGCAAGGAAGCTAATGTTGCCTGGGAAAAATAGATAAACCTACTTTGGCTGCAGAGAAAGCAACCTCCTGGCAATTTTGCTTGGGAACCATGCCATGAACAGTGGATGTTTTTTGGATTTACTTCTCCTCTGCCTTAGCATGCCCAACAGATTTGTGGAGGTATTAATGTGAGAACATCTCCTACTTTGGGAAGCAACATGCCAGCGAGAGGGGATTTGAAACAAAGAGGGAGAAAAACAGAAAGAGGAGAGAGACCACATCCATATTCTCTTCTTTTTGAAGACAAAGGGGGAAGAGCTTCAACAACAACAGAATTAAAACAAGTTTCCCCAAAGTACCGACATAAGAAGAACCTGACTGTCAACACAGGAAAAATGTAGCAGAAAAGGGTAGTACAAGAGGTCAAAACAGTTTTATGAGAGTTTTCCCTGAGTCAACAGAATAAAAAACACCAGAAATAATAAAGAGCAAAAACCTTGGTCCAAAATCTTTCTCCTGAAGACACTCAGATTCTGTTTGAGCTTACATCTGGGTTTGAACTTCAAAATTGGGCTCCTTTCGGTATAATCCAGTGGGATGAATCAAACCTGACGCAAACAGCTACAACATCTGGAAATATGTTGATGATTCAGAGATGCATTTTTCGGGTTTTGCTAGTTACCAATGTAACAGAAATTACTCCCTAGATTTCCTTCTCTTTCATTTATTTATACATACTTTTGTTTTTCAGGTACTTCTTTATTTGTAAGTACTTACTATTTGTCTTACAAAAATTATTTATAAATACTTCCTTTCTTTTTGGAAGTACTTTTAATCCATCCATCTATTCACCTCTGGTCTAAGTCAGAGCTTTTATTCATTTCTTCAAACAGATAACTGGCCATGATTGCAATGTCAGCACAGAAAAGCTTTTTCTGCGCCTCTTTATGTTTCTGCTCTTTTTGGAGAAAAGGATGTTCGGGTTGCAATAAAAGGACTGAAAAATACATTAATCCTTATTAAGCCGGTAGAGCCAATTGACAGGGCTGGGACTGTCTGCTTCCTCCTCTCTCCCTTCATGGCCTTCCGTAATTTCCTCTTCTCTCCCTCTTCCTCTTCCTCTCCCTGTCCCTCTCCCTCTTCTCTGACACTTGTGTTTGTTTGGAAGCAGCATGCTCCCTCCGGACAGACCAGGACAGGGGATGAGAGGGGAAATGTCTGGACACATTTAGTCCAATTAAATGCTGGCATCACATTCAGTCTTTCCAAAATGCACGTAAGAAACTTTAAGCGCCAAGCTGGCCATTGCAAATGGATGCCTCTCCATTTGCATTTCCTTGCACCAAGCCACAAACAGAGCAGGCATTAATTGTAAACAAGCATGTCTGCCACATGCCCCTCTTTAATAGCATTCACAAATGCTCTGCCTAAAACCTTTCAACTTCCAGAAGACAACTTCCATAATCCCATGTCACCGACAAGTTCTGGCAGAGCTGAAGTGTGTTTGTTGCCGACAACTCCCCTCACTTTCCTTTTCCAGCTGCGGCAGCAGCGCACATTTACACAGCAGCACTCTCTGCCCAGCGTCATCCCAGCCTCCCACCGCTCCTTCTACAGACGTGTTTGCTAACAGGGGCTTGCAGCAAATAAACAAACATGCACAGCCTGCACGTGTGGTCCGTACATCATCTTGAGCCATCTGCGCTTTCAACAAGCCACTGCTCCCGCAGCACGGCTTGTGGCACGAGCCCAAGCACTGTGCCCTGGCATCCACAGGTCCTGTGGCATCCGGGCAGTGATAAAACCTGGGCTCTGCTGCACAGAAGGTCACAATCCTGATGGGTAGCACTGGGAGTTTAACTGCTGGGTGGGAAAGCAGTAGCTGAGGAGGGACAGGCACTGTCTCCCACTCTCTCTCACTACTTTTTTTGTTTTAAACAACGAAATCTTGTTCTTCCTACTCCTGAGCAAAGCCCTTTAAAAATGAATGAGACTACTCATATAAACAAATTAAGGGTCCATTTAAAGTGTTATTAAATTAAATGCTTTATACAGAGTAAGTAAAGAGCTTGGTAAAATTCATGAAACTAGATTCAGATCTCAGATGCTTTCCAGAGCAGCTGGAAGGGTTTTAGAAACTGAACAGAAAAAGCTCTAAAAGCCTTTGCTCAGAACTCACAGCGACATACTTCTGCATCTCTGCTACAGCTCTGCACTCCAACGTGCATTCACAGCTCTGATCAGATCCAAGTGCCAGTTTAGGACTAAGTACTAAGGCACTAAGTACTGAGGCACGTCCCCAGCTGATTTCAGTATAAACTGCATGTCTGGAGTCTGATGGCACAAATAGGTCCATGGTCACCACTTGCCAGCTGAACACTCACTGAGCCCTACACGGACAGAGCAGCAATCCACCCTGTATTCACACTGCTCTTGTGTTGTTTTCACCAAACGCTCAGTCCACCCAGTTTCAAATACGCTCTAAGGTGTGGTCACGTGCAGGAATTTCTGAGGACAGGAAGAATCTCCCATTACTTTGTGGTTTTAGAGAAGAAACAGCCCTCGCCACAGAGCGCCGAGATAAGCAAGCTGCGCTGCTCGTTACACAGTTTGGTACCTGCACAATGGGGTGGCCCCCTGCGGATGCTTTCACGGCCCCTCGACTGCCTTCGGTCTCGTAATGAGCTCGGTGGTGGGATTTCGGCTGCACTTCGATACGTAGTTCGTAAGGTCCTGAGTGAGATGGCAGCTGCCAGTCAAGAGCAGGCAGGGATGGGCTACAATGGAAAGGAAAACAGATTAAAAATTACCATCAAGTACACTGTCACAAACCACAAGCAGCCAGCAATATTACTTTAGACACCGTGTCTCGCAGCTCATCCTTCACCATCTTACAGTTAAAATTTAATTGATGAGGATAATGTCATGACGTAAGTAATTTAGAAGGTAATGGCTATTTTAGAAAGATTTATGTGTCAAGTATATCTGCTGGTCCAGATGCTATCTGATTTGTATCCAAAATTGAAAAGTTTTAAGACACAGATTACAAATATCTTATATATTAACTCTCAAAGCAAAAGAAAAAAAAAGCAGAAAGACACAGGGGAGTTTTGGGAAGAAGATTTCTGTTGTGAAAGTGAATGCTAAACTATTTGGCATTTAATGAATCTAATAGGTTTCAACAAATCTGCTCTGTTTACAGGGGGTGGAAAGAAGAAAAAAAAAGCCATTTCCCTGCTTAGTTCCCAACAAAAAGCATGTCTGAGAGCCTCGAAGCAAAGCTGATCTCTTTTGGGTTAATGCACCGCAAAGGAGAAAGCTCTGAAGTCAGAACTTGCTTATGAATCCTATTGATGGTGATGAGCAAGCCTGTAGAAAATGCAGCTCACTCTTCTGGCTCAACACTGACTCTGCAATTAAACTAAATACTAAAATACTAAAATATTAAGGACCTATTACCATCAAGCAGCCCGACAGCATGCTTGTGGGGAAGCATGGTGGGGAAGTGGCATTCTTAGAAACCCTCTTCCAATATAAAACCACACTTGAAAATAGCTGGGAGACCTCTAAGAAATGCCAAGTTGATGCTTTGAAAGAAAAGAAAAAGGACAGTAGGAACAGCAGCCCTGAGACAGACTTATTAATCCTAAAGCTGAAGCAATAAGCTTTACAATTAAAATGCTAATTTCATGTCCACTCTATATCCTTTCCTTTGGTGAATCCTCTTCACTGAGTGTCCTTCAAAAGTCTTTACAAGTAGTTAAACAGCACAACTGCAACACACTCCCCTGCCCTTTTACGTGAAACTTTATTACTTCTCCCATCAGCCTGGAGAAGATCACCAGGAAGCAGAAAATCGTGGCCCTTTATAGGTGCCACGGGCCAGGGCCCCCAGGCACTGTGAGAGGACTTGTGCCACCACAGCCTGCAGGTGAGGGCTCATCAGCTCTCCCCAGCCTGCAAGGAGGCTGGACACTGGGGATTTACTGGATCCTTGCCTCACTGCTGCAGCCCAGGAGCAAGGACAGTCTGAGCAGCAGGGATCACAGCTGAAATCTTTCCTTTCCCTGTCAGCTGCCTGAAGGGGAAAGGATGTGCAAGAGCTTCCACACTGGATGCACATACTGCAAACACATGTTCAGCTGGAGGCTGGATGCTCCATGTTACCATCCCAGTGATCCACACAGTGCACTTGTGGCTTCTCAGGCATTACAGCTCTCAGCAGCCCTGCTGGCCCCACTGCAGAACAAGACTTCTACCCTAGCACACACACTCTTTTGCTTTGCCTTTTGGGTTTTTGTGAGTGCTTACCCAGCCCTATACCATGAGCACATTGAACTCACATCTGCTACTGCCTGTGTGCATATGGACTGCTGAGACTTCAGGTGGTGCTAAGTTTCCCTGCATTATCTTTCTTCATTTTTTACAAGTGTGAGCCATGTATCTGCATGCCTATGGACACACACTATGCACATTACAGGGGTCAGCTGGAGACACCAAGTCCCATCCTGGGTGAGGACAAGGATCACCTTTGCTCCCTGGGCACTTCCTGCTACTCCAGGACAGCTCAGCGGCAAGCTGCAGCTCCAAACCTATTCCAAACATTCTTCTCTCCAGCCTTCAGGACATGGAGCCCAGTAACAGAGAGGAAGAGAAGTATCCATCCCAGCTCACCCTAAGTGAAGCTTATCTAAAAGAAATATGTTGTCTCTGCGCAGGTTCTGAGCTTCCATGAACATCTGGAGTCAGGAGAAGCCAGGAGGGACACTCTCTCCACTGATAAGATCCTGCCAGGGACAAACTGAATTTTCCTTCTGCTCCTCCACACATGGAAGCCCCTGCCACAGCTACAGGCAGGATATTGCACTTCTGAGCTCCTGTGCAAGCCTTTTTTTCAGAATGGCCAGGGCCCACTGTGGAGCCTGGAGAGGGGAAGCTCTTCTGCTACACACTCATACAAGGAATGAAGAAACAGCAGAAAATTATGGACAGATGGCCATTGTTTGTAGCCACTGCTCTTTGCCTAGCACTTTAGGTACACATATCTTACTCTGAAAAAAAAAATCTGGATGAAGTATATTTGAGTAATGATAAATGACAAAGAGTAGAGGAAAACAGCTGTGTCTCTCCTGGTGATGATCAGAACACATTTTTAAACAGATGTTTCTGGTTTTAAGTAAAGTCTCACTTGATGGATTTTTTTTTCCTGAGGGTACAACATTTATCAGATTAGAAATTTTTAACACTTAATTAAAAAGGAGAACTCTGACTGACAGCATGTAGCCCTCAAGTGAAGAGGGTTTTTTTAAAAGATACATAGAAGTGACAGCTTTGTAATTAATGACATCTGTTCAGAAAAAAAAGAACCAAAGAAAAAACACACAACCCCCCCCTTTCAAATCACCACCTGAAAATGTTAGTATAATTAAGCTGTAAAATTGATGTTCTCAAATAAAGTATGAAAACAAAAATACGGTTCGCTGTCAGCCTCAAATCTACAATCAAAATTCCAAAGCACCACCTGCCCAATTATAAATTGACAATTAATGGGAGTTTTCCTGATAAAGGAAGCAAATTGATGCATTTAGCAGTGTCATGGACTGGGGCTCTCAGAGCTATTTCCTATGTTAGGTTATCTTCATCATGCACTTAATTTTCTGCAGCTAAACATGGTTAAAGGAAAAAGCCACCAAACAAATGGTGTAGTGGTAAAATCAAATCTAATTGCTGCAAATATTAATTTGAGAAGGTCCAAACTACCTCATCAAGTCACGTGGAGGGGAGAAGAGCCCCACCACAGTAGTCAAGAAGAGGAATAAAAGGTCTTCGTGGAGTCTTCCTATCCAATACACACCAGTGTTTTTCCTTCAGATGACATTTTCCACCAGCTGAAAACCTGTCCCATTCCTTTCTGCACCCTAATAAATCTCACTGTAGTCCTCCTAAATGCTCTAATGAGGTATGGTTGCTCCAAGGCAGAGCCACAAAACCCAATGCTAGGCTGTAGAAAACTGGCTCAATACAACTCTGTCCTACAGAAATCAGATTAAAAACCAGATGAATAGTGATTTATTTTGCATACACCAGATACACAATATGATTAAATCAAAAACAGATTATCCAGTCTGGCTGACTTCTGCCTTTAGCAGAAAGATTTATCAAGTTATAAAAAAACAGGAAAAAAAAAAAAAGATACTAAGCAGCCCACTGGAATATAGACAGGGAGGAAACAAAGCCAAAAACTTCTGCTAAACTTTGTAAAGGTGCTTAAGCTCCATATTCACATGACTGCTATCCATTTGGGAATTAAATTATCATTACACTATCTAAGCTACTAGGTGCCCAAGACCACTTGAAAAAGAGATTCACAAACATTTTTGTCCCAAACTGCAGAAGGTATAAGAACAGCTGCCAGTCTCACCCTGGGACTAACCCTGCTCTTGGCCAAGTACTACAGCATGGAGTCACCTGCCCCAGACAGCTGCCTGAGAGTGGCATAAGCTGCTGCCTAGAAGGAGAAGATGCTCAGTGTCTTTCAGCACCTGAAGTAAAGTGAGTGACCTAGAATGAGTACAGCTGAGACTAGGTGCCCTTTGCTAAACTTAGTTCTTTTCTGAAAGGGGTTTTCCTATAGAAACAAAAACACAAACTAGAGAAACCACAGGGCTGCTGAAACTTTTACCAAGCTGCTAGCTTGAACCTGCTCCAACTCTGCACCAAATGCAAATATGGTTACGATTTAATATTTGTTGCTCGTCTCACATCGAAGCGGATGCCTGTGAAAGATCCCTGTGTGTGATTTTGAAAGAGTAAGAAAACAACAGTGATGGCTACGTGTCCACCAACTTGATCGTGGTCAGAAAACTACACCTGCTTTATATTTTACCTATGACTTAACGTGGGCAGATTTTACTCTCTCTTTTTTTTGAATTTCCTGTCTGACAATTGAGCAATCTGGCTGTGAGCTGTTAAAGTAGATGCTGTGTCCCACCCCAGACTTGGCTCTATTTTGCTGGCATGCGGAGCAAACAGCTCCTCTGCGAAGTGCACGAGGCGCACTGGAATTCCTCATGCTGAAGTCTGAAAACATGAGTCGTCGTCATTCTCCCACATAATGCTTCACCCTTCTGTCCTAAAAATTTACACTCAGAGATTGGTTTGCATGGGAAGTTTCACATTTGATGGCTTAGAGAAAGGACAAGAAGCTATTGCAGCAGGAATGGAGATAACAAGTGGCTGGCATTGCATTTCTGCTTATTCTGAATTTAGAATCCTGGGGTGTTAAAATGAGCTGGTGAAGGAAGGCTATTAAGAAGATGCTCACAGGGTTGTTTGAATGAACTGAAAAACAGTTGGGAGAAAGCGTGGGAAGGATTAAATCAAACAAACAAAATGTATCAGTTTACTGAGACAGGCTTCCAAGTAGTCTTCAGCCTTATGGTGCAGCAACCAAATGTAATAAAAAGTCACTGCTATGTGATGGCAAAACAAACATGTTGAAAGCATCCAAACATCCCTATTCAGCACGAATATAGCAGTAAAGAGAAAAAGGTTAGTGGCATTTTGGGCTCTTCCCTGCCCACTTCCCAGCACCACCCCCTCAATTAACACTAACGAGTCTCAAGAGATGGTCACTGCCACACAGCCACAAGTCCCCACTTCACTGAGGCTTGCCCAGACTGCCCTGCCTTTGCTTTGTCTGAGGAACTTCCTCCCGCCTCTCACCATAAACATGCAAGTTTGCCGTGGATGCACAGGTCAGCAAAGCCAAATCTGGTGCTGCTGCACTGCTGACTGTTTCATCTCATCTCATCTCATCTCATCTCATCTCATCTCATCTCATCTCATCTCATCTCATCTCATCTCATCTCATCTCAATCTCAATCTCAGATTGCTGGTACCTTTTTCTTGAGAAACCCAACTTTTCATAAGTAGGGTTGCTCTCTATCTCATTATCTGGAACAAAACAGATAATGAGATAGAGAGCAACAAAACACTTATAAAAAACCAAAAACCAACAAATAAACAAAAAGCTCCCACAAAATCAAAAGCATCTGAAAGGTCTGCAACATTTTAAAATCATAGTTTGTAAGGAAATCTTATCATTTAGGGCCTCAACTTTTACATGCTTGAGTTTAGTACTGTCAGAGTCCCAAAAGTGGAATCCAAAAAAGCTACAAAAAACCCCCAAAAAGCTCACTGATGGAGACAAAAGTCAAATGTGCTTTTGCAACTTGCAGAGAGGTATCCAACCATACATTCTCTAGATACAAACTTCAGTTTCCATATGTAAAACTACATAACCACGTGCCTGAGGTCAAAAATATACACACATATTTTTGAGGTTGAAGAAGAGACTACAGCTGAAGAAAATGTGGCTTTTGACTGTTAAAAAATATAAACTGTGGAAGAAAAAAAAACACAGGGAGCTTTTATAAGTTACCTGTCTGTTCCTGGAAACTTTTTGGTGTGGTAGACCTTATATATGCCATATGCCCAACCAACAAACCCAACCATTTCTCTTTCTCTTGAAAAACACTACATTAAGTGCAAGCTCAAGTGGTAAAGGCCAACACACTCCATGGATTAAATTGTTAACACTTGATATAAATACAATACGTTACTTTTCAAAGAGTAAGAAACTGCCTCCAGGAAATCTCAGTTTGTGTTTAATCAAGTACTGCAGGTGAAGAGGAAGTATTATAAAATGTGCAAGATATTCAGAAACATGGCACTTTAGTGAGTGCCTATACTCTTTGTTGTGATATAGGGTGATTTAGGACCTGCTTATGAGCAGGTACAGAATACAAAAAATGGGATTTTAGTTTGGAAGTAGTCACTAACAGTGCCCCTGTAGCCAAGGGCAGAAGTCCAGTCCTGTACTTCCATTTTGGCTTTGACATTTTTGCCTACAAGACATTCTGCATTACACAGCACTCAGGAGAGATGGAGAAATGGCAGAGAAGGAGCACCACTGATACAGCAAGGGTTTCAGAAACACAGAGCATCACCTGCTTGTACAGTAACTGCCCAGTAGAGTGCTTCTCTTAAAATTATTTGCTGCAGTAACTCTGAGATACTACAGACAGAAACTTGTTGCATTTGAGTGAGAAAGCACAATGCACAAATACTAAAATTAAAAAAAAAGAGATCTTGGAGATAAAAGCTGAAAGAGAGCTTTACAAAGACTATCTCTTGACTCTCTGCATCATGATTTACCCCCGGGGCTTTTTGAGGCAGACTGGTATATTTAGATAACTCATTTTGGTCTGGAAAAGGGTATGACTTCCACTGTTACCTCAGTGTTTGTTCCAGTGCTTCACCTGAAATCTCTGCTTGGTCTTTAAGTATTTTCTACATCCAAAGATTTGGTGCAAGGCCCTGGGCTGCAACCAAAGGACTGCAGGCAAATCCCCATCAGCCCTGGGTTAACCTGCGCAGCTCAAGCCTCAGCTGCGAGGTCAGGCTCTATCCTTTGCACCCGTGTGCTGAGTCCCCTGCAGGAACAGCCACATGTTCATAGTCTGGAGGGAGATGTGTGAGCCCAGATCTGCACCACAGAGCCCACGGCCTTGGGACTGGGCTGAGCGTCTGAGCTCACAAAACATATAAAGACTCCGTTTCTGTTAAGGCAGGCATTATGGTACTCTCGTTATATACTCTTATTATTCCCCTGCTCCAGGATTTGAAAAGCCTAAAGCGGACTTAACTTTAATTATGACAAATTAAAAACATCATCCATTTCAGTAACAACAGCAAAAAGCAGTTTCCTTTTCAGACTGATGCCCACTATAAAACCTTGGGAAAGGAGACAGCGCTCAGCTGATGGTGTGACTGAGCCTGCTCCCTCCTGCTCCCAAAGAGATGGGAATGCAAGAGAGGGAGGGAAAGGCGTCAGTGATTTTCCAGGGCATGCTGGCTTTTGATGAAAACTGTACCGCATATTCAGGAAGAGACAGAGGAGGTAATCAAATCTGGTTATCTCAAAATCATTATGACCGCGTAGATTTTGGAGCCTGAGTTGTTTGTTGGAATCCACCCCTCCAGCCCTCGCGTTTGAAATAGAACAGATGTGTAACATAACAGGAAAAAAATCCAGCTCTGTTGTGACAAATTCTTAACCAATTTTTTTGGAAAGATTTAAAATAATAGTTTCTGTTGCGTAGGCTCTGATCCTGTTGACGTCCGTGCTCAGTTGCCCAGCACTTTCATATACATAAAATGAGAGGTATTTTTGGTGGAAGGAAGCACTGTCAGTGTATTTGATTGGTAAAATAACTTAAAAATCACATTTCAACAGTAACTTCCAACTGCCCTAGAGCACGAGTTAATGAGATCACATGGAAACACACTGCAAACCAGGAAACATATTTTACACAAGACCAAAACAGTGGAAAAAATGTTAAATACACAACATAGTGGGGCTTCGTTCTGTGCACTTCACCTTTCTTGTTTGTGTTAGCGCACAGGCACGCCGGGTGCCTCCTGACGGACCGCGGCACAGCGCCTACGGCCGCTTGCTGCAACGGAAAGATAAAAGCCTGTTTGGTCAAACTGCCCTATTCCTGCCCTTGAAGTCGTCGGCAAAAAGCTGCCCCTGACACCACAGCCGAGGGCCGGCCTGTCTGATGAGCGTGGGCTACTTGGTGCTGCAGTGGGTGAGCATAAAAGGCTTTTTGTAAGTAAATGGGAATGCTCTGAAGGATTTGCCTGGTGTTAGAAGTCTCCACCCCAGCTCCGGAAGACAGCGAGTGCCTAACTCTAGGTGGCCAGACCCAAAGGGGTTGCTGCGTTTCCCAGCACTGAATTGAGTCAGGGTCTTGAAAGGAGCTTGGCAATGCAGAGGAGAAGGAGAACGATGAGGAAGGGGAGTGTGCTGCAACATAAAGAGCCATGGACCACTCCACCTCAGTTTCAGGAGACGGCACATGGCAGAGAGCTGCTGGCTGAAGAAAGGTGAGACTGACAGGGCTGAGAACCAGGAAACTCATTGCTAATTGAAACACTTCAGCTACACACTTACTGCTCTCATTTTGAGAAAGGCAGCTTCACTGTCAAGAGCAAGAAGTCAGATGTGCTTGGGGAGGAGGAGGAAAGGGGGTGACCATCACAACCAGGGACTAGGAACAGCCTACAAACCCTTGGAAAGCTGAACTACTTTCCTGCACTACTTGCTTCTGCATATTACAGCTTCCAGAAGACTCCAAAATAAAGTCTATAACTACAACAGAAAGAGAATCCAATGAATGTAACTCAGATTTCAGCTATTCTGTGCTGCTTCCTACCCAGAGCCCTGTTGTGATAAATAACTTTGATGAACAGAGTGAACCACTATCAGCTAAAAAATTAGTTTTTCTTCTTTAAACAGAAATAGTGGGGAAGACAGAAAAAAACAGAGAATCACTGTCCCGTAGAGGCAGAAGAAGGTCGATAGACAGCATTCAGATGAGCAGAAATAATTTCAGATAAGCTGAAATAATTCACAAAATAACCATATTCTTAATTAATTGGTATTCACTGTGCACAAAGCATAGATGTTAAAGGCCCCGAAACAATCACCATAATGAGCTGTATATTGCTTGTCCAGCAATATAAAAATACTGAAACATAATAAACTTCAAGTAAAGCCACAGGTTTGTCGCCACCAAATTGTCCTGCTCCCTGAGCTTCTGAACGCCTGATTTCCAGACTTCCCAGCCTGGGGCTCATCCCCTGGTAAGTAGATAACTGCTTACAACCTATGCACAGACAGCTTCTAGAACAGCCTCTTTTACCCTTCAAGCTTGACTCGTGGTCACACCACACCAACAACAGAGGCAGTGTCACAAGACATTGTGGACAAGTTAAGTGGAGTGAGTGGATGGGCAGATTTGGCAGGAAACAGAGACAGGAAGGGGAAGGAGGAAACAAAAGCATGCAATAAAGATACTACTGGGATTGCCCTCTAAGTCGGGTTCCTTACCTCATGTAGGATGTTGGAGACAGAGGCTTTGGTTTGGCCCATTGGTAGGGATGCTGTGGCACAGACAAGTACTGCTCGCAGAAGTTTCCTTTCCTGATGTGCTGAAAGCTGGAGAAGTCTTCTGGTGACAAATCGGCAGTTGGCGATATGGTCCCATGCTCCTCGCCAGCTGGTTCAGTTTTGAGAGTCATGGATGGGGTGTGATCAATGGTGGTCTTCCTCGACTTGATGGGAATCCCATCATTCATGTCAATGGTGCTGTCAGTGGTGAGGGCGTTAATGGCAGCGACGATGGCGGAGCTGGTGTACTGGTTTGTGTTCCCCAGCCACGTGTCATCCGTGACACTCACCCGCGGCGAGTTTTGCGGAGAAGGAGTGGGGGAGTGGTGTGGGGAATAGGAGGTCTGCCGGCCATTGAGGCTGTACTTCCTTTTGTTGCAGGGAGATGGAGGCCTGGAGTTGCGAGCCCCCAGCCAGTTCTCCTCTGTGATGCTCGTTCTGGGAGATGTTGATGGAGAGTGCCTCGGGGAACTGAGCAAAGTACAGGCCACCATGCTGCGTTGGTAGCCCTCCTCTGTGTCGGTGGTCTTCGGAGAGACACACGGGGACTGCCACGGAGAGGTCTGAGGTGAAGTGTATGGATATGAGTAGTTGGACTCATAGGAAGACGCTTCGGAGTTGCAGCTTCTGGAAGACAAGCTACTGGCTGGACTGAGGCAGGACGGGTCTCTGTACGCCTCGATGTTCGGCAAGTTCAAAGTGGCAGTGGAAGGCGACCGCTTGGCATTAGGGATGGCCTCCTCCACCTCATCGTGGAAAAACTGGTTGTTGTTATGATGCAATCCCATGTAAGATGTGATCTCAATTCTGGGGCTCTCCAGCGCTGGAGCTCCATTCGGTCTCATGTTTGGTGGCAGGTAGTACTCAGGGGCTCCACTGTCAATGTGTCCTCCATATCCAGAGGGATGGTTTGTCGATGGAACAACTGAAATGACAGGATTTGATGTCTGCAGGCCATGACATGGAGCTGACAATGAGGAATGTGCCACATTTAGAGGCAAGCCAGCATTTACATTTGAAGATGCATAATTATAGTGTTCTGGAAGAAACAAACAAACAACAAAGAATGACATGAGGAGGTGCTGCACAAATATACTCACTTAGTAACATACCTAGCTGAAATGGAGGGACATGCCACAAGACACAAAAGCACAACTCTCCTTAACAACCCAGGCCAGAGGTGTGCCATGCTGGGGGAGAGGCTGCAGACTAGCATCCTTGAAAATGCCACTAACTGAACAGAACAACACAAGGTATCTTGGGATGGGGGATGCACACATACAGAGTTGGTGTTGAGGACACGGTTCTTAGGTGAACCTTCAAAGCAAAAAATCGAGTCTTCAAACAACATTGTTTCAGGATTCTGGGAGACTGCAGCATTCAGAGATGCAACTGAAGAGATGTGTTTTTACATAAGTGAGCCTAACTCCCTCCCTGAAAAGTTGGAATACACAAAAAACTGGACAAAAAAAAAACAAAAGTGGAGGCAGACTAAAGCAAAGAACAAGATCAACTGCATTCTGTTAAAAAAATTATACACAACCGAAATTTCCATTACAGCAAGTTTCCAACTGGTTCCAGTTAACTAGGATTTTGGAAAAAGATGGATCTATTGATCTTCTCTGGTTTCTGGGACCACTTATCCTCCAGCCCAACTGGCAGAGGCCAGGTGAAGGATAAACATGGATGTCTCACTACTCAGCGACAGCTGAAATTCCACTGAAATTGCCGGTTATTGCGCACGCCACATCAAGCGCTGCCAGCAGCGAGCTCTGCGCCAGCTCTCCAACCCTTGAACGGTGCCGGGTGTACAAAAGCAAGAGTAGAGTTGCACAGCCACTGTGGAAAACCTGGAAAGTGACAGATCACATCACAGCCTTGTGCCAGTGTGCTCCCTGACCAAGCAAAGGAACAACCTGCCCTTGGCATGCCTCCATCCCTGCTTCTCTACAGGGAACAGCGTCTCAAAGCTGGTCCACGCGGGATCATCTCTGCCTCGCCTCACTGTCTGCCTGCTGAAGGGACTCTTTCAGCTCTGCTCCACTGTCCCAGGGATGCATCTGTGACTCTTTTTGCCACCCAGAGATATTGGTGGCAACAAACAAGGACAATATGCCTCTGGTGCTCTGAGCTGTGGTGGGATGAGGAATCATCATCTCTATTCTTCCTGACATAGGTAGGCTCTGTGTCACCAGGACACATGAGCCAGACACGTAAGCCCTAATGCCAGTGTCTCTTACTTTACTGGGAAAAGAGAGCAAAACCTTTGCATCAGGGACAATGACTGCTGAACTCTGAGTCTGGGTAACACTGGTGTATGTGTTCCTCTCAGCAGTCTGGAAATGCACCCAGCTCCAGCCCCAGGCTGTGCTTGAAATGCAGCCTTCCCTGAGGTTTATTATGGCAGCAGCATCACTTTCCTGCAGGACAAAGGGAAACTCTACATCCCCCATGGCCACAGCCAGTCCACATGAGAAGCCTGTCCCTTTCCACCCCAGGAGGCAAGTTCCCTTGGCAGTCACCTTGCGCACCTTCCCTGGGAAGATAGGGAAAGGCTGTGTTAATTACTGCAGCTGCTATTCCGGAGGCGACCAGGGAGCTCTGCAAATGCAAACGAGCCTCGGAGCTGGTAACCAGCACAGCCAGCTATTCCCTTTCTCTTGTTTATCAGCTCAGCCCTCTCTGGTGTCATCCACCTGTGATCCCACGCTCACCTTTCTTGCTGGCAACAACTCCAAGGCAAACGGTACTTAGGAAAAATTAATGTGCTGTGGCAGCTTCACAGCAACTCCAGCTGATGTATGTCATAGCAGGTAACAGTTGGGAATGATGAGCAACAACACCTTTTGAACTCGCTCTCTAGTCTGCCCTCAGATACTGGCCATTTGCTCAGGAGGGGTCATTAAATTACACTGCAGTGTGCCACAAATAACACTGGATTATTCAAAACATGCTGCAGCCTCATGCTCTATTCAAACAACCAGGGAGGCAGGAAATACAGCAAAAGAGGTCCTACTCGACAAAATCTAACTGCATTGATCACATCAAGGTGCAGATCTGCCGGGGGGATCAGAATTCCCTCCTTCCAAAACCAGTTCCCTTTTGTTGCTGCCCTGCCACTTGGCTGCACCACCCAGTGTCACCGCAACCACCACCACTTCCCTCCTGCCCGTCGTGGAAAAAACCCTGACATGGCACAGCAGTGGTACAACCTTATTTGTTTCAGAAATTAGCTCAGAGAAAGGGTGGTAGAGAGAAGAGAGAAGCACTACTAGAGTAGTGCCTTCAGGGCAGCTTCAGCTCCTTCACCGCTTCCTCCAGTTCCAGAGGAAGGTGATGTCCACGGCACCACGCTGCTGCTTGGACACTGGCTACGCTCTTCTTCCACATACCCTTCCACAGCCTCCTGCTCTGGCACACAGCTGGAGGGCACTGGTGACATGGCAGAGCTGGGAACTGCTCCCAGACGGTCCCTAACTTGTAGCCAGACAGCCCAGGCACGGGACCGGGGGCTCAGCAGGCTGCCCCAGCTCTGCACCCACCAGGTGGGCTTTGCCTCTGCTGACTGCAGAATCAGTGATTTTAGAGCTTGAATTTAAAATAAATAGGTAAACAAACAAAATAACAGGGATAAGTACTGTGAACCCAGCAGTTTGCTCAAATTTTAATGCATGACTAGGGTGAAATTCAAACACTGCAGTCTGCTGAAGATCTGCAGCCCAGGCTTAACAGGCAATACAAAGCTCAGATGGGCCCTTGGAATCCAGTTTAAAAAAAAAATTATTAAAAGACAGGCTCAAGTACTATAAGCAACAAGTTCCCTAATTCATATGACAAGGAATAGTCACTTTTAGAACTATTATGTAATTTTTTTAAAGCCAACTTTTGAGGGGTCAAGAAAATTAACATCATACAACTCATACAATACTACACAAAATAAAAATATCCAAATAGCAAGATTCAAAGCCTTCCAAACATATTTAGGTATCTTTACATTACAGGCAGCATGTAGAAAATATGTCCACCAAATATAAAAGCCTCTAAGCCAGAACTAGGAACAAGACAGAGACCTTGGTTTGTGGGCTAAAAACCACCTGCCATAATTTCTGAAAAAAGCTCATTCTCCAAAACTTCCATATTTACAAAATTCATCAAACACACCTCCATAGTCAGCATTTATAACATGCTGACATTTTCCTCACCAGGGTGAATGAGACAGGTAGAAATAAAATGCTGCATCATATAATGTAGGATATTTTGACAGTCCTCATATGGATGAAAGGCAGGTAATGCCTTTGCCATGGCATCACTGTTATGACAGTGATTCACAGAAGTACCCAGGACCAGTGTACTGACTACCAAGACACATTTAATAGGGTATTTTAATACCCTGGGCCAAACCCCAGTATCAGACAAACCAGTGTAGGTTTGCATCAGCTCTGTTCCAACAAATCCACACTTAAGTATAACTAGGATAAGAAATTGGACCCTTTTAAGTTGTGAGCACACCTCCATGTATTACATTTCCCTTTGTAGCAGTCAAAAAGCTCCTTTTTTCTTTCCTCTAGTTAATTTCACAGTAAGAAAGTTTTATTCCTTTCTATCATTAAGGGGCTGATCCTGCAAGGCACTGAGCACCATCGTTTTTTATTTACATACTTTAAATAGGAATGCTGAACACCTGCAGCTGGTAGAGTCTTTAGAGAAAATGAGGGCTGTCTTACATCGCTCAAGATGAAGCCACATCTATGTCTGTGTTTAAATTCATACTTTCAAAATTGCCTAATGGAGCTAGGTACTTTTCTCAGACTAGGACTTTGACACTAAATTTGCTTAGGCCCCCCCCACTTTAGTGTCCTTTAGACACTTAGGTGTCTGATCACTAGAACACTTACCCGAAAAGCTTGGTGCGAAACTCTAAAATCTGCCTTCTTCTAAAAACTAGAAGCTCATAACAACTATTTGGACACCGACATTGTGCCAGAGAGGTGGGCAACTGGGGAGAGCCAGGAAGGTGCAAACACCTTCGATCATATCCTGGCAGGCTGCGTTAGGCAGGCAAGGATTTGCAAACCTGGTAGAATTTACAGGCAAAAAGATAAGGCACAGAGCAAACACAGCCCTCCTCGGAGGCAGCGTTAAGTCATGCACTTGTACAAGAGCTCTTTACGGTGACCCGCTATCCCCGACACTGCAGCGAGCTAACCACGCACCAGGAAGCGGCAACCTTCTCTCTCTGCCAGTTCCAGGCTTGTTCGCCTCACTTCCACCTCAAGCACTGCTTAAAACCATAAAAACAGACAGCCGGACCGAGCACCAAAGTTGGGAACAGTTGAGGGGCGTGACAAATTCACGCCCGTTATTTTTATTTGCGGATGACCTTCAAGCTAACTCCGGCTCACGGGGGGATGGGGAAAGGGGGCTGAAGTGAGTTTTCAGCTGGCTCATCTCTGTCACGGGCAAGACCCAAAGCCAGCGAGGGAAGCCGTGCGAGCGGTCAACGCGGGGGTCGGGACATTTCAAACAACTCCAAACTTCTAAAAACTCTGCACCGGCGGCCCCCCGGGTCGTCTCCCCTTGCACCTCGCTCGGCTGCTGCCAGAGACCCGCCGGAGGAGCGCCGGCCGCCCGGGCAGGACTATCCCGGTCGCCGCTCGCCGCTTCCCGGCGCGGCTGAGGCGACAAGCGCCGCCCGGGGCCGGGCCGACCTGTCCGGCCGGCGCTGCCGGCTCCCCCGCCCCGCTCCCCGCCAAAGGAGGCAGCCTTTCCCCCTCCCGAACGGGGCAGCGGAAGGAGGGCTCTCCGCAGCATCCCGCCGCCAGCACCCCCGGCGGTGCCCCGGCCGCCCCGCCGCGACCCACCTCCACCCTCATCGCTGTGCTTGAACTCGAAGAGGAAATCGAAGTCAAACTCCTGCTCGGCCTCCACGCCCGTCATGGCTCCCGCCGCGCCCCCCGCGGCGCTCCGGCACCCTGGCAGCGGCGGTGGCGCAGCCCCAGCCCGCCCCGTCGGGCTCGCCCCGTCGCGTCCGGACACCTGCTGCCGGCGGGCCGAGCTGCGCGGAGCCGCGGCACGGCGTGGGACGGCGGCCGCTGCTGCGCTCGGTAACGTGACCTCGGCCCCGACGGGCGGCCTGTCTCGCTGCCGCCGCCGCCGCCGCCTCCGATCCGCCCTCCCGTCCGCTGTTGATGTTTCCGGGTCGATGCAAACAACCGCGGTGCCCGGCCCCCTCGCACCCTCCCGCCGGGGCTCTGCCCCTGCAGCGCAGCCCGTGCTCCGCGGGGAGCCCTCGCCCCACCCGCGGGACCCGGCAGCGGGGGAGACCCAGACCGCCGGGGGCTCGCCGTGGGCGGGATG